>CM076569.1:742631669-743231669 GCA_034641835.2 Pinus albicaulis | reverse complement strand
TCTACTAGGTTAGAAATTATAGTAGTACAACAATATCCATCATAGTTAGCATCATGAATCACAAAAACTCCATGTTCTTCTCTAGCATCTACATGCATAGCATAAACCCAAGAATCACATCAGAAAATGTTTAATTAACACAAAATAGATCTCTCCATGAAACATAGAAGACATCTCTCTCTCTCTCTCTCCCATTTTATCATTCTAGGATTTTCTCATCCACCCTAATATCATATTACTATGGTTTCATAATGAGCCTAACACATTTCTCCCTACAATACTTCTCTAAGACAATAGAAAAAATATACAACAATACTCTCCCTTATATATACAATATTTGAGGGAGGCTAACATATTAAGGGCATAATTCCATACAAGTGAAAAACACTCTAAGTGTGATCCTCCTTAGTATCAACAACCATACTCTAAGATGGTGCATTCTCTAAAAAATTGTTATTCCAACTCTTCATCTTCCATTTTTTACTATCCAAGTGACCTAATGCAAGGTGATTCTCCTCTAACAACATACCACATTTCCTCAATGTTATTTTCATTTTATTAATAGATTTAGAATTATACTTGAGCACACTAAGAAGCCCTTTATCGTATTGTGAAACTAAGTTATCTTAATAGATTCTTATATTTTCACATTGCATTACATTCACATTATTTAAATATATCATCATGCACTAGATATATTTGTCAATAACTAGCTAAATATATGCAAGAGAAATATTTTGGGTTTGAGGTGGGAAAGTATTATACTTGTCATCCCACCCCTCTAATAGTGGATTTTATGTTTTTCTTTGCTAAATATTATCTTTAATGTACCACCATAAATCACTTAATAAGAAGCTACATAAATTTACACCATTTTATGCATTTGAAAGAAGGATCTTAGGGGTTTTCCTTAAGTTCCCTCTCCCATAATTCACTAGTCCTTAGCACCTTTTGTCCATGCTTATAAAAATAAAAATGAGAAATGTGTATGAGTGATGCGCTTTAAAGTGTTTTGTAAAATCCACCCTCATGTAAAATTTTCATTTCACTTTACTAAATAATACCCTACCATAGTTTAAACTCAATAAATCATTTGTTAGCTTATGAAATCCTAGGGGAGGGGTACCCCTAGATGTTACTTGATGATAGGAGTCTGATGGAATTAAAGGTTTACAATTCAAGTCCCAGTCTATATTTATGGCCAGTTACATCTCACTTGTTGGAGCCATTCAAGGACATATTGTGAAAATTTTCCATGGGTATAAAACTAAACCGGGTAGAGAAAATGAGTTCCCTGAGCTTTGAAAAGAGTTTTTGACCATGTTCCATTAGAGCACGCTACTCACAATTGTTTGAGAAAGTGTTTTATAAAATACACCCCCTCAAGTAAAATCACATTTCCCTTTACTAAAAAAAACCTACCTTATAAGATCCTCAATAAATCATTTTCTGGCCTATGGGATCCTAGGAGGGGAATCCAATGGAATCAATAATTTCCCCATCATAGTCTTGACTTGTATTTTATGGCTAGTTGTATCTCTCTTGATGAATCCATTTAAGAACATAATGTGTTTTTTTATTTATTTATTTTTTTTAAATATATATATGGGTATAATAACCAAATCAAGTTGCAAAAATGAGTTCCACAATATTTGGAAATTTTGTTTGCAAAGGACCATGAGAGCATACTACCCATGATTGCTTGACTGGGCATTTTGAAAAATTTAACCCATTGTGTGAAATTTTCATTGATCTTTACTCAAAAAAATCCTAGATCCAAGGATCCTCAAATAAATAATTTTTTGATCTATGAAGTCCTATTAGTGGGCATCAATGGTTGTAACTTGGTGCCAGGAATCCAAAAAAAATGATGATTTTCCCATTCAAATATTGGTTTCAATTTTATGGAAAGTTCCAAATCACCTCCAAAAGCCATTGTCAATATTTTCCAAGGGTTTAAAAACGAAAATGAGTAGCATAAATGAGTTTCATAAGCTCAATCATTTTAATTTTTTAGTCCCATGTTATGTATATTTTATTAATTATTAGTTAGATATAGTTATCTTAGGTTTTATTAAGTGAAAGGGCATGATCTTTGATCATGCCTCTTCGCCAAGGGACACCATAAGGCTATATTTAAAGCCTTGGTGATTCCCCATTTTAATCATCTTTCATCTTTTATCAATAATAATATATACTTATAAAGTATATATTAAGGAATCTGTGTGATCACCCAGAATTAAGGAATTACAAGAAAATTCCAAAATTGCAGATTTTTTTTAAAAACCAAGTGCTTGTGGGTAGCAACATTTGTTTTTTAAAATAAAAGAGAGAAGGAAATTTAACATAAAGGGGGAAATAAATTAAAAGGAAAAAAAAATATTTAAAAGAAAATAGTTACAAAAAAGAAAAAGAAAAAGTAAAAAGAGATATATATATAAAGAAGTACATATACGTACATGTGAAGACAAAGTAAAAAGAAATAAGGAAAAGTAATTGCTCGTGGTTTACAAGTTTGTGGTTTTGGAGCCCATGGTAATTTCCCATGGTATTAAAACCCATTCACCCTTTTCAGAACAACGTGACTTTTAACAACAACGTGACTTTTCAAAGTTAACAAAAAATTTTCCCCATAATTATATATATATATATATATATATATATATATATATTAATTCAAATAATAAAATAATAATAATAATAATTATTATTATTTAAAAAAAAATCTTATTTTCAAAGACAACATTACAAGAGAAGGTACTAGTGGTGAATGACATATGCCAAAGAAGATAAATCTTAAGTGAAGAAAATTGTCAAAAAAAATACATCTTTGAGGTCAAAGCTCTTAAGGAAAAGGGGATAAGCCCTAATTACAAGGAGTATGAGGAGTATGTCTTCATCAATGACGATGGACGATCGGATAGAAAAGGAAATATGGCTAAAACGTATGGAGGCCAAGGAGAATCTTAACAAGGTAATGCAGACATTTAATGCCATTATGGACAAGTTAGATCTAATGCAAAAACGTCAACAGAACAACTCAGCTAATTCAGATCATCATCATGAATATAACATGTTTGAAGAAGAGAAATTAAATAAGGTTGAATTGGAAATCAGCTCACATGAAGGCTATAGTGTTGAACCACCTAGAAGTAGAGACTCTGAGATCAACCATGAAAATTATAGAGTTGAGAAACCAAGGGAAGAAAATATAACTCAATCCACTAATAAAGCTAGTAATGCAGCAACAGAAGTTATTGATAACGTTTATATAATCCAATGGAAGAAAAAGAAACAAGGTTTGTATTCAACGTGACTTCTATCACAGATGCAACAACAGACATAGTCATTGAAAATGAAAGAAACCATGAAAATGCAAATGCTTATAAACAACAAAATGTTTCATCCCTGGAATTGAAAGAAAAATGTGAAGAGACAAACACATCCAAAGCCACTAATACAGTTCCAAAAGCTGTTGAGGCTTTCAGTGATGAAGCAGATATGGTTGTTAAGAATGAAGCATTTGATGATGAGGAGAATTTTCATCGAACGATAATTGTTGGTAACTTACCTCTAAATCTAAAAAGGAATCACGAAAAATCACCAGAAGAACAAGGAATAGTTAGGAAACGCGAAAAAGTCTTCCAAGACCTGCCAATAAAAATACCTCCTAATAAGGAACATGAACATCCAATAGAAGTCAAGAAAGGACCCGACCCTGTCAATATCAAATCTTGTCGCTATCCACATCACCAACAGATGGAGCTCGAGAAGATGCTTCACAAACTTTTTAAAATGTGGGAAGCAAGAGCCCACCGCTCAAGAAACCCAGGCGTTCGTCAACATTGTCCATCGTTACGTATGCTTTGAGGACAAAGCATCTTTAAGAGAGGGACAATGTTATGTATATTTTATTAATTATTAGTTAGATATAGTTATCTTAGGTTTTATTAAGTGAAAGGGCATGATCTTTGATCATGCCTCTTCGCCAAGGGACACCATAAGGCTATATTTAAAGCCTTGGTGATTCCCCATTGTAACCATCTTTCATCTTTTATCAATAATAATATATACTTATAAAGTTTATCAGAGTTTTTACACTCCATCCCATGCAAGAACAATATCCATCATCGTTCAAATCAACATTTTGCAAAATCTAATCTCTTGTGCACAGTCTGCATTAATATTTATTGACCAAAACCATAGCTCTAAAGATCCTAAAATAAATCAATTTTTAACCTATGGATTCATAGGTGGGGGTTATCCCTATATTCTACGTGATGCTAGGAGTCCAAGAGAACCAAAAATTTTCCCATCTAAATCCCGTTTTGAATTTTATGAAAAGTTGCACCTTACTTCCAAGATCTATTTAGGGAAATAACCTAACTCTCTACTAACCTATTCACATTTTGGAACATCAATCACAAACATGCAATGATACATAAAACATGCACACAATATTTTTCCACGGGGAAGAAATCTGCTAAAAACCCATTTTCCTACTTGCCTTAATATGAAGAATAGAGATGTATTACAATTGCTAGCTTAATCTTATCTCAACCTGGAAGTGAATAACCTATCTCTCTGCTCACTCAGAAGCTCTGACCCAAAATTAGTCAATTTTTGCATCTTCTTGTGCCCCTAGTTTCTTGCACACTTCCTAAGGAACTTAGGCCCCTATTATCTAGGAATTTCATCCAAAATGTCAGTGCAATTTCCAATCTTAATCATTTGAGTGCATGCAAAACCTGTACACTCAAGACTAGTCTACAATTGTTGTTATGCTTCCTTGGAATTTCAACCACAGTTGGGGAGCTTGAATTATATGAATGCACTAGCTATTTTGGGATGATTTATTAGTTAATTGGATGATCATTGAGTTAGACTAAAGTCCCACTGCATAACTGACCTTCCACTAGTTCCTCCAACAGTTAGAACTAGTTTAACTGAAACAACTTGAAATAACTGACCTTGATGGCTACAAATTTGAAATCACACATGTTAAACCAAAATATAAATACTTTAACTAAAATATAGTGAGATAACTGAGTGAAAATAGCTATGTCACACAAGTTAATTGCATCGAAGTTATCTGCTGATGTTGAAATTAAAATTTTCTCAAGTTGACCAAGGCAAAGTCAAATTGAGATTTTCTTGCTGCATTTTTCAACACTCCCTCTTATCAATAAAGGGATTATCAACCACCCCTATCTCGCACCTATGGAATTTACTATAGAAACACCTCTAACTATTTTTGTTGTTACTATAACATCTGCAACTAAGAAGCATCCAAAAAAGACATTGAATCAATTGTGTCTGCAATTATCTACTGGGAAAACTATGTTACTCCTGACTCTATTACTGAGCCCCCTACTATGTTTTCAACAATCCTTTGCACTCCTCAGTATCTGTCTAAAATTGATTCTCTTGCTACTGAATACTATGAGCCCCTATTGTAAGGTATTGATCCAAGAGGAGAACACATCAATGGACCTTGCGTAAATCTCTACACTTATGGGAATAAGGCTCTACATCACCCCACCTCACACCTAGAGGTATGGCTACATGTGCTCCCTCTACCCACTTAGCTCAAAATATCCTCTTAATGAGGGTATCTGACTAGTACTCTTCATCATCATCCTCTTGGTCAACCCAACTTCCAACTAATTGAGGCTCCATCTTGAGGGATAAATCATGCTCCATCTCAACCTCAACATCTTTAAGCACTGCTTTTATGCTCAAGGTTTCACATGCATCTTCCTCTAATGCATAGAGGCTCTTGATCATGACACCAAATTTCTTGATTTGATACGAAGCAAGATGCTTGAGGTAGGCCTTCCCATATCTGAAGATGTTGAGGCCCCGAAAATTGGTGCAACATCATCTGGGAAAACCACCCGATCGGGGACTTAAAAACTGTCCCTTTTCCATTTGGAATGGAGGCTCCGACTAGATTTATGAGATCAGTCTCCCAATTTGATATAGTTGGGGTGAATGGATGATTTTATTAATAAGTGGAACTTGATAGATGGAAATATAGGAAAGATTGTAGTAAATAATAAATCTAGCTATTATGTATCCCATGATGAAATCTATTCTTTGTGTGATATACAAAAATAACCTTTCAGTGGATGCAAATAAAGATCATATATTCACTTAGAGATATGAAAACGTTTGAGATAATTGATTTAATTAAATACTTAATTAAATAAATTGAATAAAATTTATATCAAAAATTTAAAAATGCATGTATTGCATTATATATTAAATGATAACAACATAACTTGTTCAGAAGTGAACTAATGTGAAACTGTATTCAAACAAATATATAAAACAAAACATCATAAGATAAATAGACTATTTCTCATTTGAAGCTGAAATACAACACATAGGATAAAAGTACCATGTATATGTTTACTCTTCTCATCTGAGAAATAGTACTTGGTCCAACCTTTTCTATTCAAAAAATTTTAAGAGTACATAAGTGCAACATCAATAAAGTCCTCTTTTAAAAATTTCAGGACCCTTCTTGAAATACATGAAGGGGTTTAAATATAAAAATAATAAGTCTTAAACTAATTATTACAATAAAAAGCTGAGGAGGTTTAAAACAACCCTCCTTAAAGTAAGTGAAATTAAAACGGAAATATAAATTAAAGGGATGACTTGTTCAAGGACTGTCCTGTTGTCTCCTCTTACATTTGTTCCTTGAGCTGAAGAATATTAAGCATAGGCTTAATCTCTGGAGGTTGGACTAGCCTAATGCGTAGTTTTCCATTGAAAACAACATCGGAAAGTGGGGGGAGCATGTAGGAGGATGTATCTGTGAGGCAGCGCAGCATAAGCCACTGGCTTTGCGGCTTTACTAAATACCTCCAATATTTCTCCCAATCTAGCTTTTCTAGCTTCATGATATGTTCTTATTTTACCTTTGACACTTCTTTCCACTGTATTATCAAGTATTTTACTAAAGGTAATGCACTGGGAGGACACCTATCGATAAGATTTGCTACAATGAGATTTTGGTTAACAGTATCCACAATGTTTGTAGCAACATACTTCGCTCTATAAATGGATCTCTCTGCTTGCTTTAACTGTATATCCCAATACATGAATAATATTTCTTTCTTTGAATCCTAAACTATGGGCAAGTTGGCCTTTCGGCTTTAAGCAGAATCATGTCAGGTGAAAAAATGGGAGACTTTATCATCTATGTCATCAAAACTAATCCTCATATCTAAAATGATATTCACAAGTGAATCGCTCTATTCACATAATCCAAGAATACTTATTAATTTTTGAAAAAAGAAAACCTGTTTTTGTGCCAATAAAGTGTTTAATTCTAAGGCCTCTTTCATGAACTCATCAATCTTTGGGTTATATTTTACTTGCTCAATAGAAAGTTGTAATTGGTGAATTAGAGTATCCTTAAAACTAATTTCACTTTGATGCTGAATTTTTAGTTGGTCCATGCTCTCCTGGAGCTATGCGATCTGTATCTGTAACTGTTGACTAACACTTTGTTTCTTTTCTTGTAACTCTAGTTCAAGTTGGATGATCTTCTCATCCTTTTGTTTCATCAGCTGATGAACTTCTAATGCTTTGTCAATGGTTGCAGAAGCATAAGCTCTTGCTAACTGAGTTAGGCAGGTTAGATCTTGAGAAGGATCTCCCTGAGTTTCTTTCCATACAACATCCATTGAAACATTCCCTTGCACAAGGGGTAGGGGTTTCTCTGATCTTCTTCTTTTCTTTTGTCATCTCATAACCGCCCTGTGCTTTGGATTGTAGAAAATGTCCAAAGGAGGAATTTCTTCAATGTTAAGAACAATTTCATTAGTGGGGAAGGCCGGAATTAATTCCACTCTTTCTATGCTTATTGATTTTTCAGAGGGCTCAGTAGTGAATGAGTGCTAACTTTTATTTTGTGGAGTATGCACAATTTTTTGTTAATCACCAATTATAGCTGCTTATTCTTCTTGGAGTTTAAGATCAAACTCTTTCCAGACATCCTTTAGATTACTAGGGAAATCAACATCCATGGTTTGGACTTCAACTGATTGTCTTCATCTGTTGTGCTAAGGATATCAGTATCCTTAGTTTTCGATTCACTTTCCTTTTCCTTCTGAGCTAATGGTTGCGAAACATCAAGCATTTTCAAAGGAATTGATTCCAATATTTTATTCCTATATTGCTTAAATTTAAGAAATTGTTGTGGATGCAGGCACAAAGTTGCCAACTTTTGAACTACAGGATAATTATTGATAAACTCAAACATATCATTGAAGTCATCATCTTCGTGCAAAAAAGGCCTAATTTTCACTTGAGTAGTGAAATTAATAGCAACTTTGATTGGATCATACTGCCTATTTGGAATTGTAAATAACTTTAAACATTAAATCTGACCAATTTCTAGTACAACATGCTTGTAATTATCAAGTCCATAAAAAACACAATTAATAGGAAAAGAAGGCCATGATGCCTTCTTGGCTGCTTTGAGAAATCTAGTTAGGTTGTTTCCAACACTCTGATATGCAATTTCTCTTGTGAGAAGCTTGTCAAGAACATACAAGGTCAAGATGTGAGGTCAAACTAAGCTCCCAAATACTCAGACATAGATGAATTTCTCTTCACCAAGCCATTTTCCTATAGAGGAAAATTCATCTTGGGCCTTTTTTGAGAGTGTGGGGGCGTTTTCTTGTTGAAAAACAACTTGGAACAATGGGAGAATAACTCCATGGAAAAGTTTGTAAAAATGGTTCTCACACTTAGAGTCCCACAATATACTATGAAATATATAAATAGGTACAGGGTCTTGGGTAGTCCATTTCCAGGCCATGGCTAGAAAATCCAAGGTAAAACAAAGAACATACATGATATAGCCACTTATATAGAATGGGGGGAAAAGCTTGGATGAGATGGAGCAGTTTTTTCTGTATTCTAAAATCCGAGTGGCAATATTATTAGATAGGATATTACCCCAATGCATCACATAGGAATCTACAACAACCTCCATAAGAAGGAACCATTCTACTAAAAATCGAGTAGTGTCTGGCTGACCAAAAAGTGTGAGTGTTGTTGGAAAATTAATCCCAACCACCGCATTAAATTCTTCTAACATCAACCATACCTCAATGAATGTTTTGCAGGTTGTTGATTGAGTACATTTTACCCATTCCGCAACAGAGTAAATTAATTAAAATTCAAATAGAAATTTAATGCATGGTTATTAAAAGAATATGGGAAAAAATTTAATCTGCAAGTGTTATTTACATCACACAACCTTTGTAAAATTCAGAAAGTCGTGTTCGCCCATCCTATGTATTAAATTTGGTCTTTCGTGAATTAAATGTCTTAGATATATATTTTTTGATTTTACATGTAAGTATAGTGTTGAATTTAATGTGGTGAATGTAAGTCTGGAAACACAAGGGGAGAAAATAGTGGAGCGAATTTTGGTGGGGGCGTGAAAAAAACAGTTACAGGTTTTACTATAATGGAGCGAATTTTGGTTGGCATGTGAAAGAAATAGTTACAGGTTTTATTGTGTTACTCTGCAACCCTAGTGAATGTAAATCTCAGTAAGAATAGTAATTTTACTGGTGAAGGGCCGCAACATCCATATGAATGTGTATGTTGTGTTTTTGAAGTCATAATATAAAGTTTGGTTAGTCGCGATATAGTTTTGGACCACAACTACTCTGTTTTACTCTGTTTCACCGTGAGTAAATTGTTTGATTTTAATCTCTTCCACTCTGTATTGGAAAGAGGACTCATATGATTTAATTTTTGCAACTGAATCCTATCGTTGAAAGACATCTCTGCAACTATTTGTGTTGAGGAAAAGAATTTCCCCTGCCTTTAAAATTTTTAACATAATATCGAAGCGGGTTTAAAGTTTTATTACATCAAGTGTTTTTACTGAGGAGTTAAAAGGAGTTTTAAATTTTTTGTGGAGCGTATTCTCGAGCAGTGAGAAATTTTTTACACAGTAAGAGGCTTTTTTTACAAAGTGAAAATGGTAGCAACAAGCACAAGCTTGACTAATCCACAAATACCACAGTTTAATGGAAAAAATTACAACTATTGGGCTATTACATTGAAAGCTTTTTTTTCTTCTCAAGATATTTGGGAATTGGTGGAGAATGCTTTCCAAGAACCAGTAGATGCAGTAGCATACAATGCATTGACACAAGCAGAAAGAGATTTTTTGAGGGACAATAGGAAGAAGTACTCCAAATCCCTCTTTTATATTTTTCAGGCAGTTCATGAAAGTATTTTCCCAAGGGTTGCAACAACAAAAAAGTCCAAGCAAGCATGGGATACCCTCCAAACAACCTACCAAGGCATGGAAAAGGTGAAGACAACAAAACTACAAATAATGAGAAGAGATTTTGAAACAATTTGTATGAAAGAGTCTTAGAATGTAGACTCGTTTTTTACACAAGTAATTGGGTTGGTTACCCAAATCGCATCTCATGGTGAAACACTTGAGGAAAGGAGAATTGTTGAGATTTTTTTGAGAATTCTGCCAGCAAGGTTTGATGCCATAGCTGTGGCCATAGAAGAGACAAAATATCTCTCACAGTTTTTAGTGGATGACCTTCATGCATCACTGATGTCTCATGAGCATAGGTTGAACATAGCAACAAAATCCGCATTGGAGCATGCATTCAAGACACAAGTTTCATTTGGTCAAGGTAGAGGTTGAGGAAGATCAAATTATAGGGGAAGAGGAATAATCCCACACAGAGGTGGAAGAAGTAGCCCTTCAAGCTCAAGTGGAAGTGGCATCAATCAAAATCCAAGCTAAGGTCCAAGACAAAATAAAACACAAGGCCAAAGGTATGATAAATCTCAAGTGCAATGTCATTATTGTAAGAAGTATGGTCATCATGAAAATGAATGTAGAAAGAAGAAATATGAAATAAGTAGCAAACCAAGTGCAAATTTCATAAAGGAAAATCAAAACCATGATATCATGTTTTTAGCTTGTAATGTAGCACAAGAAAAACAAGGAGATGTATGGTTTCTAGATTCAGGGTGTAGCAACCACATGACTGAAAACATAGAAATGTTCTTACTGAAATTTACATTCACCAGGGTTGCAGAGTAACACAATAAAACCTGTAACTATTTCTTTCACACGCCAACCAAAATTCGCTCCATTATAGTAAAACCTGTAATTGTTTTTTTCATGCCCCCACCAAAATTTGCTCCACTATTTTCTCCCCTTGTGTTTCGAGACTTACATTCGCCACATTAAATTCAACACTATACTTACATGTAAAATCAAAACATATATATCTAAGACATTTAATTCATGACAAACCAAATTTATTACATAGGATGGGCGAACATGACTTTCTGAATTTTACAGAGGTTGTGTGATGTAAATAACACTTGCAGATTAAATTTTTTCCCATACGCTTTTAATAACCATGAATTAAATTTCTATTTGACTTTTAATTAATTTACTCTGTTGCGGAATGGGTAAAATGTACTCAATCAACAACCTGCAAAACATTCATTGAGGTATGGTTGATATTAGAAGAATTTAATGCGGTGGTTGGGATTAATTTTCCAACAACACTCACTTTTTGGTCAGCCATACACTACTCGATTTTCAGTAGAATGGGTCCTTCTTATGGAGGTTGCTGTAGATTTCTATGTGATGCATTGGGGTAATATTCTATCTAATAATATTGCCACTCGGATTTTAGAATACAGAAAAAAATGCTCCCTCTCATCCAAGTTTTTTCCCCCATTCTATATAAGTGGCTATATCATGTATGTTCTTTGTTTTACCTCGGATTTTCTAGCCATGGGCTAGAAATGGACTACCCAAGACCCTGCACCTATTCATATATTTCATATTATATTGTGGGACTCTAAGTGTGAGAACCATTTTTACAAAAAATTCCATAGATTTATTCTCTCGTTGTTCCAAGTTGTTTTTCAACAAGAAAACGCCCCCACACTCTCAAAAGAGGCCCAAGATGAATTTTCCTCTATAGGAAAATGGCTTGGTGAAGAGAAATTTATCTATGTCCGAGTATTTGGGAGCTTAGTTCGACCTCACATCTTGCCCTTTATGTTCCTGACAAGCTTCTCACAAGAGAAGTTGCATATCAGAGTGCCAGAAACAACCTAACTAGATTTCTCAAAGCAGCCAAGAAAGCATCATGGCCTTCTTTTCCTATTAATTTTTTTGTTTATGGACTTGATAATTACAAACATGTTGTACTAGAAATTGGTCAAACTTAATGTTTAAAGTTATTTACAATTCCAAATAGGCAGTATGATCCAATCAAAGTTGCTATTAATTTCACTACTCAAGTGAAAATTAGGCCTTTTGTGCACGAAGATGATGATTTCAATGATATGTTTGAGTCTATCAATAATTATCCTGTAGTTCAAAATTTGGCAGCTTTGTGCCTGCATCCACAACAATTTCATAAATTTAAGCAATATAGGAATAAAATATTGGAATCAATTCCTTTGAAAATGCTTGATGTTTCACAACCATTAGCTCAAAAGGAAAAGGAAAGTGAATCGAAAACTAAGGATACTGATATCCTTAGCACAACAGATCAAGATAAATTAGCTAAAGTCCAAACCATGGATGTTGATTTCCTTAGTAATCTTAAGGATGACTGGAAAGAGTTTGATCTTAAACTCCAAGAAGAATAAGCAGCTATAATTGGTGATTAACAAAAAATTGTGCATACTCCACAAAATAAAAGTTAGGACTCGTTCACTGCTGAGCCCTTTGAAAAATCAATAAGCACAGAAAGAGTGGAATTAATTTTGGCCTTCCTCGCCAATGAAATTTTTATTAACACTGAAGAAATTCCTCCTTTGGACATTTTCTACAATCCAAAGCACAAGGGGGTTATGAGATGAGAAAAGAAAAGAAGAAGATTAGAGCAACCCCTACCCCTTATGTAAGGGAATGTTTCAATGGATGTTGTATGGAAAGAAACTCAGGTAGATCCTTCTCAGGATCTAACCCGCCTAACTCAGTTCGCAAGAGCTTATGCTTCTGCAACCATTGACAAAGCATCAGAAGTTCATTAGCTGATGAAACAAAAGGATGAGAAGATCATCCAACTTGAACTAGAGCTACAAGCAGAGAAACAAAGTGTTAGTCAACAATTACAAATACGGATCGCACAACTCCAAGCGATCATGGACCAACTAAAAATTCAACATCAAAGTGAAATTAGTTTTAAGGATACTCTAATTCACCAATTACAACTTTCTATTGAGAAAGTAAAATATAACCCAAAGATTGATGAGTTCAAGAAAGAGGCCTTAGAATTAAACACTTTATTGGCACAAAAACAGGTTTTATTTTTTCAAAAATTAATAAGTATTCTTGGATTATGTGAATAGAGAGATTCACTTGTGAATCTCATTTTAGATATGAGGATTAGTTTTGATGACATAGATGATAAGGTCTCCCAGTTTGTCACCTGACACGATTCTACTTATAGCCAAAAGGCCAACCTGCCCATAGTTGAGGATTCAAAGAAATAAATATTATTCATGGATTGGGATATACAGTTAAAGAAAGCAAAGAGATCCATTTACAGAGTGAAGTATGTTGCTACAAACATTGTGGATATTGTTAGCCAAAATCTCATGGCAGCAAATCTTATCGATAGGTGTCCTCCCGGTGCATTACCTTTAGTAAAAGACTTGATAATACAGTGGAAAGAAGTGTCAAAGGTAGAATAAGAACATATCATGAAGCTAGAAATGCTGGATTGGGAGAAATATTGGAGGTATTTAGTAAAGCTGCAAAGCCAGTGGCTTATGTTGCGCTGCCTCATAGATACATCATCCTACATGCTCCCCCCACTTTCCGATGTTGTTTTCAATGGAAAACTACGCATTAGGCCAGTCCAACCTCCAAAGATTGCTGCACTTGTTGAATTCAAAATAACTAAACAACTAAACAACCTCAATAACTAAACAACTCTACTCTCACATTGCTGCACTTGTTGTCATGCAACCATCCTTATTTAGTATTCATTTTAAGTTTAGTTTCTAGTATTTTATTTTTAGCTTTTTATATCAAATTAAATTATTATAATATCAAAATTATTTATAAAAATTTATCAAAATTATTTATAAAAAAATATATATATCATGTAATTTTTTTAATCATGATTTTATAATTTTACAATGTTATAAGAATTTGATATTAAAAATATATAAAAATAAAATCATAAACATCAATTTTAAGAAGTTCACAAATTTCACTTCATTGCCCAATCTCGCTGGCCAAATGCACTATAAATAGTTAGAAAGACGAAATCTTCGTACGAGTTATAGCGAGACTTATTTTAAACCATTGTAAGAGGATAAATTTAATTTATAGAAATACCTATAATTATAAATTTAAATTCCTTAATATTTTAATAAATTTATATTTTGTTAATTTATAGTTAGTTTATATTTTATATTTCATTTGACAACGTTTCTAAATGGAATAAGTAATATGTTAATAAATTTATATTTTGATAATTTATAGTTAGTTGATATTTTATATTTTATTTGACAACGTTTCTAAATGGAATAAGTAATATGTGAATAAGTTTAATATATTTCGTTAATTTATAGTTTATTGATAGTTTAAATTTTGATTAGATGGTGTATTTTGTGGTAATAATGATAATACAAAAAATCAAAAACCCTTATTATGGAAAAAAAAAAATTGAAGTGAGAAACCTTGTGGAAATCAAAATTGGCCATAAAACATAATTCTTTCTTTCTATTCTATATAATCAAAAGGCCATGATTTCACGACTTAAAACCTATAAAAAAACCTATAAAAATTATCACAGAGAAAAATTGAAAGTGAAAATCACTTATGGAGATAAAAACTATTCTATAAACATGAACATGTTTAGTATTGTAGATAAAAGTATTTTTGGATAAATCACATCATTAGAATTAGATCGACGTTTGGAATCAGTTAATGTGATTCATCCTAAAGACAAAGTGAAGAGAATAATTTATCTCAATAAATAAATAGTAAAAATACATCATTACCCAAAAA
The DNA here is from genome assembly GCA_034641835.2 of Pinus albicaulis. Lineage (NCBI taxonomy): Eukaryota > Viridiplantae > Streptophyta > Pinopsida > Pinales > Pinaceae > Pinus > Pinus albicaulis. The sequence goes on along the minus strand of CM076569.1, from coordinate 743,216,599 downwards.
TAACCAATAAAATCTAACATATTTAATATTAATATTCTTACTGTTTTATCTTTCTACTTGAATCTTTAATCGAGAGGCTGTGATCTCATTACTGGAAAACTGCAATCTTCTCAGAATGGTGAAACACCCTAATCAATGCCAAAATTCGTAAATAATACCTTCCTGAGTAGGTTAAAATTGAAACAACTTGCTCTCAAAATTCAGCACACTTTATCCATCAATTTACCTAAGAACTTCAACTTCATTTCAAACCCCGAATATAATCGAGTTTTAGGGCATCTCCGTGGAATGCTTTCTGCCACTTTTGCACTGTGCTTTTTCCCAAACTCAGACACTGTTTTTGTCAGTTCCAGCGCATACCGTGCCATGAATTCCATATATTTCATATTTTTCTTTATTCGTTTCGACCTGAAAATCAGGTTCGGCTTATAATTAAATCATAATAATAATAAATATTCAAATTTTAAGAGTTAATATTAGCAAGTGAGTTAATTTTTTATACATTAAAAAAAAATATTAGTTAATTTTTATTTTTCTTAAAATAATTGGCCGTAGTCTAATTAGACTACTTTTTCTCTGAAAATCATGGAAATTTGGGTAAGATTTTAAGAAAATCTGACAGGGATTTCTATAAATCCACTTTATAACTATCAAACTTTAATATTTTGGGTGGTCTAGAGGTTTTTGATGGCACTGAATCCATTTCCACTATCAAAATCATGATTCAAACATTGTTACTATAAGATTTCTTAAATTTTTGTTTCCGGATTCCGGCCAATTTTGGCCATCCAAGCAATTCCTTAGACAACTCCAAATAATTAGCCCTAAATTATATAGTATGAAATTAGTTTACCTTGAATATTGCCAAAATTTTATATATACTAATATAGTATAATTATACATTTAGAGATTTTTACAAAAATATCATCAAACTTTTCACAATTTTTTTATTATATATTACTAAAACCTACGCAATTTTCTAAACTTTCAAATAAATATTCATTCTTAAAATTTTCCCATATCATATGGAAAATAATATAATAATATTTATGAATATGATATTTATCACTCATATGATATTTATGGTTAGTTAAGCGTTTTTGAAATCACAATCCTTTTGTCATTTACACTCTCAAACTTTAATTAAAATGGTAAAGCTTATACCATCACAATAGATATGATATTAACAATCACAATATATATAATATTTAACAATCTGCTTATTAGTGGAGTGTTAATACAAGAATATATTACTAAGAATATAGGTGTCTTTTTTGGATAATTTAATTTCTTTGATAATAGTTTTTATTTTCAAATCTAAAAGAAAATGAGAATAAATTTTATATCTATTAAGTAATTTACATTTTATAAGTATTTAAATTCATAAAATATAACTAGTTAATTTTGGTGTAAAAAATTGTTTTATCAAATTTTAAATTAAATTTATGATAACCTTTTAATGTAAAAATTTGTTTTTATCAAATTTCAAATTAAATTTATAAAAATTAGTTTAAATTGATATTTTTTTTTTTTTCACAAAATCTATTCTAACCCCTACCACTATACCTCTAAGCCTACGACTTGTACTCTCCATAAAACTAACCACAACACTATTAAACCTTGGCTCTCTAGGTTTCACATGACTTAACTCAGCAATTAAGCTTCTCGTGAGACAACCCTAATTTAATTTTAAGTTTAATCTAAAAACAAATATTTATAATTATATTATAAATTTTCTCATATATAAAAAATAAGATGAAAAGGAAACATCAGGTCAACTGAAACAAACAGCTGATAAGAAGGAAACAGAAACCAGACTGAATGTTAAAAATAAAAAACAATTTGTCAAAAAGGAAACATCAATATAATGGGCACTAGATAAGGCAGCTTCTATGTATGTAAACATTTCTTGTCCCACCGGTGTGTAGTCTGAAAAAGCAAGGGATCTATTGTTTAAGGTTATTATGATTAGTTTGGAGCGCGCATAAGAAAAAGAAAGATTTGTTGAGGTGACACAGAATGGAATGGAGGGAGGGGCTGAGGGTAGAGGCTTGCAGCAGTGAGTATGGATATCGCGGGGCCTGGTTCGAGGGAGTTATCATCGGTGTTAGCAAAGACAAACAGATTTGCAAAATACGGTATGACAAGTTTGTGACTGAAGATAAAAAAGCGCTGGAGGAGGAGGTGTGCCTCAGCCATTTGAGACCCATTCCACCGCACAGGGCGTTTCCTCTGCATTGTTCTTCTGGGGACGCTGTAGAGGCTTATGATACAGACTGTTGGTGGCGCGGTGTCATCATCAAACAGCTTCCCTGCGAGGAGGAACTGTGGGCGGTCTACTTACCAGACAGCTACATTCTCAAGGCATATCGGCGTTCACACTTGCGCCCCGGTTTACAATGGGTAGGAGGAATGTGGACAGTGATTCGTCAGGTTCTACTCTCAACTCAATGTTGTATACCGTTTCATTTTCTGAATGCATCATTTGAAAAATTGGTTGGTTTGATTATGAAGATTTGAATATTGAGTTTCATGATTTACATAATAGGTCTTGAATTCAACTTTATGATTTATAAAATAGATTTTGAATTAAACTGTTTTTTCTAAATTTAAAATTTTTTATATTGTTTTTATTTATTTAATTAATTGGATTTTTACACTTATTTTGTTCTGAATGGATCAGATCCACCCTAAAACTACTCAAAATGTAATAAATTTATCTATTATCTATTATGATGAGGTGTTTTCTTAAGGTACTGAGGCGATTGTAGTTAAAAAGAACTACAATCACGAAAAAGAAAGTAATTTTCTGTTTTTTTACGCAGGAAAGAAATCCAAGCATCGAGCAAGTAATCCAGTCTCTGACCATGGACAACTCTGGCAAAGCTCCTGTGAAATCTTTGCCCAATGAAGCAAAAGTTAGTGCAGTGCCTCATCGAAGTCGCGGAAGGAAGAGGATCCGGAATGTCAGCCCTAAGCCCACACCTCCTGCTGGCGATTCTCCCAGAAGTCACGGACGAAGTAAAAAGCTGAGGCCACTTGCAAACATTGTGCCACGAGGGATACAAGGAAACACAGACGATAATGCAAGAATTTCCGGTGCAAGGAAAAAGCTGAAGCTAATTGCAAACATTACACCTCGAAATACACAAGAAGATGCTGCCAATAATTCCAGAATTTCCAGTGTAAGGAAAAAGCTGAGGCTAATTACAGAAATTGCGCCTCGGCGTACAAAAGAAGATTCCGAAGCTCACAAATATACTTGTAACGGTGTAAAGGATTTCAAGGACCCCAAAATAGATGATATCGGCCCTCTGGTTTCTCCTAAAAGAAATCCTATCAGAAGGGCCCGTGAAGAAAGGCGCCGCAATCAGTCACCTACGGGCAATGCAATACAGAATACTCCAGAAGCTGATCATGAAAAATCCAGAAGCTTAAATTCTTCGGAATCAAAAGGACGAGAGCGCAATCTAAAGTCAAGGGAATCCGGTGAAGCATGCCATAAGAGAAGAAATAACAAGAGAGACGAAGACTGTGGAATTGGTATGGAGAATAGGTATGAGAGAGAGAAAATTATGAGAGCAGCACACGAGTGGGAGTTGATTGTATACCAGAAATTGTTATGGGCGTTTCATACAGATTGTGGTACCTTAAGCGAGGAGCGGCTTAATCTGCTTGAAGCTCTTCGCCTTCGATTGAATATTACTCGACACGAACACAGAACCGCCATGAAAGAGGTTGTTTCGCAGGAAGCTTGTCCGACCTGAGGGGTTTTCACTGCCTGCATGCATCAGATTTAGCTTAAAGTATTAAGAAACGCCTGGATGTAATTTCTTATACAAATGTATGCGGCCACATTAGGGTTTAAAAAGGAGGACAGATTTCGTTGAATGATGAACATTGTACTGTTTCGACGACTCATTAAATAATTTTGTTTCGGATCTTGGAAGTCCAGAGCTATAGTCTTGAAAAAAATATGAAATATGGATTATGTTAGGGTGTTTTTTCATTTTTAACATTAAACGTGGATGTAATGAAATGAAATTATAATGTCATAAAACTAAAAATAAGTTTATGGAACTGTTTTTTGTTTTTTATTTTTTGAACTTTAATGTGTTTTATTCAAATTTATAATAGGCCGGCTCAACTTTCTAACAATTTCATAGTTGAAAAGATAATGCTAAGAAACTTATCTTAACATATTTCCGTAATTTTCTCTAATATTTTTGAACTCATCAAATTCCAAAATAAAATATTTTTAGAATTCCACTATTCAAAATTTTTATTAGATTTTTTTTATATCAACATATTATTATGATATTTGGTATAGATTTTTATTTTCAAAAATTATTTTTTTATATAAATAAATTATTAAAACAAATAGATTATTACAATATTAGTTTTGAGAATTAGCTTAATATGAGTTTTGAGAATTAGGTTAATAATTTTTTATAGCATCTTTACTGTTGAATTTCTGTAGGATCTTTACCATCGAAAGGTTGGCTCCATAATTGAATTCCTGTAGAATATTTACTATTGAAAGGTTAGCTCCATAATTGACTTGGTAGTAAATTATCATAGATATTTGTTTGACTTAGTAGTTCATAAATAATTAAAAATAACATATTATTATAATATAGTTTAAAAATAAATTGTCGTAAATTATATAATTATAATTTATATATTAAGAAATTATTTTTAAAATTTTTTAAAATAAAATAAAAAAATTATGAATATAAAAGAAATTTCAATCTCGGATGTGGATGATTTTCTGGATTAATTGCGCAGTTCCATTGCGTGGCAGCTGGCAAGACCACATGGCCTTGCATGGCTCAAGCGGCTGGGCTTTTAATGCCTACAAGCAAAGGACCGACACCAATACTCTATCCTTGCAGAGCTCGAATGTTGGCCTCCTTAACTGCCCTCAACGCTGCCAATTGACATTCTTCATGGCCTCAAACGATTCCTCCATCGCCGCCACTCCCCATCAGTTGTCTGTCTATTTGAATTTTCTGCTCCAGCACTCCATTTGTCTGCGCATTGAGACCTCTGGCCTTAACCCCCCTGTCCACAATCGCTCTGAGCTTTTGGTCCCTTAATCTTCCACTCGCCCTGCTCTTCAGTTGGAGGCCTGCTGCCTCCTCTCCCTTCCACGCTGGTGCCTTCAGATGCTTCCATGCCGCGCAGACAGAGGATGAGGTGGCACAGGGTCGAGGACGTGATCAGCCCTATTGCCCACCTCATTCACTCGGTGAAGATGAATTCGCCTCCCAAGGTGATAGAAACTCAGCTTCCCTACATAATGATGGCTCTGGACCGATGGAATTCGCTATTAATATGAATTCTATGGAGGCCCTAGAGCTGCACTAGGTCTCGGCCCTCTTCTTGCTCTGGCTCCCTGACATGCCTTCCACCTCGGGTTCTCGAAAGCATCTGAGGAAGTCCACTTTGACACCAACCCACTCTTAGCTCTAAAGAAAGACGGTGGCTCTCCCCACCAAGTCTGTTGAGCACTCCTCAGACAACGAATGTGGTGACAGCTCCGCCAAAGATGACAACGACACAACTCAGGGAACACACTCTGCTGCCACACTTGAATTGACTGCCCATATGTCAAAGCAGGATGGTGACTCCTCGGATGACTACGGTTGCTTCATTGTGGAAGAGCCACCTTTAGAAGATCTGAAAAATGACAAACCGGGACAGGACTAGTGCCAAGAGACCTCCCTTCTAAGCTAATAACACTTTCAATGCTTCTTTCCCCACTTCGGGTAGCATTGCTACTCAAAACTCGCTTAACCACAGCACTGGTTTCCCCAACGAGGGTAGTCCCAATTCTTCTATTTTGAACATTCTTCCTGCTGGAATGGCTAGTTTTGCACCTTTGGCCAGAAAAACTTGACATGTAATATTTTTGTACCATATAAATAGAATTAGCTTTACTTAGAAAAAATAAATAAAAGAAATTTCAAAATAAAAAGATAAAAAAGAAAAAATATTTAAAAGAAAATTAAAATAAAAGAAATAATGAAAATTATAGGTAGGGTTAAAAGGATTAAATTGGATAAAGAGGCATGAGTAAATGTCCATAAAAATCAAATAAAAATAAAATCAGAATGAAATTTTAGAATTTAATTTAATATTTAATTTAGTAGTATTTAAGATAGAAAGTTGAAATTTTCTTAATTTAATTTTTAAAAATGTTATAAAAATCATTTATATTTTTAGACATATGGTATTTATAAGTCTGAGTATTGGTCCATTGTATTGTAATAAAGTTTATTTACATGTGAATCTCCATATTTAATAATCTAGTTATATATATTCTTAAAGGTATATATGTTTAACTCATATATTATTATTTTTAATTTATAATAACAATAATATTTTAAAATTAATTATAATGTGCAATTTATCATGAGGTAAGGTTTTTTATGTCTATTAATATTTACTAAATAATGCATCAATAATAAAGATCTTGAAACAAGAACCTTCATTTGCTCAAAGCAATTCACATGTTTAGAATTGTAGGGATCTTTAAGGATAAAATATTTGGAAATGCACATGTGGAAATGTCACCTATAACAAGAACCTTCATTTGGTCAAAGCAATTCACCTATTCACATGTTTAGAATTGGAGGGATCTTCAAGGATAGTAAGACTTAGTCAATTCGAGTTGAGAGTTGTAATTATTTAAATTAATTATTTAAGTTAAAATCAATTTAATTAGTTCTAATTGATAGAGGAGCTAATGAGAGGTCCACTAATAGAAAAGCTAGTGAGAAGTCCACTGAATTAAATTTAATTTAATTCACATGCAGTGATCAACCAGATAAATATAAATCATTCTCCCTCATAAGCTCAGCCTTCTCAATTGCATGTTCTCGCAAAGGAGATGGTTGACGCCTCGCATTCCCTTCGCTGGGCTCAGCCCCTCTATTCCTTGTTGCGGCAGAGGGAATATTCCTTGTTCTGGCAGAGGGGATAAATAAGAGTCAGCCATTGTTAGATGACAGAGAGAATAAGTTAATATGCAAAGAAGCAGAATAGAGATTATGTAGAATTTATGTAGAATCTTTACTATTGAAAGGTTGGCTCCATAATTGAATTTACGTAGGATCTTTATTATGGAAAGGTTAGCTCCGTAATTGACTTGGTAGTAAATTATCATAGATATTTGGTAGATTTAGGAGTTCATAAACCATTAAAAATAACAGATTATTATAACATAGTTTAAAAATAAATTGTTCTCAATTATAATTTATATATTAGGAAATTATTTTTAAAAAATTTTAAAATAAAATAAAAGAATTGTGAATAATAAAAGAAATTTCAAAATAAAGAGATATATATATATATATATATATATATATATATATATATATATATATATATATATGTATATATATATATGAAAATTAAAATAAAAGATATAATGAAAATGATGTGTAGGGTTAAAATGATTAAATTGGATAAACAAGCATGAGTAAACGTAAAAAAAAAAGAAAATAAAGAAAATAAAGATAAAATCAATAAATTAATTTCACAATGAAATTTCAAAATTTAAATCTAATATTTAATTTAGTAGTATTTAGAATAGAAAGTTGAAATTTTCTCAATTTAATTTAAAAAATGTTATAAAATTTATTTATTATATATTTGGACATGTGGTATTTATAAGTCAGTGTATTGGCCTAATCTTTATATTAAAGTTGGGTGAATCTCCATGGCTAACAATCTAGTTAATTTTTTTTAAATGCATATATATGTTTAACTCATATATTATTATTTTTAATTAATAATAACAATAATAATTTAAAATTAACTTATAATGTGTAATTTATCATGAGTTAAGTTTTTTTTATGTTTATTACCATTTACTAAATAAGGCATCAATAATAGGATGTTGAAACAAGAATTTTTACTTGGTCAAAGCAATTGACATGTTTAGAATTGTAGGAATCTTCAAGGATAAAATACTTCGAAATGTACATGTGGGTAATGTCACCTATATGTCTTTAGAGATGGGCTTTAAAAGACAACAAGAAGAGGCTTTTAATTTAACTTTCCCTTAATTAAATTAGAAGGAAATTGTAATTCCAAGCCACATGACGTTAACTGAGTTAGGAATAATTAGTTAGCTCAGTCAATTCTAGTTGAGCTCCAAATTGGAGGCATGCAAAGTTCTCTCTAAGTTTTAGGAGGTCAAGTTACAATTTATTTTTACTTGTAATTATTTAAATTAATTATTTGAGTTAAAATCAGATTAACTAGTTCTAACTTATAGAGGAGCTAGTGAGACCTCGAGTGAATTAAATCTGATTTAATTCACATGTAGTGATCAATCATATAACTGATAATCCATTATAAGTCATTGTTTCATGTCAGCTCTAAGGAAGACGACCCAATTGAGATTGGAGTTAAAAGGGAGTGTACTATCAGTTTTATAATTATAAAATTGTATAGGTCATGCATGAGGTCAACAGAAGGCCTTAGATGTATTGTGCAATCAATTATTGGGAATTTCCTAATTAATAGGGGCTCAATTTCCCTATAAATTGCGCAAGCAAGGTAGGACATCCAAAGGCAAGAATTTGGTTAAGTATTCGACCAAAATTTCTTGAGATAGATTGAGATATTCAGAGATAGTGTAGAGAGCTCTCAAGCCTGAGAGAATCATTGTATTGTTTCATATTCTTGACTTAATGCAATACACATATATCTGGGTTTTTAAGTGAGGCTTCCCCATATATTTGTTTTATGAAATTTAAATTCTTTCTCTTTCTTGTTCAAGTGATTATGCGATCGTAAGTGGTTTCTGCAATTTGTAGAATAGATTCAAGTATTTTGTTTTAGCATATTACAAGATCAGTTGAATCTATGTGGATTTTCTACACTAGCTTTCTCTATGTATGATTTATCATAGGTGTAGGGAATTTTGTAAAATACTTTCACAAGTATGGGGTCAAATTTATCTTTATATATTCTAAACTTTTCCTATGTATGATTTTCCATAGGTGCGGAGAATATGGTAGAATCATGGGATATATGGTTATATTTATCCTTAGTTTTTCTAAATAATTGTTTAAGCATTTTTCAAGCTTAGTACTCAACTAGATTAAAAGAGTGAGAATCATTTATCAACAAAGCTCATTTGAGTAAAAGTTGATGGTGAACTAAATACTACCATATAGAACAAAATGAAGATAAGAAGCTAACTTCATGAGAAAAAATAGCCTGCCACCTAATGTTCCCTAAAGTAAGTGACATTGAGTTCCTCAAACAGTGCCATATCCAACACCATTAGGAAGCACTGGTATGAAGTACACTTGAGAAATGATCCTCAAGAAACTAACAATGCTTGGCATGTTTACAGTCCCAAAAAATGTTCTTCACTACTTCTAATATTTCACAAATTATAGGATCGATACCATCAAAAAATATATTATTAGCGAGCTTGGCCTCGGCTAAAACCCCTAATAATTAACAATATAGGAAAAATATTTAAACTTATAAGAAATAAAAATATAGCCAAATTTTGTGCAACGTATGAATTCAACTTTCATCGAAATCTATAAACATGGATATTTAGTGAGATTTTGAGACTAAGGGTTGTGGATGTCTTTAATGAATTATAAAATATAAGTGACAAGAGTCATATTACTAAGAGGGTTTTCTAAAACACCTACTTTAATTTTTTGAAAAAATGCCAAGCATTTTAGTGTTTAGTTTATATAACTTAATCTATTGAAAAATACCTAATAAATTCTTAAAAGAATAATAATCAAAAGTAAGACAGCCATACACTTTAGCAAGAGTGGACTAATCCTTCCATCAACTGGAGATCGAATATCACAAACCACCCCAAAGAAAAATGGATTCCTACTCAATCTATAAGATATAAAATATCATAATTCCACCACACATGAATCTTGAAACAATTCTATGAGCAGTAACAAGATAATTCCTAACTAATCATTCTAATCCCCCATTTCCAATGGACCAAATTAGAAACCACCTTCCAAGTGACCTAGATGCTTTGAAATATGAAGAAACGTTACACCTAAATGCGATAAAGAGATTAGAATCATAACACATAAAATGATAAAAGTCCCTTCAACTCTACCTAAATGTTACATGTAGTGAACTCAATGCTGAAACAAAATCTACGAAATAGTTGAATCCTCTGAACATAACACCACCTACTTCGATATTCATTATCTCCGATTGCTAAAACTGAACTATTTTTTTTTTTTTCTAAAAATAATGTGTTATTAACACCCTCAAAATCACACTTTTGTAAAACTAAAATCACACTAAAACAACTATGACTCAAGTCCAAACTCTTACTAAAATATTCTAAAACAAAGCATAACTTGTTTGGGTTTGAAGAATATCATGGTGCTATATGTTTAAGTAATGAAAAGAATTAGTATACAACCAAAAATATCTTACCATAAGCTTTAATTCAATGATTTCAAAATATATTTACATATCCAATATCATTTATATTAAAATAAAAAATTGTATCTACGTGACAACTAAAGGAAACCCTCAAAATCGTTAAATTCAACAAATAAAAAACCCTCAAATTCGTTAAATTCAACGACTCAAACTTTAACAAAAAGGAATGAAAATACTATTTCCGTGGCCTCATTCCAATACTTTACTTCATCAAACTTAAAACGTTTTCCTTCATCAATATTATTGGGATGTAAAATGTTTTCCTTCATCAAACTTGCTACATGTTCTTCGAATAAATTTTCAAAGATAGAAAAGAGGAAAGGGTACATTCACTTTACTTAGGGAATGATCAAACATTTGGCAATGCTAATCAATAATTTTCAACTATCCAAGATTCAAAAAAGACTATATGAATCTATATGAAGGATCAAATAATATGAAATTTTAGTTTTTAAATTTCAGCTAACCATATCGCATTCCTAATCTCCTAATACCCAAATTAAGGTCCCAACGAATCATCCAACAAGGTTGCACTAAAACTCATAGGTTCGATGATTCATAAGTATCCAAAATCCTAATTGAGGAGAGAGGTTGAGGGGAAGGAAGAAAACATTTTATTTCTCAGCAAGGACATGATAAGATACCTAAAACTCAAACAAAGTCAAAATTTCAAAGAAAAATTAATTTAGGAATTCAACAAACACAAGTTTGAAAATTATTTAAAATATTTTTTAAAATTATTTAAAATATTTTTCAAAATTCAAGATCCAGAAACATAATATTTATTAAAATATATGTGAATGGAAACCCTTATAGACGACATCTCATTAGGTTAACATACACCCAAAAAAAAAAAAATATTTGAGCTTTTGGGTTTTAGAAAAATATCTAGGTTGGGTGTGTAGTCCTTGGAATATAGATAATGATTGCTAGACTAGTGACTCAAAAACAAGGTTTTGTCTAATCACATTTTATTCTTAATCTTACAATTAAGACACCAATGATTCAACCAACAAGCTTCTTCTAAAACTCATAGGTTGTATGATTCACGAGCATCAAAAATCCTCAATGAGGAAGGTTAAAATGAAGGGATACCAAAACTCAAATAGAGTCAAATGTCAAAGAAAGACTAATCAAGGCATTTAGCAAACACACGTTTTAAAATCATTCAAAGTATTTTTTGAAGTTCAAGACAGAACCAAAAGCCACAATTTTCTTCAATACAAATGAATGAAAAGCCCCATAGATAACATGCCAATAGGTTGACATACACAGAAAAAATATATTTGTGATTTGGGTTTAAGTAAAACATCAAGTGTAATTTGCATGTTAAGCCCTTGAAATAGAGATAAGAATTGCTAGAACAATGTCTCATAACAAGGTTTTTGTGTTTGTGTGTGTGGCCTAAGATGGATATTAAATAAAATTTTATATAAATTAACATGTATGATCAATTTAGATACATTAACAAGAAAAAAAACATGTGGACAATAGGAAAGATATGGTAGTGAACTAACTATTTTGATTGATTGTACATTTAAAGAGATAAGTGTGAATTGATATGGTGGGAAATATCTAAATCATAGTACCCAAGTTATAAACCTAGATCTATTATGTATGGTGTACATGAGGAAATGTTAGATATGTTGGCTATGTAATGATTTCCAATATTAACAATAAAACCATCATCAACCATAGATGGAGAAGGATAAGAGTATAGGGACTATGATTCCATGAGAGTGAGGTAGCTAAAGAGGCTAGACCATTTTGGTTTATATTTTTATTATAGCCATTTTGGGAAATTAAGGGAAAATATGATTATGTGAGCCTCTTTGGTGAGGCCATTTGGCATTATCATAGAATGAATATTTATTCATACATTTTATTTTTGTTTCAAATTCATTTATTCTTTTTCACTCCATTGTGAGTTTCTTGCATCCTGGAGAGAATAAGAGTCTTATGGAAAAGAGTATTATGTGGAAATAGGTTAATCTTTGTTATGCTTCAATTGAGAAATACATAAGTGCTTGAATGCATTAGTAATACCAGTGAACTTGTGCATCGGCTAAGAGTGCCTGGAGTTTGCAACATTGATTTTTTCACCAATATAAATAGAGCTATGGAAGGAAGTAGAATATCCTAAGGGATTATATTATAGAGAAAGGAGATTCTTTCCTTGGGTTGTGCATATTCAAATGGGGAAGAGAGCTATAAGTTCAGATTGCCATTGTAAATGGTTGAGTATATTTTATACTTCCAACTACTATGAAAATTGTGTAAACTGAGAAATATTGAGTGCTAATATTTGTGAGGGATATATTTGGCCTAGGAACCCATACTTATGGTATCACAGCCTTAGCTCAAGGGTGGCCTATTATAGAGACTGAATATGAAACAAATCCTATGTGTTGGAAAAATACTGAGAGGGGGGTGAATCAGTATTTAGAGCTTACTAAACATATTTTAAATTTTTCTTTTACAGAATTCCATACGCGGATTTTATGAAACCAACTCGCATATACACGCGCAAATACTGAAAGAAACTAGCGTATACTGATATAATGTTACAGATTAGAAAAGCTTTTCAGGAACAATCTTTAACTCAGTTTATTAGTCATGCATCTGTTAGATAATCAATAAATATGTGCAATAAAAGCAGTGTAAATCATCACACAAACGAAACACACATGAACACCAGTATTTAAGGTGGAAACCCAATTCGGGAGAAAACCACCGATGTTTTCGTCTCTATCTTCAATATTTATTATATGGAAAAATATTTATAATATTCTACTGATGCAGACTCATATCAGTACGCAGGCATATACCTGCAGAAGGCTACTACCTTCTCTCTTTTTCTAGCTGCTACTAGAAGGGAGCTACTACCCCTTTTCTTCTCATTTACCAGCCATTACTGGAAGGGAGCTTCAATCCCCTGAACAGAACACTAGCTTCTACTGGCAGGAAGATTCTACTTCCATACTGAAGGCTTCAACCCTCAGAACCACTGCAGACCACATTTCGTCAATTTTCATACTGGATCAAACATCATCAACACAACTCTTTATAAACATCAATAACCATAAGTTTTACCCAATACATCAATAAAAACAGTGAGACCACTGTAATCAGATCATCAGAAATAACCCATACTTCAGAATAAATATGCAGATACAAACTCAACCCTGAACCATCATTAACTAAAAATGCATATGCTACTTCGCTTCACTGAACCCGCGTATATACGTGATTTACTTCATACCAACCTGTGTATAGCTCTGTGAATATTGTTTTTCAGAATGTAATCAGTCTCAGATCTAGATCTGAGGCTTTCAGTTAGATATATTTAGAAATGCAGAACCCTTCATCAGTTAGTCACCATCAACCATGTTTATTCTCTCATTGATCAGATTTGTACATAATCAACTTACCATCATATACAATATTCAAACAACCCAGATCTTCAAGAAGACTTCATTGATAGACAATAGACAAATAGCAGGAATCACAGAAAAACATCTGTAATAAGCTTCAGAAAACCCTAAACTTCCATACATGCTTTTTTTGAAGCAAACCCGCGTATATATGCGCTTTTACTGAGACAAACTAGTGTATAGATCTGTAAATGTAAACTTTGCAGAATGAACCAGATCCATAGAACTTACCCAGATTTATTCATTTTTCTTCAGAAAACTTGTGCCAGGTCATAGATCTAATAATTTCTTCAATGGATCACACAAGAGCATAGTCATTTCAGATCTAGAGATCCTGAACCATCATTGTATCCATGGGTGCATCATAAATTCATATCTATCAATTAAAACAGAGTTCATCCCATGCAAATATACCTCAGAGAAAATTATTCATTAACAACCCTTACTCATGCACACTTTGCACTATGATCTTCTTCTCCTTATACATATTTAGCCTTTACTAATACCATGAGTAAAAAACCACACAACTTCTGATGGTATTCTTGTACGGAATAAGATAGAAAATACAACGCTCAATACTGTGGGCTAATACCATGGTAATGCCCCTTGGTATCATAATTTTAGAAAGTAAAAGTCATACACGACTTGGATCGTTCTTATCCACATGTATACGCGAATTCTCATCATAAAAACTATGGATATACTTATCCTGAATGTATACGTAGGTTGCCTTCATAAAATTAGCGTATACATCGCATCCATACGCAGGTTTCCTTCATCAAACCTGCATATACATTGTGACATCTTATATTTATCATTTCTCTGGCACTTACTGGAATTCCTTTCTTTGTCACGTCTAAACTAACCTGTAGAATCATCATTTTTACATCTTTAACAAATATGTTGCTTATCAAATAGGAAACTCATCAAGAGGTTTTCGAATCATCATTTTTACATATTTAACAAATAGGTTGCTTATCAAACAGGCAACTCATCAAGAGGTTTCCATCAAGTACAACATCATCAAGTAGGTTGCCATCAAGGACAACATATTGCATCATATTGCCAACAATCTCCCCCTTTGGACTTGATGGAAACCATGATGTTGTTTGATCACCACAAAATATCTATACATTAATCATAACCATTATTCAAACACCAAGATGCTCCCTCCCTTTGACATCAAGGGAAAAGGGCAGATAAATACCAAAACAAGGGAATATGATGTGCACTGAAATTACCATGCTCCCCCTGAGTTCATGCTGAATCTTCAGACATATTTTTCAATGAAGTACATGACTCTATAACTCAACCTAGTATGACCTTTCCTATCACCAAGGACTCATACATACATCAATGATCCAACCAAGTGGAATTTCATATTTGACTCAACTACCCAACCAAGTGGGTGTACAAATTTGAACAAGTCCTTACATGAATGAATATAACAATTTTACATCATAGGTCTCGATATGACCTTTTCATCAAATTACAAATATGACTTTTTATAACCAAAACCAAAGAATCTCAAACATGAGATCATAACACAGCAACCAATCAGAATGCCAAAAATGCATCCTTTTCTAGAAGACAAGTGCTCCCCCTTAGCTTGTGCATCCTGAACACCTTCAACAGAAAATCATCAAAGCATCTTCATCAAGGAGAAAAATATCAAAGAATGATACAGAAAAATGAATACTGGAACAACAATAGAGATTACCCAACAATATCACAGTTGTTCTGAAACGCTAACTCAGAGAATTTCTGTCAGCAAAACCTATACGTGGTTTTATGCATAGGAACTCGCATATATATGGGATTTTCCTTTATGGAATCTTCTGAAATTAAGCAGATTTGATCAAAGAGGCAGAGACAACTCCCATATTCTATCTGAGATATTTGAATGCTTCCCAGGGTAGAGGTTTAGTAAATATATCAACAACTTGTTCTTTGGAGGGAACATACTCCAATTTAACCTTTTGTTCAAGCACTTGTTCACGAAGGAAGTGATACTTTATAAGAATGTGCTTAGTCTTGGAATGCATAATAGGGTTCTTTGAGATACTAATTGCACTTGTATTATCACACAAAATGGAGATGGGAGGTGAACATTTGATTTGAATGTCTTGTAAAGTCTGCATCATCCAAAGTAGTCGTGTGCAACATGATGCGACAACCACATATTCTGCTTCTGCTATAGATAAGGCAATAGAAATTTATTTCCTGCT
This sequence comes from Pinus albicaulis, assembly GCA_034641835.2. Classification (NCBI taxonomy): domain Eukaryota; kingdom Viridiplantae; phylum Streptophyta; class Pinopsida; order Pinales; family Pinaceae; genus Pinus; species Pinus albicaulis. Next base: position 743,200,473 of record CM076569.1, on the reverse strand, counting down.
GAACCAAGATACCAATCAGGGCCCCATATAGAATGCACCACCACTAGTGCTTTTTCGATCATCAACATTTCCAGCCCAATCCGCATCTGTGTAGGCATGAAGAGTGAGATCAACATTCTTTGGGTACCATAGACCAAAGTCTTGAGTCCCTTGTAGATATTTGAATATTCTTTTTACAGCCTGAAGGTGTGACTCTTTTGGATTATCTTGGAATCCTCCAACTATCTCAACTACTTGCATAATGTCTGGTCTTATCCTGGTTAGATAAAGCAGACTTCCAATCATGGATCTGTATTTTGGGTTATTTACCGTGGGAGAATCATCATGAGAACTGAGGCTACACCGAGTTACCATTGGTGTACTTACAGGTTTGCAGTGTTCCATCCCATACTTCTTCAAAATTTGCTTAAGATATTTTTCTTGAGATAAAAATATGCCATATGTTGCTTGTTTCACTTGTAAGCCAAGGAAAAATGTTAGTTCCCCAAGTAAAGACATTTCAAATTCTTGTTGCATAACATAAGCAAATTTCTGACTCATGGACTCTTCATTACTTCCAAAAATGATGTCATCAACATATACTACTACAATCAATAGTTTATCATTTTCAGTTTTTGTGTATAAGTTGCTATCAGTAGATCCCTTTGAAAATCCTTGTTAATGAAGATATTTGTCGAGACAATAGTACCATGCCCTTGGAGCTTTTTTGAGACCATATAAAGCCTTTTTAAGTTTACAAACAAGTTTTTCATCATTGCCAAAAATGAATCCTTCTGGTTGTTCTATATAAACTTCTTCTTCTAGATCACCATTGAGGAAAGCAGATTTAACATCCATTTGATAAACTTTGAATTTTTGAAAGCTTGAAAAGGCAAGAAACATTCTTATGGCTTCAAGTCTAGCTACAGGAACAAATGTTTCTCAAAATTCTATACCTTCTTGTTGAGCATACCCTTTACAAACAAGTCTAGCATTGTTTCTAATAACATCTCCATTTTCATTTAACTTGTTTTTGAATATCAATTTTGTTCCAATAACATTTTTAACATGAGGTCTTGGAACTAATTCCCAAGTATGATTCTTTTCAATCTGATCAAGTTCTTCATTCATTGCTTGAATCCAACATTCATCTTTGCTAGCTTGATTGACATTTTGTGGTTCAATAATGGATAGAAATGCTAGATAGCTAGGAGATCCTACAAGAGTTCTTCTTGTTTGGACACCTCATCCCTTTTCTCCCAAAATTTGAGATTATGGATGATTCTTTTGAACATACCTGGATGGAACCTTTTCAGATAGATATTCTTCTATTGCTTCATTGGGTTCACCTTCTATATTGTTGCTATTTTATGCAAGAAGATATACATCACCATCATCTTCATTTGTTGTTGGTATTTCCCCTTTTGGAGCTGAGAGAAACTTATTAATTACAACATCAATGCATTCAACAATCTTCTGAAGTATTTGATTGTAACATTTATATGATTTAATTCTAGAAGAGTAACCAATAAATATTCCTTCATCTGCTCTAGGTTCAAACTTACCAAGTTTTTCATCATTGTTCTTGATAAAACATTTGCTTCCAAAAACTCTAAAATGCTTTACAGTGGGAAGATTACCATACCAGAGCTCATATGGAGTTTTATCACTGTTCACATGAACATGCGCCTTGTTAAGAATATTTACAGCGGTATGTGCTGCTTCTCCCAAAAATGTGTCAGGTGTTCCAGAATCATCAGGTGTTCCAGAATCATCAAGTGTATCTCGAGCCATTTTTTGAATTGTTCTATTCATTCTTTCTGCCGCGCCATTTTTTGTGGGGTACCAGCTACAGAAAACTGTCTTTTTATGCCATGTTGTTCACAGAAATCAAAGAATTCATCTGATATATATTCACCTCCTCAGTCAGACCTAATACATTCGATTTTTAGATCTAATTCATTCTCAACCAGGGCTTTGAAGATCTGAAAATTTTCAAATGCTTCATCTTTGTGTTTTAGCAACCCAATCCAACACATTCTAGAGAAATCATCAATAAACAAAATATACTATTGTTCTCCACGGGGTGAATTTTTCCTCATAAGTCCACATAGGTCGGTATGAATGAGTTCAAGAGGTTTACTTGTTGATCCTTCTTTGGCATTGAATTGCACTCTGGTTTGCTTACCGAATTGGCAAGATTTGCATATGGTACTTTCAGGCAGAGTAATGTTGGGAAGACCACGAACAACTTTGAGTCTGCTAGATTTGCTTATTTGAGAGAAGCTCAAATGCACCAATATTCTGTGCCATAACCAATTTTCTAAAGATTTTCCCAGGTAACATTGTTCTTTACAACTTTTCAATACATACAAATTGTTTGGTGTTCTAGTTCCTTTTATTATTGTTTTTCATGTGTCAAGTTCACGTACCACGCATTCTTTTGAGCTAAAGACAACTTCAGTTCCTTGATCACACATTTGACTTACACTTAACAAGTTATGTTTTAATCCATCCACATACATAACATTGTTAGCTTTCACCTTTTCCTTTAGAAAAAAAGAACCTTTTCCCTTAATGACAGCAGGAGTATCATTTCCAAAAGTAACATTCTTTTCTCTTTCTAGAGCATTGTATGCAAGAAGTTTGTTTCTGTCACCTGTCATGTGTTTTGAGCATCCGCTATCAATGTAACATTGATTTTCTTCTCCTTTGAAAATAAAGCTATGCCACAGTTCTCAACCTGTAAGTCCTTCTTTCTCCATACCTTGGAACTTGAAGGTATATGCTCTTTTGGCTGAAGTTTTCTCCTGCATTCAGATTTTTCATGACCAAAGTTATTTCAATAGGCACATTCAATTTCATTTTGAAGAGGAGAAAAGTTGTTATACATATTCCTCTTTATTCCAGTCTCATTTATTTACTTTCTTGCTTCTCTGGTCATGATGGTTTTGTATGTAACACATTGAACAACTTTATGACCAAAATTATGACATGAGAAACATTATCCATTAAAGAAAAAATTTCTGCGATCATGGAACCTTCTATTTGTGTTTACCTGTTGATTGGTATTTCTCTGAAAGATATTTCTGTTATTGTTCTTTGTAAAAGGTGGTAATGCTTTACCTGTAAAGTTTCTTTGTTCCCTTGTCGAGTGATAGAATGTTGTAGGCTAGCTGTAGCTGCATTTAGATAGTTTGGTGCTGAAGACTAAGAGGATTCTCTGACATATCCAAGACCTGTCTTTAAAAGAGGAGAACATTGTACCTTGATAATTTCATCTAAGGTTTCAGATCCTTTAGCAAATCTAATATTCAAACTTTTCACTTTCTCAATTTCTTTTCTTAAACTTACTATTTCACATTCTAATTTCTCATTGTGTTTCTCCTTTTCTACAAGCTGATTCTTTAGAGTTTCTATGGATATTTGGTTTTCTTCCAAACATATTTTGAGCTAATTGGTTTCTTCAATAAAATCACTATCTTCTAGGGCATCCATAAAGGTATCCTTAGCCTCACTAGAATCTTTTTCAAATGCCATGAGAAGTCTAACATCTTGATCAGATTCTCCTTCTTCACTATTTGATAACCCATCACTATCTTCATGAGTATAATAACTTTTTTCTATTCATAAATTGATTATTATTGCCTTTTTCTACTTCCTTTCGTTTTTCATGAATTTCCTTACGAGGACATTTTGTAGGATAATGACCAACCCTTCCACAAGAAAAAAATTTAAAAGGAAGGTTACCTCTGAACCTTCTAGTGCCAAGTTGTAGCTTATTTACAAAATTTACCTCATCTTCTTCTGAAATATACCTTGATCCTTATGTTTCGTGTACTTCTTTTCCTTTTGCAGCAGCTCTAAAGACAATTTTGTTTACTTCAGATGGACCTCCTTTTCTCATTTCACAAGCAATTAGAATACCATGAAGTTGAACAATAGTAAGGGTTTGTAGATCCTGCTTCTCTTCAATAGTAGACACTTTTGACTCAAATTTGGAAGTTGGAGATCTTGAAACCTTTTCTACCAGAGTAGTGTCAGTTATGGTTTCACCCAAATTTCTCATACGATTTACAATATCATCCAGACATAAAAAGAAACTGGCAATGCTCTCCTCATTATGCATCCTGAGATTTTCATATTGAATTCTGAGAGTTTGGGGTTTAGCACCTTTTACCTTTGTATCACCTTCATAGCTTAGAATGATTTTGTCCCATATCTCCTTCGTTTTATTCAAATGCATGACTTTGAAAAATTCTGATTCAGTCAGACTCCCCAATAATGCATTGACAGCCTTTGCATTAGTTTCATAGTTCTTTCTTGCCGTAGCATCTGTTGGAACTGAGGCTGGATATTGATAACCTCCTTGAACTATAGCCCATACATCTGCTCCAAGAGACTGAAGATAGGATCTAGTCCTTGTATTCCAAAAGATTAAATTGTTTCCGTTGAAGAGAGGAGGCCTGATAGATGTTGTCCCATCTTGATTGCTCATCTTGGTCGATCTTCCTTCTAGTGGCTAAGCTTCTTCAGAAAGACCTGCTCTGATTCCAATTGTTGGAAAAATACTGAGAGGAGGGGTGAATCAGTATTTAGAGCTTGATAAACATATTTTTAACTTTTTATTTTACATTCCTCCCTGAGCTCACACCTGATATGTGTGAAGGGGCGCACTACACAAATTTATGGGACTCCATGGATGTGCAGTGGATTGAAGACAATCAAGTTTTTTGGGTCCTCTTCCAGAGTGGACTGGCTGCAACAATCAATTATTGGCCACGTTTGTCACCCACGGTATATGAAAAATATAAGAACATTGTGGTGTTCCAGATAACTATGCATAACATCCAAATCAAAAGTCGCGAGAATCAAGCATGGGTCTCACTCCCGTACATGGTTGCGGATGAGGACATTGACCGATTAATCGTGACCTGGCCTCCAAAATGGAAGATTGTGTTCAAATCAAATGCGCAGGGCACCACAGGAACAAGCGCTACGAAATTCACACCACCCAACACCACCAAGGAAACCGGAGAGCAGGGCCAGGGTACGAGGAAGGAAACGGGACCAGTAGTGCAGAAGTATCCACAACAGGGAAAACACACGGGGAAGGAAATAGAACCAACGTCAAAGAAGGGTTTGCAGTAGGGCAAAGTACTGGGAAGGATGCGGAACCAGCCTTACAGAAGGACTCGCAACAATATCTGGACACATAAGTTCTGGACGCAGGAGGTGCTGACTCCCCTCAAGGCACCAAACGGACTAGTGAACCTACTAAGGGGATGCGAAAGAAGCAACGGGCCATCCAACTAGAATGAGGCATGGGATTTACGTTGAAATAATATGATCTCGAGCAGATCACAGATGCGGTCACCTTGGCTACCTAGGAAAAATGGCTGGCTTTGGAAGAGCAGTAGAAATCCACGGTGGAAACACTCCAGGCTGAGCTCCGGGCTCTCCAGCTCAAAACAAATACCTTGCAGACCAGCATGATCCAATCATGGTCGATCCCAGTAGCAAGCAACACAATAATTAGTACGCCAGAAATCCACCTTCACCCTCTCCCGAGTGCAGCCTTCATATTGAGTCCACCCGACTTAGGCGTGCAAGTTCAGGCCTGTGCAGAGGTGCAACTAAATCTCACCCGCCTGCCACATGAAGCATTGCAGGTCCTTCATGCGTCTCTTTTTGAAGAAATCCAACATCGTGATCGTCAAGTCCACCAATAGCTCAGTATAGCTGAGCAGAAAATTGAAGAAAAAAATGTTGAAGTTTCCCAGGTACAGGCTGCATGTACCCTCGCCACCCGCAGCAGACAGAGCTGGAACACCTTATTAGTAAGCTCTACGTGGACATCTCCAAAGATATTCCAGCTTCTTCCACCCCCCTGGTGAAGATTGATGGGTTGGTCGCAGCATTAAAGGCCTCAAAAAGAGAGATCCAGGTGGTCAAAACACAGATGGAGCAACAGATTGCGGATTTACAGGCCAAGTTGCAGCTAGAAACACCACCCGAGGTAAGGGCCCAGCGAGCCACACTGGTTACGGAAGCCACAAATGTTATCACAGGACAAATTGCTCAAGGTGTCGAGCTGTTGGAAAGGACAATGCAATTATGAACCAAAGTGCAGCACGATCCTCTCCTGTGTGAGATCACTCAGGCGCTGCAACAAAAGGAAGAATAGTTTGAGCAGTTGGAAGCCACAATAACTACTTTTATCCCTGCTCAATGATTGGCACGGTTGTGTACCAGCCACACCTTAAGAGAAAAAATTGAAGAGCTCCGCCAGAAGAAGAAGATCGTTCGTGACCGTCTCAAGTCTTGGGTTGTTGAAGCCCTCAAGCTCTCCTAGGACATTGATCTCGCAGTAAAGCAACTTAACCAAAGTTTGGAAAGTGTCACGGTTGCCACAAAGGGACCAAATTCACAAAAGTTGGTGGATATAGCTCAGAATGTTGTTGCGCAAAGTGAAGGAGTACTGCCCGAGCTGGTTGATGTGATCAAGCTGCTGCAAGCAAAGGTGGAGAGCCCACCACCGTAGTGACTCAGGACAAGTCACAAGATTTTGTTGGGGGACTGTTGGAACTGGGTCCCCTAAAGTTGCGAATTTTGTATATTTTTTGTATTAATTAGTCTAACGCAGGGGTTTTGTGGTAGGTCAAAGCCCTGAATTCATTGTAATGGGTCAAGGGTAGATTAGAGTCCTCAAACCACAGTTTTCGGACCACAAGAAAGCATAGGCTAAGTCATTATAAATAGATGAACATTTTGAGTCTAGAGGTAGGCAAGAAATAAGTCTGATGCTAAGCATGAATTGTTAGATCTGTTTGGGTTGGTTTTGGGTAAGGACACCTACTAGCTGTGTTCGTGGAGATCCTCAGTTCTCTTGTGTGCGGACCCTGCTGGCTATGTGCATAGGCTGTGTTAGTTTGTAACTAGATTTGAATGATAAAATATGCGGATATAATTGAAGACCTTTGTGCGATCGAGATCTATTGTGTTATTGTTGAAGTGAACCTTTGGAATCTGTTCTGAGCTACAAATGCATTTACGTTATTTGATTATGTTGTGATCATATCTGTGTTATGCATGTGTGTATCTGTGATCTGTCTCAGCTAATGGTTTCTGCTTAGCTACAAGTATATATGTTATAAGTTGTGTCTTATGATATCATAGTTACTGTACGCACGTGGATGCAAAAGTGTTAAATAGATCTAAATAGCTCTGTTGTGGTTATTAACTGAATATACTATGAAAGCCTGTGAATAGACCTGTGTGAACTTGGATCTGTTCGACTAACCTTCTCTCTCTCAGGGTGCGAAAACCTGGTTCCAGCACCTTCCCATACTACTTCGGGTAAGAATTTATCCTACACAAGTAGGTCACTACCGAAAGGATCAGTAGTATAGGGGTTTGTTGGCAAACCATAACCTTTGAACCTGGGTCAAGACCCCCCAAGCCAACAAACAACGATGGAAGCATGTAGATTCCTAAGATTTTTGAAAAATTATTTACATTTCTATTGCAAGCCATGCAAGTCGACAAATTCCTTATGCACGGTAACAAGCTCCTCATAGAGGTTTTGCATGGTCTCTCCCAGTGTTTATACTTCACCAAGTATCGTTGCCTTCATTTCCTCTAGATGGACCTGTGCAGAAGTTGTGTTTGGAGTTGTTGTGCGGAGTTGTTCTACCTATTTCATAATGACTTGTAAGTTCTATGCTAATTTTGTTGGGAAAAGTACTAAGAGAGGGGGGGGGGGGGTGAATCAGTATTTTCAATAATCACAATATTTTACTTTTCTCTTATTGATTTTTATACATGAATTTGATTAGCCCAACTAGCGTATATACGCGGATACACTAAGAGAAACTTGCGTATAATGAGATAACTTTATTGTTAGATAAACTTTTAGAAACATTATTTAACCCAACTTATCAGTTACGCATCAGATAGTTAAGCAGTAAATATGTGTAGTAATAACATAATAAATCGTCACACAAGAGCATCACATAGGAACACCAAGATTTAAGGTGGAAACCCTATTCAAGAGAAAACCACTGCTTTTGTCGTCTCTGTCTTCAATATTTATTATATGGAAAACTGCTTACAATATTGTAATGATGCAGACTCATATCAATATGCAGGAATCTACCTACAGAAGGCTTCAACCTTCTCTCGTTCTCCAACTGCTACTAGAAGGGAGCTCCAACCCCCTGATCTCGTTTACCAGCCACTACTGGAAGGGAGCCTCAACCCCCTGATCAGAACACCAGCTTGTACTGGCAAGAAGCTTCTACTTCCACACTGAAGGCTTCAACCCTCATAACCACTGCAGACCATGTTTCATCAATTTTCACACTTGATCCCACAACTTCAACATAAGTCATCATAAATATCATCAATAATAAACTTAACCCAAACTTCAATCAAAAAAGTGAGATCATGGTAACGAGAACACGATAATAAACCCAGATTTCAGAATCAGTATGCAGAATCAATTTCAACCCTGATCATTCATTATCTTAAAATACATATGCTACTTCACTTTACTGATCCTGTGTGAATACACTCTTTCCTTCACACCAAACTGCGTATAGATCTAAGAATACTGAATTTACAGAATATGATCAGTCTCAAAGCCAGATCTAAGGCTTTCAGCCAAATGTCTTTCCATTATTGCAGAACTCTTAATCAATCAGTCATCATTAAACATATTTACTCACTCATTGATCAGATTTGTACATATTCAACTTAGCAGCATATACAATATTCAAGCAACCCAGATATACATGAAGACTTCATTGATAGACATCAAAAATACATCAACAATAAACAGATAACCTCTCCTGCAAGCTCCCGAAAACCCACACTTTCATACATGCTTTAGCTGAGACAAAGCCGCGTGTATACACGCTTTCGCTGTGAAGAACTAGAGTATAGATCTGTAAATTTTATTACTGAAGAAAGATGCATATCTATAAAATTGCCCAGATTTATTTACTTCACTTCAGTAAACATGCGCCGAGTCACAGATCCAAACATCTCATAATTAGATCATGGAAGTACATAGTCATATCAGTTCTAGAGATCCTGATCCATTATTGTATCCAAGGGTGCATCATAGATTCAGATCTACCAATAAAACAGAGTTCATCCCATGCATATATACTTCAGAGAGAATTATTCAATAGCATCCCTTACACACGCACACATATTTCACTATGATCCTGATCCATCATTGTATCCAAGGGTGCATCATAGATTCAGATCTACCAATAAAACTAAGTTCATCCCATGCAGATATACTTCAGAGAGAAGTATTCAGTAGCAGCCCTCACACATGGACACATATTGCACTGTGATCTTGTTCACCTTATATATATTTAGCCTTTACCAATACTGTGAGCCGAAACCACACAATTTCCGATGGTATTCTTGGACATAATCAAATAGATGACACAACACTCAATACTATGGGCTAATACCATGGTAATTCCCCCTGGTATCATAATTTTAGAGCGCAAGATGTATACACAACTTAGATTCTTCATTCTCGTTTGTATACGTGACTTCTCTTCATAAAACTGTGTATATACTAATTATGGATGTATACACGTGTTTCCTTCATCAAACCTGTGTATACATTGATAAATATTTCATGTTTCATTTCTTTGGTACTTACTGGAATTACTTTCTCTGACACATCTAAATTGACTCGTAGAAACATCATTTTTACATATTTAACAAGTAGGTTGCTATCAAAAGGAAACTCATCAAGTAGGTTTCCATCAAGGACAACTTCATCAAGTAGGTTGCCATCAAGGACAACATATTGAATCATATTGCTAACAATCTCCCCCTTTGGACTTGATGGAAACCATGATGGTGTTTGATCACCACAACAGATAGATACATTAATCATAACCATTATTCAAACACTAAGATACTATGCCCCTTTGACATCAAGGGCAAAGGGAAAATCAATACCAAAACAAGGTTTCTCTTCCCTTGTAGAAAGAAGAGATTTGTAGATATGATGTGCACTGAAATTACCATGCTCCCATAATGTAGGGGCATTAGGCCCAGGACGATATTTTGTATATAAATAAACATAGGGGGTCTCTTGTTTTCAATTCCCTATGTAATTATTTTCATTTGAGTAATTTTAATTAAATCTAGAAAAAATTGTAACTGCCCGAATGATTAATGGGCACCTGAAGAGATAGTCAGCTTCAGAAGTTAGGCTAATTTTAGGATTCCAAGATTCATTAGGGAAGCTAAATCGATTGATTTCTAGTTTGTATAAAAACAAAATCCCTGTGGCAGAGTGGGGAGACCTGCATAGAGACCTGCACCGAGCTGCATAGTGTTAGAGAGCTGGAGAGGCCGAATAGAAGGATAGGAGGCCAATAACTTTGAAGATCTGGCCAAGGACCAGAAATCTGTAAGAATTTTCATTTATATAAGGAACCTGTTTAGTATTACATGTGCTTTGCTTGAATAAATTTGTGTGTGTGAAGTTTTTGAATCTCTGTGACTAATTGAGTGAATAGAACTCTGTAATAGAGAGCTGAAATGAGGCTCTGCATTCGAGGGATGAACCAATGTTAATAATGTCGATACTGTATTAAGGATGAATGCGATGGCACAAGATATAAGTAATAACCTCTGTTCTGAGAGCGCATAGCCCTTGAAATATCACACTGTGATAATTAAACTGTGGCCATGATATAGGGCCCGGAATCATTAGGACGTTAGAACATAAGCGAGGTATTTGATCAAGAATAAAGGATGAGAAATTGAGAATCAAGTTAAGTACCTTGGACTGTTGAATCAGGATTATCCTCCAGCAAATAGTAGAAAGGAGGAAAGAGGGTTTTAGACCCCGGTTGAAGTTATTGGAAGCGATGTTCACTGGATGAGCCATGTGCAAATGAAGAGCGCGTGTGTATTAAGTTATAACGTGGAGGAGATGTATGGAAAGGAGTAGAGCAGAACCTGGTGTGTCGAATAAGATGGAACCATGAAGGAATGAACAGTAACAACGGTTTGGAGTTCAACCCAGTGGTTTTTGTGCAGTTGAATGGTGGTAAGCTGTATTTACAATTCGAATGCGATATATGATATAGGCAGACACGTGGCCTTAAGTGGTTTGGAGAAACCACTTACATCAGGACTTAATGTGCGGGCAATTAAATCACGCAATATTCGATTGGGGATGTCCGATCGGACAAGGCAACGTGACGTATTATCCACTATTGGATGTGGAAGGGTCGTTAGCGTTGGGCCCCAGTTCTAATTTATATTGATTGGGACTTTTCAAACTAAGGTTTGTGGGTTTAACAGAGGTATGTCCGATGTTGTTGGGTCTTGTTATAACGCTTCCAATAATTGAAGAAGGCCGTAATATATACATTGATATATTATAGTGCACATATGATGTTTGAATATGCGAAGTTGGCGTAATATGAATTGTGTGAAAAGGTTGAACGTCGGGTAGATTGTAATTGATACGATATTCAAAGGAAGGGTTCCATTGTGATTTAAGTGCGTAGTTAAAAGACAGAGGACTTAATATTTGTTATTGCGTGGATATGCCGAGGGTTTATATGGTGTTATTGAATCATACCAAGGGTGCATCTAATTGTAGTGGACTTACATACAAGAAGTTGTAATTTCACATTTTTATAATAATGTGCTTTGGCCTTATTGCAAGGTGGAAGGCGCGATAGAATGACAACCTAGGATATGGGTTGCTTGGGTTTATAATAAGGTTTCTTCCGCATATGAAGACTTGAAAAAAGGGGATATTATATATATATAGAGAGGTTTATGAACTTTGAAGGAAAACTCCCACAGCTAGAAGAATTTGTCAGATCTAAAATTGGATTGAGTACAAGGTGCAAGCAGGTGATGTTTTAGGTAAGAGAATTTTAATTTAATATCTCAAATCTCAGATTTGAGATATTAAATATTTCAGATTTATTTGTTTAAATTGTCAATTCAAGTAATCAAAACAGTGTGAGTTTTCCCAAATGGTGGATCTGGTTGGGTCATAAAATGTGAATGCATTTTATACACATATTGAGACAGGGAGAAAACAGGGACTGTGGGTTTAACCCTGCACCAAAGTGGTATCAAAGCTAGAATTTAATTAGCTCTTTGAAAATTTTATTTTGAAATGCACATGTACTGAACAGTGGAAAGGTTGGGTTTTTAAAAAATCTTTTTAAAATTTGCAAATTTGATTTTACATGCAGTGAAGGACTCCAGATGAGCAGAATCTGGAGCTGAAGAGAGGAGTCTTGAAGATTGCAGCAGGTAGAAATGCAGTGTAGATGAGAAAAGAAACAAGATCATTCAAGGATCTTCAGAGGTAAGATGATGAGCCTATTTGAACTCTGGTTAGAAGATATTGTTTGTAGAATACAGAGTGCAAGAAAGTGAGGAAAGAATCTCAGCAAAAATTAGATCACAAGCTTTGAGATCAGTGATAGAAGAGTCTAGCAAGGGATTCTGAGTGCAGAAAGAGTGTGGCAGAACCTGGAATATTCCCAACTGAGGTTGGATGAAGGAAGAAAAGAGGTGTTCTTGAGAGAAGTTGCAGAGTGAAGCCTGGAGAGCAGAAGAGAGTGCTCAGAAGGTTCCAGCAGATAGGGGACCAGTACTTGCCAAAAGCCGGATCCGGAGGAAGGATTGGTGAGGTAAGTTACAACAAGAGAGCTTGCTGTTGCAGAGGCTTAGTGCAGCTTGAAGGAGTAGAATGGCTACTGATAGCCACAACAGAGATTGCATAGGTTCCAAGGAAGGCCACAACAGAAGAAAGAAAGAAGATGCCAAAGCAAATGGAATGACGAGGAAATCCACTGATGAAGAATGGTGGGAAGAGATAGCTGAGATCAATAAGCAGCTTAATGAGCTGGAGAGGATGATAGAGGAAAACCATAGAGTTGGGTGGCTCATGAAGAAGAAGGTAAAGTGGCAGAGGCCACAAAGGAAAAAAGAGCAAATGAGAAATGCTCAGCTAAAGGAAGAAATACTCAGAATGATTGAGTATTTGGAGAAGAACTTGGAGGTTGAAGCTTCAAGTGGGACCAAGGCGTCCAAGAGCCTTACATCTGACATATTTTGTATTTTTACAGGAGTAGTAGGTGAGAGAGAAAAAACTGTTGATGTTGTCTTTGAGGAAGAAGGTGGAGCAGCTACATGTTTTGAGGATGTCCATGCACAATGGGAGAAATATTCTGCTTTCCCACATGTTGGAAGTAGAGGGGATTTAGATTATGATGATGGCCAGGAGCTGGAAGTTGGACATCTTGAAGAAATTGAAGAAGAGACTCTTGAAGAATCTCTGAGGTGTATAGAAGACTTGGGACAACAAGAAGATTTGGTGATCAAATCATCAAATGAGACCATGAGGTCTTGTGTTTTTACAACTGACAAGTTGTGTGTGAATGTAGGTATTGATGAAGATAGCCCATGTGATGAAGATGTGTTAAAATCAGCTGACTGTTGCCAAGTAAAGTATGATGAGTATCTTTTAGATGAAGAACAGATTGAACTATTGCAGCAGAAGGAATTCATTAATTCCTTGTTTTATAAAAGAGATTACTTCAATGAGGACATGACAGTTGTGTTTGATGATTATGAACTTGTCATTAATGTTGATAATGAAAAACTTCTTTTGCTAAATGGCCAAGTAAGGAGTGATGGACAGATACCTGTAGTTTTTGAAGAGATGAGGAATCAAAATTCTATTATGATAAAATCTGAGGATATAGTGACAACCGAAGATAGTGAAAATTTTGAAGATGTTTTCTCAGAGGAGATGCCAAGATCGTGGCATGAATTAAGTGTTCTGGAGCAGAGGACAGAACCACAGAGGGAAGGTGTTCAGATGGTAAGGACAGAGATGATTGAAGATGAGAGAGTTCATTTTTATGAACTAGAGCAGAAAGACATCCTTGCAGAGGATGATGCAGAGCAGAGGCTAACTGATAGTCTCGAGAAATGTTTGAAGATTTGGAATTAGCATTCTGATGTGCTTATTGAGAAGGAAAGAAGGCTGGGACAACATACTGAGATGCTGACAGAAGAAAGAAAGGCTCTGAGGCCTTGTGGATTTTGTTTTAACAATTGCTTTATGAATGCAGATTCTGTTGATGCTGAAGGAGAATTGACAGCATGGGGTAGTCAATTGAAAGAGGATAAGAATTCTATGGGAATGTTTGATCCATGGAATGGAGGAATTAAGTTGATAGAGAGTGTGATGGATCAGCAGAATCCTGTACAAGAGAAAGAACCTCAATTTCAGAATTGGGGGTTGCAGCATGAGAAGATACAGAGGAACAAAGCTAGGAAATATTTTCTGAGTCTTGGGAAAGAATTAGAACTGTCGAAAGAGAAATTGGTGATTGAGTCATCAATTAAGACCATCGGGTCTTGTGAATTGAAATTTGACAAATTGTCTGTGTTGACAAACAAGGCAGAAAACCATCCATATTTTGGAGTTGTTCTAGAGGGTGATGGACTTTTGCAGGAGGAGGAAGGTGAGGCTATCATGCCTCCTGTGAATGAACCTGTTGTTCCTAAAGATGACAAAAAAAAGGAGCTATTGCAGAATGAAGATGAGCAACTGGAAGAAGATGAGACAATCATGTCTCATGGACATAAGTTGGTTGCTATTGGTAGCATAAAAGAATTGGCTTGTTCGAATAGCCAAGAGAAGATTGGGGAGAAGGTTGTATGGCAGAATTTTGAGGCTGCCAAAGCAGTAGAGAACCAGAGTTTCACTCTGACAAAAGATGAAAATGCAAAGCTGGAAGAGCTTGAAGTAAATCAAAAAGAAGGAAGGAAATTTCTGAAGATTGCCAAGACCGAAGAAGAAGAACATGCTGAATCCAAATTTCAGCATGCTAATGATGGAAGACAAGTGCGAAATGAATGGCTGAAATGTATGTTAAGAACATCCAGAAAAGTGAGTGAAATGCCAGAATAGCAACTTGGAGTGTTGCTAGAGAGAATGTTGAAGAAACAAGCTGAAGTGTTGCCAGCAGAAGAGAAAATTTTTTACTGTTGCAGTGAGGGTATGGATGATTGGGTGGCGAATAGGGCAGCAGTAAGGACCAAAGAAATAAGAGTGCAGCAAACAGAAGTGAGAGTCCAGCAGTCAAAGGAAAGATTAGACAGAGAAATAGCATTGATAGGAAAGCTGATGCAGAAGATGCCTCCAAAAGGGACAGTAGCAAGAAAGCTGAGAAACAACAGCAGCAAGAAGAAGACAGTCATAGACTGTGAGGGCATAGAAAGTGCAAAGATGCAGAACAAGATATGGAAGCTAGGAGGAATGCGAAAGAAGAACTCTGCAATGGATGGCCAGTTGCAGAATAAAGTGTGGGATCCAGGCAGACAAAGATGAAAACCATGATCAGGAGATCATGAACTATTTTAACCTGGGGAATCTGATGCAGGGGCATTAGGCCCAAGACGATATTTTGTATATAAATAAACATAGGGGGTCTCTTGTTTTAAATTCCCTATGTAATTATTTTCATTTGAGTAATTTTAATTAAATTTGGAGAAAATTGTAACTGCCCGAATGATTAATGGGCACCTGAAGAGATAGTCAGTTTCAGAAATTAGGCTAATTTTAGGATTCCAAGAGTCATCAAGGAAGCTGAATCGATTGATTCCTAATTTGTATAAAAATAAAATCCCTATGGCAGAGTGGGGAGACCTGCATAGAGACCTGCACCAAGCTGCATAGTGTTAGAGAGCCGGAGAGGCCGAATAGAAGGATAGGAGGCCAATAACTTTGAAGATCTGGCCAAGGACCAGAAAGTTATAAAAATTTTCATTTATATAAGGAACTTATTTAGTATTACATGTGCTTTTCTTGAATAAATTTCTATGTGTGAAGGTTTTGAATCTCTGTGACTAATTGAGAGAATAGAACTCTATAATAGAGAGCCGAAATGAGGCTCTGCATTTGAGGGATGAACCAATGTTAATAATGTCAATACTTTGTTAAGGATGAATTCGATGGCACAAGATATAAGTAATAACCTCTGTTTTGAGAGCGCATAGCCCTTGAAATATCACACTGTGATAATTAAACTATGGCCATGATATAGGGCCCGAAATCATTGTGAAGTTAGAACATAAGCGAGGTATTCGATCAAGAATAGAGGATGAGAAATTGGGAATCAAGTTAAGTACCTTGGACTGTTGAATCAGGATTATCCTCCAGCGAATATTAGAAAGGAGGACAGAGGGTTTTAGACCCCAGTTGAAGTTACTGGAAGCGATGTTCACTGGATGAGCTGTGTGCAAATGAAGAGCACGTGTGTATTAAGTTATAATGTGGAGGAGATGTATGGAAAGGAGTAGAGCGAAACCTGGCGTGTCAAAGAATATGGAACCATGTAGGAATGAACAGTAACGACGGTCTGGAGTTCAACCGGGTGGTTTTCGCAAAGTTGAATGGTGGTAAGCTGTATTTACAATTCGAACATGATATATGCTATAGGCAGACACGTGGCCTTAAGCGGTTTGGAGAAACCACTTACATCAGGACTTAATGTGCGAGCAATTAAATCACGTGATATTCGATTTGGGACGTCTGATTAGACAAGGCAACATGACGTATTATCCACCGTTGGATGTGGAAGGGTCGTTAGCGCTGGGCCCCAATTCTAATTTATATTGATTGGGACTTTTCAAACTAAGGTTTGTGGGTTTAATAGAGGTATGTCCGATGTTGTTGGGTCTTGTTATAACGCTTCCAATAATTGAAGAAGGTCATAATATATACATTGATATATTATAGTGCACATATGATGTTTGAATATGCGAAGTTGGTGCAATATGAATTATGTGAAAAGGTTGAACGTCAAGTAGATTGTAATTGATACGATATTCAAAGAAAGGGTTCCATTGTGGTTTAAGCGCGTAGTTAAAAGATAGAGGACTTAATATTTTTTATTGCATGGATATGCTGAGGGTTTATATGGTGTGATTGAATCATACCAAGGGCGCATCGAATTGTAGTGGACTTACATACAAGAAGTTGTAATTTCACATTTTTATAATAATGTGCTTTGGCCTTATTGCAAGGTGGAAGGCGCGATAGAATGACAACCTAGGATATGGGTTGCTTGGGTTTATAATAAGGTTTCTTCCGCATATGAAGACTTGAAAAAAAGGGATATTATATATATAGAGATGTTTATGACATTTGAAGGAAAACTCCCACAGCTAGAAGAATTTGTCAGATCTAAAATTGGATTGAGTACAAGGTGCGAGCAGGTGATGTTTTAGGCAAGAGAATTTTAATTTAATATCTCAAATCTCATATTTTAGATATTAAAGATTTCAGATTTATTTGTTTAAATTGTCAGTTCAAGTAATTAGAACAGTGTGATTTTTCCCAAATGGTGGATCTGGTTGGGGCATAAAATGTGAATGCATTTTATACACAGATTGAGACAGGGAGAAAACAGGGACTGTGGGTTTAACCCTGCACCATCCCCCTAAGTTCATGCTAATTCTTCAGACATATTTTTTAGTGAAGTACATGCCTCTATAACTCAACCTAGTATGACCATTCCTATCCCCAAGAACTCATACTTGCATCAATGATCCAACCAAGTGCAATTACATATTTGACTCAACTACCCAACCAAGTGGGTTTACAAATTTGAACAAGTCCTTACATGACTGAATATAAAAAATTTACATCATAGGTCTCAACATGACCTTTTCATCAAATAACATATATGACTTTGTATAACCAAGACCAAATAATCTCAAACATGATACCATAACACGAAAATCAATCAGAATGCCAACAATGCATCTTTTTTAACAAGGCAAGTGCTCCCCCTAAGCTTGTGCATCCTGAACACCTTCAATAACCAATTCATCAAAGCATCTTCATCAAGGAGATAGATATCAAATAAATGTACAGTAAGATGAATATTGGAACAACAACAGAGATTACCCAACAACACCACAGGCTATTTTGAAAGCTGACCCAGAGAATTTATGTCAGTAAAAACCATACGCGGTTTTATTCACATAAACTTGTGTATATACACGATTCGCCTTTATGAAACTAGCATATTGAATTTAATCTTCTGAAATTAAGTATATTTGATAAGAGAGGCAGAGAAAACTCCCAGCTTCTATCTGAGATATTCGAATGCTTCCCTGGGAAGAGGGTTAGTAAATATATCTGCAACTTTTTCTTTGGAGGGAACATACTCCAATTTAACCTTTTGTTCAAGCACTTTTTCACGTAGGAAGTGATACTTGATAGGAATGTGCTTGGTCTTGGAATGCATAATAGGATTTTTCGAGATACTAATGGCACTTGTATTATCACATAGAATGGAGATGGGAGGTGAACATTTCATTTGAATATCTTGTAATGTATGCATCATCCAAAGAAGTTGTGTGCAACATGATGCGACAACCACATATTCTGCGTTCGTTGTAGATAAGGCAATAGAAATTTTTTTCTTTCTTAACCAAGATACTAATCGGGGCCCCATATAGAATGCACCACCACTAGTGCTTTTTCGATCATCAACATTTCCATCCCAATCCGCATCTCTGTAAGCATGAAGAGTGAGATCAGCGTTCTTTGTATACCATAGACCAAAGTCTTGAGTCCCTTGTAGATATTTGAATATTATTTTTACAGCCTGAAGGTGAGACTTTTTTGGGTTAGCTTGTAATCATCCAAAAATCCCAACTGCATGCATAATGTCTGGTCTTGTCCCGATTAGATAAAGCAGACTTCCAATCATGGATCTATACTCTGGTTGACTCACCATGGGATAATCATCATGAGAACTGAGGTTACATCCAGTTACCATTGGAGTACTTACAGGTTTGCAGTCTTCCATCCCATACTTCTTCAAAATTTTCTTGAGATATTTTTCTTGTGATAGAAATATGCCATCTGTTGCTTGTTGCACTTGTAAGCCAAGAAATTATGTTAGTTCCCCAAGTAATGACATTTCAAATTCTTGTTGTATAACAGAAGAAAATTTCTAACTCATGGACTCTTCATTACTTCCAAAAATGATGTCATCAACATACACAACAATAATCAATAATGTATCATTCTCAATTTTTATTTATAAGTTATTGTCAGCAGATCCCTTTGTGAAACCTTGTTGTTGAAGATATTTGTCAAGACGATAGTACCATGCCCGAGGAGCCAGTTCTATATAAACTTCTTCTTCTAGATCACCATTGAGGAAAGAATATTTTAAATCCATTTGATAAACTTTGAATTGTTGAAAACTTGAAAAAGAAAGAAACATTCTTATGCCTTCAAGTCTGTCTACAGGAGAAAATGTTTCTTCAATGTCTGTACCTTCTTGTTGAGCATACCCTTTACAAATAAGTCTATCTTTGTTTCTAATAAAATCTCCATTTTCATTTAACTTGTTTTTGAATATCCATTTTGTTCCAATAACATTTTTCTCATGAGGTCTTGGAACCAATTCCCAAGTACAATTATTTTCAATCTGATCAAGTTCTTCATTCATGGCTTGAATCCAACATTCATATTTACTAGATTGATTTACATTTTGTTTTTCAATAGTGGATAATAATTCCAGATAGCTAGGGGATCCTACAATAATTCTTCTTATTTGGAAACCTGATCCCTTTTCTCCCAGAATTTGAGATTCCAGATGATTCTTTTGAACATACTTGGATGGAGCCTTTTCAGATACATCTTCTTCTGGTGCTTCATTGGATTATCCTTCTATATTGTTGCTATTTGATGAGGGAAAATATACATCATTATCATCTTCATTTTTGGTTTTTATTTCCTTTTTAGGAGTTGTGAGAGACTCACCAATTACAACATCAATACATTCAACAATCTTCCGAAGTCTTTTATTGTAACATTTATATGCTTTACTTATGGAAGAGTAACCAAGAAATATTCCTTCATCTTCTCTAGGCTCAAACTTACCAAGTGTTTCATAATTTTTCTTGATAAAACATTTGCTTCCAAAAACTCTAAAATGCTTTACAGTGGTATGATTACATACCAAAGCTCATAAGGAGTTTTATCACTATTCACACGAACATGAGCCTTGTTAATAATGTTTATTGTAGTATGTGCTGCTTCTCCCCAAAAGATATCGAGAGTTCTAGATTCATCAAGCATAGCACTAGCCATCTGTTGAACTGCTCTATTCATTCTTTCTGCCACGCTATTTTGTTGTAGGGTTCTAGCTACAAAAAACTGTGTTTTATGCCATGATGTTCACAGAAATCAAAGAATTCACCTAATATATATTTTCCTTCTCAATCAGATATAAGACATTTGATTTTTAGATCTAATTATTTTCAACCAAAGCTTTGAATATCTTAAATTTTTCAAATGCTTCATCTTTTTGTTTTAGTAAACCGATCCAACACATTCTAGAGAAGTCATCAATAAATAAAATATAGTATTGTTCTCCATGAGGTGACTTTTTCCTTACAGGACCACATATATCAGTATGTATAAGTTAAAGGGGTTTACTTGTTGATCCTTCTTTGGAATTGAATTACACCCTTGTTTGCCTACCAAATTGGCATGATTTGCATATGGTACTTTCAGGCAGAGTGATGCTAGGAAGATCACGAACAACTTTGAGTCTACTAGATTTTCTTATTTCAAAGAAGCTCAAATGTCCCAATATGTTGTGCCATAACCAATTTTCTGTCGATTTACCTAAGTAACATTGCTTTTGGCCACCTTTCAATATAGACAGATTGCTTGGTGTTCTAGTTCCTTTTATTACTATTTTTCATGTGTCAAGTTCAAGTACTACACATTCTTTTGAACTAAAGACAACTTCATTTCCTTGATCACACATTTATCTTACACTTAACAAGTTAAGCTTTAACCCATCCACATGCAGAACATTGTTATCTTTAACCTTTTACTTTAGAAACACAGAACCTTTACCCATAATGATAGCAGGAGAGTCATTTCCAAAAGTAAAATTATTTTCTTTCTCTAATGCATTATATGAAAGAAGTTTATTTTTATCACCTGTCATGTGTTTTGAGCATCTTCTATCAATTTACCATTGATTTTCTTCTCCTTTTGAAAATAATGCTATGCCACAGCTTTCAACCTGTGAGTCCTTCTTTATCCATACCTTGGAATTTGTGGGTATATGTTCTTTTGGCTCAAGTTTGCTCCTACATTTTAGATTCTTTATGTCCAAAGTTATTGTAATAAGAACATTCAATTTCACCTTGAAGACGAGAAAATTTGTTCTAAGTATTCTTATTCAGTCTCATTTCTTAGCTTTCTAGCTTCTCTAGTCATGATAGTTTTGTATGCAACACATTGTACAGCTTTATGACCAAAATGATGACATGAGAGACATTGTCCTTAAAAGAAGAAATTTATGCAATCATGAAACCTTCTATTTATGTTTACCTGCTGATTGATATTTATGTTATTGTTCTTCCTTGAATTTAAGTGGTCATTCTTTACCTGGGTAGTCTCTTTGTTATTTTTCTGAGTGACAAAATGTTGATGGGTGGCTATAGCTGCATTTAGATAGCTTAGTGTTGAAGACTGAGAGGATTCTCCAATATATTCAAGACCTGTGTTTACAAGAGGAGAGCGTTGTACCTTGATAATTTCATCTAAGGTTTTAGATCGTTTAGCAAATCTAAGATTTAAAGTTTTCACTTTCTCAATTTCCTTTTGTAGACTTATTATTTCACATTCTAATTTCTCATTGTGCTTCTCCTTTTCTATAAGCTGATTCTTTAGAGTATCTGTGGCAATTTTATTTTCTTCCAAACATATTTTTAGATTATTTATTTCTTCAAGAAAATTATTTTCTTATAATGCATCCATAAAAGTATATTTAGCCTCACTAGAGTCTTTTTCAAAAGCCCTGAGCAGTCTAATATCTCGATCAAATTCTCCTTCTTCACTATTTTATAGACTATCATTATCTTCATGAGTATAATAGATTTTTCTATTGATAAATTGTTTCTTATTTCCTTTTTCCACTTCCTTTCCCTTTTCATGATTATCTTTATGGGGACATTTAGCAGCATAATGACCAACTCTTCCACAAGCAAAACATTTAAAAGGAATCTTACCTCTGAACCTTCCAGTGCCAAGTTGTAGCTTCTTTACAAAATTTATCTCATCTTCTTATGAAACATACTCTGATCCTTCTTGTTCTTCTACTTCCTTTCCTTTTGCAGCAGCTCTAAATATAGCTTTTTTGACTTCAGATGGACCTCCTTTCCTCATTTCATGTGCAGTCAAAATCCCATGAAGTTGAACAATAGTAAGAGTTTGTAGATCCTGCTTCTCTTCAATAGAAGACACTTTTGACTCGAATTTGGGAGTTAGAGATCTTAAAACCTTTTCTACTAGAGTAGTGTCAGATATGGTTTCACCCAGATTTCCCATACGATTTACAATATCATCTAGACGTAAAAAGAAACTAGAAATGCTTTCCTCATTATGCATTCTAGGTTTTTCATATTGAATTCTGAGAGTTTGGGGTTTATCACTTTTTATCTTGGCATCACCTTCATAGCTCAGAATGATTTTGTCCCATATCTCCTTTTCTTTATTCAACTACATGACTTTGAAAATTTCTAATTCCGTCAAACTTCCCAATAATGTATTGACTGCCTTTGCATTGGTTTCTATTAGGGGAATTTTTAGGTCTAAAATGAGCCTCCTAAGGAAATAATAAAGTAATAGCTAAACCAATAAAATAATATTTATGAATTTGCAATTCACTTTTTGCACCAAAATCCATGTAACCATGGTTAAATTCAATTCAAAAGTTGTACTAAAATAAAATTAATAACAAAATTATATTGATGTGACTATAAATAAGAATGAGATTTTCAAGAAAAAATCATTATCATTGCACAACTAATGCATTTATCCTTTGTACTTAAATAACTTAAAATAAAATATAAATATAAATTCATAAATTCTTAATTATAGAATATACTATTAATTAAAATTTATATTATTTAAATTATATAATAACATGTAATTAATATACTATATAAAAATAATATAATATAATATATTTTTTATGTATGAATTTTATATTACATATTGAATTGATTTGATTTATAAATAAATATTTTAAAATATACAAATATAATATTTATTGAAAAGTGTGTAAATACATGAAGATTGTGTAGGGATTTGCATTGTTTCTTTCAAAAAATATGAAATGACAATAATGATATTTTATTCAAAAAGTGTGAAATGACATTTATTTTGAGTTGATTACGTTATGACTTTAAAATTACATAGAGCACTACCATGGTTAACCATGAGTTTTTATCCACCATTGAGAATGTGACAAGTAAGTACCTTTAACTCAAAAAATTCCACCTCAACCATTAGGGATGATGTCATACCCTAAAATGTGATTGGTTCTCATAAAGTGAATTTTGATTGTACATTTTCCTTAGGAGGCCCATTTTAGACCTCAAATTTCCCCTAATGATAGTTCTTTCTTGCTGTTGGATCTACTGGAATTGAAGTTGGATATTGATAACCTCCTTCAACTATAGCCCGTACATATGCTCCAAGAGACTGAAGATAGGATCTTTTCCTTGTCTTCCAGAAGATTAATTTGTTTCCGTTGATGAGAGGAGGCCTGATAGATGGTGTCCCATATTGATTTCTCATCTTAGCTAATCTTCCTTCTAACGATTAATCTTCTTCAAAAGGACCTGGTCTGATACCAATTGTTGGGAAAATTTCTGAGAGGGGGGGAGGGGTGAATCAGTATTTTCAATAATCACAATATTTTACTTTTCTCTTACTGATTTCTATACACGACTTTGATTAGCCCAACTAGCATATATACGCGGATACACTAATAGAAACTTGCGTATACTAATATAACTTTATTGTTAGATAAACTTCTAGAAACATTATTTAACCCAGCTTATCAGTTATGCAACAGATAGTTAAGCAGTAAATATGTGTAGTAATAACAGAATAAATCTTCACACAAGAGCATCACACACGAACACCAAGATTTAAGGTGGAAACCAAATTCAGGAAAAAACCACCGTTGTTATAGTCTCTATCTTCAATATTTATTATATGGAAAAATAATTACAATATTGTACTGATGCAGACTTATATCAGTACGCGTGCATCTACCTGAAGAAGGTTGCAACCTTCTCTCGTTCTCTAACCACTACTGGAAGGGAGCTTCAATCCCCTGATCTTGTTTACCAACCACTAATGGAAGGGAGCTTCAACCCCCTAATCAGAACATCAGCTTCTACTGGCAGGAAGCTTCTACTTCCACACTAAAGGCTTCAACCCTCAGAACCACTGCAAACCACGTTTCATCAATTTTCACACTGGATCCAACAGCTTCAACACAGCTCATCATAAATATCTGCAATAATAGGCTTAACCCAAACTTCAATCGAAACAATGAGTTCACCGTAACCATAACACAATAATAAACCTAGATTTCAGAATTAGTATGCAAAATCAATTTCAACCCTGATCATTTATTATCTTAAAATGTTGAGATTCAACAAGATGATGATCCTAGTGAAAATTAAGCACCTTCACTAGGTGAGGCTCTAAGGCTACTTTTAGGTGTATGCCTATTTTTAGAATGGTGAGAATATTCTAAAACTAGCAGGATGCTGATTCTAGATGGTTGAGCAAATTATATCTTTAGATGAATTTCTATTTTTAGAAGATGGGCGAAGTCTATTTATAGATCGCTAATCTAAAAATAGAATGCATGTCGATTATTATTAGCCCTTAATAATAATTAGACAATAAATAGTAACTTATTCTCTTGGAGCACTTGATTTCAGTGAACAGATGTGGCACATCAGTGGGCTGAAGGAATTACGCAATTCCTAGGGTGGTTGGTGACTCATGCATGGAGGACTTCGTTATAACTGATAGTGGCAAGTTGTAACAGAGTTGGAAGAGTATTTATGTGAGTTGTTATTTAGTTTAACTTAGTTAAGTGATTTAAACTAAGTTGTGCTACTTGTATCTAAAGATACAATAGTGAAAGATGAGTGAATAAATTATTTAATTAATTCAATAGTGTCTTACTTGCAACTGAAGAAATGCAGCAGTTAACTACTTGCATGTTAGATCCAGTGGAGACCTAATGGAGAGATAGGTGAAAGGGTGATATGGACTATCAATTGTGACTATAGTGATGCATTCAAGGCATCTACACAGACATGGAGATGCCAATGAGGATTTTGCAATGAAAGCAAGGCAAGATCGAATTCATTCAAGGATATTCTTTAGTAGGGATTGTGCAGTGGAGGCAGGCTGTCAGGAGGCAAGAAATTGGTGCACAGATATGAAAACTTATGCATGACAGTGTGTGACGATTGTATATTGTACTGAGAGCTCTATGAGCTGAGCTTTATATGAGATTGTTACATGTTCCATTGATATACATAATATATCATAGTTGGGGGTTTTAGCTTTAATATTTCCTGGTAAAATATCTTGTTATGTGCGATTGATTTTGCTTCATATGTGTTTTTCAATTAGCGATTTAATTTCCGCAAAGAATTAAGTGGAAGGATTTTGTATTTAACATAAGATTAAATTGTTAGATCAGGAGAATCCAGAAATACATTATTTTGTTTATAAATTTATACATAAAATACATATGCTACTTTAATTTACTGATCCCGTGTGTATACACGCTTTCCTTCACACCAGCCTGCGTATAGATCTGAGAATACTGAATTTACAGAATATGATCAGTCTCAGATCCAGATTTGAGGTTTTCAGCCAAATGTGTTTTCAGTATTGCAGAACCCTTAATCAATCAGTCATCATTAAACATATTTACTCACTCATTGATAACATTTGTACGTATTCAACTTAGCATCATATACAGTATTCAATCAACCCAAATCTACATGAAGACTTCATTGACAAAAGATAAAAATACAAAAACTAAACAGATGACCTCTCCAACAAGCTTCAGAAAACCCAGACTTCCATACATGCTTTAGCTGAGACAAAGCCGCGTGTATACGTGCTTTCACTCTGATGAACTAGCGTATAAATTTGTAAATGTTATTACTGCAGAAAGATGCAGATCTATAAACTTGCCCAGAGTTCTTTACTTCACTTCAAAAAACATGCGCCAGGTCATAGATCCAAACATCTCACAATTAGATCATGCAAGTACATAGTTGTTGAGGAGGAAAATCCCCTCTGCGGACAAAGGCGATCCCTACTAGCCCAGCAGGGGTCTAGCAACAAACAAACAATGCTATGACGCAAGCTCCTAGTTACGAATGAAAGACTAAAGAGCTGTTTTTCATGGATTTTGCAAGGAGATGTCTCAAGGGGAAATGAAGCTCATACTCAGAGGGATGCATTGATGATGTTTTCAAGGCATGACAGTGTTCACAGGTCACATAATGAGTCCTCCATTGTGCGGGACGGGGAATGGTAAGGACGGTGACAAATTACTGTGTAACAATAGTCATATCAGGTCTAGAGATTATGATCCATCAGTTTATCCAAGGGTGCATCATAGTTTCAGATCTACCAATAAAACAAAGTTCATCCCATGCAAATATACTTCAGAGAGAAGTATTCAGTAAAAACCCTTGCACATGCACACATCTTGCACTATGATCTTCTTCACCTTATATAGATTTAGCCTTTACCAATACCATGAGCCAAAAACCACACAATTGTTGATGGTATTCTTGGACGGAATCAAATATATGACACAACACTCAATACTATGGGCTAATACCATGGTAATGCCCCCTGGTATCATATAGAGCACAAAAGGTATACACAACTTGGATTCTTCATTCCCGCATGTAAACGTGACTTCTGTTCATAACAAATGCGTATATAATAATTCTAGATGTATACGTGGGTTGCCTTCATCAAAACTGTGTATACATTGATAAATATTTCTTATTTCATTTCTCTGGTACTTACTGGAATTCCTTTCTCTGACACATCTGAACTGACCTGTAGAAACATATTTTTACATCTTTAACAAGTAGGTTTCTATCAAAAGGAAACTCATCAAGTAGGTTTCCATCAAAGACAACTTCATCAAGTAGGTTTCCATCAAGGGCAACATATTCCATCATATTGGCAACAAATTTCTTATTCTCGACCATCAAATACTGAATGTTGACCTTGCTACACCTGCAAATGAAAATATCACTACAGACATGGCATCAATATTCTTCCTAGTATCTGCCACTATCACCATTTCCCTAATAAATTCAGGTAATTCGAGGTCATCCAGAAAATGTTTCTTACTCACTTGCACAATTTTCTTCTAATGTTCATTGTACAAAAGATTGTATGTATCCATAATTGAATCATCATCAAGAGGAACAACTTCTTCTTCCTCGCATGCAACTAGCTCTACTACTGGAGGTGGTGGAGGCTGACTGGTGACCTATTTTGTTCTCAGCATCAGGTCGACATATTGATTCTGCGGCTCCAATTCCTCCTCCATATCTACAATCTCAATAAACTCTTCAATCCACTCAGAAAGTTTTGTGTACTGCATCTATCTTCTCTACTCCTCTGCTGGTTGTTGATTTTTTTCTTGCTCTTCAGCTTGCTTCTTCAATGTTTCTTTTGCTATTGCACTTCACCTCTCTTCTTCTTCCTGCTTCTACTTCTCTTCTTGTTCTTGATTCTGCTATTCTTCCTCCAATCTCCTCCACTCTTTCCTCTTCCTTCATTCTTCTCTTTGCTTCCTATGTTTCCTCTTTTCCTCTGCAACTAAAACCTCTTTCATAATATCTAGATCCTCTTTCATCTTGCAGGTTCATTCTCCCCCTGGATTGTATGCAAACTTTATCTTCCCCTTATCATGCGCAGGGTTGCTCCCTTTTTCTAACACTAACTTTAGAGTAGCTTCCTTCTACGAAGTCACCTATGAAGTTCCTGCAAAACTGACCGACTCCCAGATTTGGAGGAATTATATAAATTCTTCCATGGATCCTCCTCCAGCCAATTAAATTTCCCTCTGAGCTACTAGAAGTGAATTATATCATAGTGGTCTTTGAAAATACCATGGGGATCATATGAATTAAAGTCTCGAGTACCGAATGAAAAATTCTCTATCGCATTTCCTTCAGTATTTGTGACTTTGAGGTTCTTGATCTCATATAATCCAATTTGCATAGAAAGATTTGGCCATGGTGCTTTATTGTTCCTATGCAAAGTTTTTGACAACCCTATGGAGATATGATATCAAACTCCTTTCATGACAAGATTGTCGCTTGCTATCCTCATGTGTTCTACAGAGTTCACTAGGTGGCTGTGGATCTTCTACAAGAAGCTAAAGATAACATTCCTTACCTATCAATTATCTTTAGAAATCTCACTGTCTTCATTATCCTTATAAATCATTTTTCACTGTATTTCATCTTTGCCTTCTCAAAATACCTTCATGTTCTTAAAAAACTCATTTTGGGCTTGTTTATCTCATTTTCATTCCTCTCTCCCTACCTAGAAGTCCCATTCACTCATTTCCTCCACTAAAAACCCACTTTCCTCTCTAAAAGCCCTTTGAAAACCTCCCTTCACCATTTCCCCTTATATACACTAAAACAAAGTAAAAAGTTCTTTTTACATTATTTTAAGTCCAAATAATAAACTTTCGGGACCCTTTATATTTAAATTAAACTCTGTTTATTTTAAATAAAAACCTGACTTCTCTAAAGTTTTTTAACCTGACCCCTTTTATGCATATTAAGGCCCCATGCCTTAATATTTTCTACACCCCTTTTCTATTCTTATTAGCCTAGGCTCCTTTTATTTTTAAGCCCCTTGCTTTAAACCCACATTCCCTCATGCCCATATAACCGTAACCCCGCCAACCATATGGCCCCTGATATTATATTTTTCCTGGGGCCCTCGCTTTATAACAAAGCCCATGTATGTTTTAAACTCCCGTGCTACATGAAAAAGACCGCCACGTCACACAGTGCCCGGACCCCACCTCTTCGTCTGCCCACCTCTCCCGAACGCCCGACCACTATCGATCTCATTCCCTGAGATTTGATGGCCCGCAGCCCACATTGTAAATTTAATTGTGCCAGAGTTAGCATTTTAAAAATGCGTGAAATGGTCAGTTTTACCTTGCCATGCGTCGTCTGTTGTATGAAATCACACACCTACTCCCAATACCATTACCGCCCCTCCGAATATGCAAAAACCACCTCCCCGCTTGCGAAAACTGCCATCTTCCTCCTGCCAAAATCTAAATACCACCTCCTATGTTTAAACTTCCCAAAGGTTTCTACCTGCGTGATGAAGCCTCTCCTCCACCATGAACCTCTGCAAATGCTCCAAAAGACCACAAAGCCCATATAATGCAAAAAAAACCCTCCCAACACAGGATTTAAAACTCATTGTTCGTTTTGTGTGCAGGTTTAATGGTGGAAATGCATAAAATGCATTCCAATAGTCCAAAAATGTCTAAATTAATGTCTAGGTGATGATACAGAGGTTTATTTTAATTTGAAGGGACCAGAGGTGAAAATCCAAGCTTATCACCGATGAATCATGATCCTTGGTGGTTATTAAAACGCTCCAGCAGTAGAAGAATGCATCCCTGCACCATAAACACAGAAAAAACAAACATAATGAAGAAGGCAAGACATTCAAAGGACTGTGACAAAGTAGTGAAGATTAAAGGGCTATTCATAGATCAAAAGAAAAATCAGAAAGGTTAGCCAAAACGCAGAAATTAAAGATGATGAAGACAAAGGAAAATACTAAAGGATTAAAGCCTAAAATAGAGCTTGAAAAGTTTAATCAAAAAGATTAATAAATAAATCAGAGATAAAATCATAATCAAAGGAAAAGACAGTGAAAAATTCAGATAAAAGATAAATCCAAGAGTTAAAATCCTAAACAGAGTTTAAATGATAAACAGAGGAAGATTAAACACAAAAACAGAGAGCCCCAAGGGTTAGCTCAAGTGGTAGTGAGCCAATACGTGGTCCTTTCCATTGTGGGGGGTCATGGGTTCGATCCTTGAGTCTTTGGGGCCAGGCGCCACTTATTGCGCTGAACGATTTACCGTGCGTACCATCCAGAAATTCTGGGGAAGTACGCCCAGGTTTCCCGTGAACTTTGTTCGTGAAAAAAAACACAGAACAAATTCGAATGACTAAACCCACAGTATTTAATTCTTCAGAAGGATATTTTGCCACCTACAACATGTTTTTGTTCAGTAAAGCATCAACAGTTATTACAAACAGTCAGAGATATTTTTCATCTACCCAGCAGTTATTGTAAAGTTACTAAAAGAAGCTTAGAAGTTAAAGTCAAATATTTCCCAAAAATTAGCTCAGAAGTTAAGTTGGGAGTTATTATTTTAGAGAAACACCCTCAAATATTTTTGCCTTGGGCCTTGCATGGTCTCAAAGGTTAAAAAAAAATAACTCTGCAATAAATGACATCTGGAACCCTAGCTTAAGATTACCTCCTCATTTTGCAGATAAATACTACATATGAGCTTCATTTTTAGTGTTGGTTAGTTGGTGGTTAGTTGAATGATTTCTATTGCTGAGCTAATTGAGGACTGCTAAGTAGGATTTGAGGAATCTCTGAGTTGCAAATATCTCTTCTACATGCAGTAATGTAAAGATTTTGAACATCAGTAATACAAGCACGTTCACAGGATTCTTGAGCTATGTTAATGGTGAAGTTTTCCTTCTTTGTCATTTTTTTCCTTCTCTTTTCCATTATGTCGACTATTTCTCCGATAAAAGAACATAAATTTTAGAGTAGGATATGATTTCTTGGAACCCTATTTATGTTTGCATTCTTTATCTCAATGTTTTCCTCTACAAGGTCTGATTGGAGAATTCTTAATTTCTCTCCAGTTCCATTTAGCTTGTTGTCTTGTAGATTGAAATATTGTTTTTAAGGCCTTTCTTTGAAGTATACTTAGTAGAGTCTAAACCAAGGAAGTGTATGGTATGCTCTGTCCTCTGGTCTGCCTCAAAATGTTTCTTTGAAGGTATTTTGAGTGTTTATTTAAAGAATATAGGTTTAGCTTGCTATTTAGTTTCTCTCACTGTTATCTTAAATGTTTTCTTTGTCTAAAAGTAATTCTAGGTTTGCTAGATTTTTGTCTTCAAGGTTTTCTTATTAAATTCTGGCCAAAGAAGTCTACGGTATGCCCTACCCTTTAGTTTTCCTCAAACATTTACCTAAAAGGCTTTTCTTGTTGAAGTAGAGCTAGAAGATTCTTAACTGACTATAGTTCTACCGCCTTCACAACTTATTGTTATTTCATATCACAATCTAATCTAAGAGATCCACTTGATATAGTTAGCTTGCCCTATGAAAACCCTTGCAGAGTTGATGAAAAATTAAATCCTTTTATGACTCCATAGCCCAATGGATTAATTTTTTCTCATGGTCTACCTATTCAGTTGAAACACCCCCTCAATTAATCACACCACAGATCTGTCAACCTATCAATTAATCAACCAAAAAAACAAGTCCTTAGAACTTCATAACTAGCCTAATATCATAAAAAAAGAGCACAAAGACATATAATCTATAAACACATACATAGAGATATCCCCTTATAAATCCAAGAAGGCTAGTTCCTAGGATTCCAAAGTGGTTATGATGCGGCCCCTGCAGTGTTTTTTCTTGCTAATCTTGCAAATCACAGGGAGCCAACATAGTGGCGACCATACTAGGGAGTACTGAGTAATAAACAACCTCAAAAACTCATAAAACCTCATTTTAAACTAAGATGAATCAAGTGTTAGCCAAGAATGATACCTGGTTGTTGATGGTGGACAACAACCACCCATAAAAAAAGTAAAAATCCTCCACCTGGTGACTCCACTAGTTTTCAGTAGACCTGCTAACTCCACTGGTTTTCAGTAGACCTGATAACTCCACTGGCTTTCCATCGACTCCACTGGGAAAATTATTTGTATCATTAAAACATCAACAATTCCCAGTCAAGAATACTTTGTGGATTAAGTATCTCTTTACAGATTGGTTTGTCCTTTAAGATTGTCATAAACTCTTAACCTTTCTGATTCTTGGGTCCAAAGTTCTAGCTTCTAGAAAAATTCATACCAGATCCAATCCTGACCCAAATCCTCCTGCAATAGTTGACAATCCTGAAAGCATCCTTAGGAATTCTCCTAGATCCAAAAACCCAACTGTTAGCAGACCAATCCATAAAGAAATTTCCCTGCCTAAAAACCTTAAAGACTTGCAGAATATCCCACCTGGCCCACCCCTAGAACAAAGCTTGTCTAGGAATATATCTCGGAGTTGGATAACCCAGATAGTTTTAGATTCATCCACCTTACAATAAAATTCTGTTGTACTAACTTCATCCACCACTATTCACCTTCCTCCATTTAACCTTGTGAACCCCCCACTTGTTAACCCTCCTTTGTTTCCACAACCACATATCATGGAAACATGGTATGCTCCCTTAGTCATTCAATTACCTTTAGTTGTTCTACCATAGGAATAACAGTTCAAGGTCCCTTTAAATGATGCTAGTAGTTCTACTACCGCTCAGCAACATGTGGACAGAATGAATGACTACTTTCATAGGCAAGAAATAGATGATGAAACCGTTAAACTAAGAATGTTTGCTCAAAGTTTAGGGGTATTTTAGGGTCTCGTAATTTGGCAGATTGGTAGACCAAATAACGGAGTAACATCAAACCATTATTTGGAGACCTAGGACCTAGCCTTCCTGGACTCAAAGAGGGCTCTCTCTATGAAGCGAAGGATGTCAGCTTGTTCACTTAGTTTGTTTAGATTTTAGGCTAGTTGTTAAGTGTGTTTGTTTGTTTGTTTTTTAGTTGTTTGGAGGTAAAACGGATCAAGTGGATCAAAATATAACAAGAAAATGATATCAACTGGGCTATGGGGTCAAAAGCAAGCCAAGGATGTCAAGACAATGGGTAGGGTGTATTGTAGGGACGATTTAGTATAGTGAATGGATATTTCAGGTGGTTTATGAAGTGTAATGAACATTAAGTTTGTGTAAGACAAAGAGATCTTAAGCATAAATATTTAAACAACAAGAATTCATGTGGTAGGGCTAACCATTAATCACTATGAATGAAACTCAAACTAATAAATGCAGAAAATAAACAATCAAGTGATGCATAGAAGTATAAGACCCTCTAACTTTGGGAAAATCACCATCAGTGGTTGAGA
Organism: Pinus albicaulis; assembly: GCA_034641835.2. Taxonomy (NCBI): domain Eukaryota; kingdom Viridiplantae; phylum Streptophyta; class Pinopsida; order Pinales; family Pinaceae; genus Pinus; species Pinus albicaulis. The sequence goes on along the minus strand of CM076569.1, from coordinate 743,167,220 downwards.
ACACATGTAAGACAAACCAACAGCTAAAAATGTGGAAAGGAAACTCCTAAACAACGCATTCAAACTAATGATAACTTTGAAAAAAGTCTGCAAGTGTAGGCAGAGGACAAGATCAAAACAAGACCTCTCTGATTTAAACTAGACATTCAATACTTCAAAGGAGATTTAATTAATGAGGTTTAAACAACTATGAGTAAGCAGGGCATACCATGAATCAAACAAGATAGCATGTCATAATAATCATTAAAGAAATAAATAACAAGTTCTTAGTGGACTAAAGGGCAGTTAAGAATCCTTTGACATGACCAAGAAAGATGAAAACATAGAAGCTGCAATGAATAAGGAAATTTGATGTGCCTCCATGGGCATACCTCAAACTTATTGTTTACTGACCTACAGTAAGCAAGAAACATGGATACATATGTGAAAAACTAAGAAAACATAACTGAAAATAAGCACAATACCATTTACCAAGCCATGGAATCCTGCACATAGATCCTCTCCATCATCTAGGCAAGCAAGTCAAGCTATCCACTCCATAAAACAAGTCTGATCATCAAAACTCATAACATATATTGCTCAAAGCTCAGTCAAGTTCTTAAGCTCTTCAAAAATCCAACTTCCTACTCAACTCTCCAACAATATTACAATGACTCTCCATGAGTTAAATAGGAGGAATAAGAGTATAACCTTCACAAAACCAACTAGAAGCTCATTGGCCTAATACAAATATATGATTTTGTCCTTGAGGCTTTGCAAAGCCCAAGGCACAAAATAGCTTCAAAAATATCTTAAACAGCTAAAAATGGTAAGAATATTGACTTTTAATCTCTGACATGGAGTTAAAAATAGCTTAACTCACATTTGGATGGCCACCTTTAGAAAATTGTCTTTTCAGCCAAAATGCTACAGGAGCATAGCAGCAGAAAAAAGTCTGTTTTGCAGAGGACATTTGAGGGAATTTCCGATGTCAAAACGAGGCCTATGATAGCTCGTTGGAAAGCCCTGGATGTCTAGTTTCTGGAACTACTTGAATTTTCTCAAACTGATCCCTAGAAGCCTTTCAAAAAGTGGACTAAGTGAAAAAAAACCCATGAGGGTATCACCTACTGATATTTCAGGCAGAAAGGTGAATTTTGATTGTTTTTTGCCTCTTTGGAGGACCAAAACACCTTCTTTTGATCTGAAAATTTGTGAGTAGATGCCCCCAAATTTAATACATCCAAAAAAATGACTTTCATGAGCTGAGGATGCTCCTAGAAAACATTACAGTGCCTGGGAAAATGTGCAATTATGCCTAAAAATCACAAAAAACAAGATCATGTCCAAATTGCTCAATTTTGGTGAGAAAACCCCTTATGGGTTTCTAGAAACATGAAAGGAAGATGAAGCCAAGATTTCAAGCCTAGATATGTCTTTTTCCCATTTTTTCACCGGGCGCCTCCTTCAGACAGTTTTGAGCCTTTCTTGAGCAACTTTGAGTTTTCTTCGAGAAAATTGGTTCAATTTCTTGTAATGCCCAGTCATCTTCCTTTGTAAACCCAAGTCTTTGTTTTCCTTCTCTAATTTATCCTTCAAATGATTTTTGGCTCTCTCAAACCATGATTCTTTATCATTTTCTATCTCTTGGGCAAGCAATTGTGTGAGAGGATATGATCGAACAAGGGCTGCTTCTTCTTCCTTCTGTTTCTCCGAAGCTTTCCTAAGACCCATAGTCTTAGGCCCTTTTATTACTGGCTTCTGTTCTTCCTCAATATCATCAAATTCGCCCATATACTCTTCAAGCTTGACTTGTGCTTTGTATGCTTCCCTTTGGTATTTGAATGCTCTGGCCTCATAAATTTCCATTTGCCCACTCATTTGTTTATTTTTCATTTGTAGAAAATGTATGAGGTCCTTTGAACTTTCTAGATCAGTTTCTAAGTCATGGATTTGGGCTTCTCTATTTTGCAAAAGTGACTCAAGAATTCTAGCTTCATCATCTCTAGAATCACTGTCTATTTGTATGATGTCAAACTCTCTTTCCTGTTCATGACTACTCTCCTGCTATTTAGCTTTTTCTTTTCCCTTGCTTTGGATAGACTTCTTTGCTCTTGTTCTCCTTGGAAATTCAACAATACTCCTTAGTGCTCTAGTGACATTACTAGTCACTGTTGGAGTGATCTTCTTCTTTGCAGATCTGGTGTTTTTAGCCTTTGGTGATTTTTGAGAATGAATCATGGCCCCTTGCCTAGGAGAGGCAGCAAGCACATGTTCAACTTGATAATTTATACTACTGCCTCCATCATCACCTGCTTTGCTGCCCTATTCACTGTTTTCCTCACTGTCATGAGTTTTTTTAGGGCTGCCATCTTCACCTTTATCATTGTTTTGAACCTCTTGATATATTTTGCCTTCAACCTCATCAATGTTGTTTAGAGTATGTTCTTTAGGGCTATTAGCTTCATCATTCTTTTCTGTTGCTTGACTATCTTCACTGTTATTTTGCATGCTGCCGTCATCTTCACTATTTTCCTTAGACTCTGTGTGTGGGCTGTCACCATGGTCATTACTTTGCTGGGAGGCACTTTTTTCACTGTCCCTTTGATTGGTTTCATGAATTTGTTGGGGACTGTGGTGTTCCTCATCACTGCTTTGAACATCTTCCCTTTGCTCTTCATCATCACTACCCCGCTTCTCTTCATCATCATTAGCTGGCTACTCTTCAGTTTGTTCTTCATCATCACTAGCTGTGGGTGGACTGTCCCCATGCTCATTTTCATTGCTATGCTTAGGGCTACTTTGTTCTTCATCCTTACTAATTTTTTGAGTGCCACTAACTTCCTTATCATTACTAATTTCATGCCTGCTTTCATGAGACTGCTCTTTTTCACTATCAATCATAGGAGATTCTTGCTTTTGAGGAGTAGCTTGACTTGGTGAAGGAGAGGCATAATGAGTGGAGGGTGAGGAGGATATGTGAGATGGGCCATGAGATGAAGAGGCAGTAGAAAAATCTGGATGAGAAATGAAAGTCTCCCAAGACACTCCTTTCTTTTCAAGCTGGTGAAGGATGATGATTTTGATGAGAGAATGATGGAAAAGACTAACTTTTTTCTGAGCAGGAGGTCTCTTTTGGGCAAGGGAGGACATCTTTTCTATGCTTTTGCAGAGGAAGAAAAGGAGATTCAGCAACTGAGTTCTTGTGAAATGTATGAGGACCCTGATGTGATAGGAATAAATTGGGGAATATCTCCCTTCACATGTGAAATACTTCATGATAACTCTCATGATGGGGGCATAGCTTCTCAATAAGTGAGAAAAATGAAATATAGCTTGGTAAGCATCCTGATGGTCTGGTTTTAGGAAGGTTTTATAGTGATTTAGATCGAGGTATGTCTGTTTGAACCACTTTTCTCCTATATAGGGGATCTTATTTGCTTTGGAGATAATCCTAGGAGTGAGTTTAAAGTCCAAACCTGCTAGGTGGACATGTTTTCCTTGCAGCCTCAAGGCGAAAAATTGTGTCAAGGGAGGGTGATTGGTAACCTCCTGGAATTTTTGGCAAAAATCAAGGCAGCCTACCTCATGGAAGTTGAAAAGAACTGAAGGGGAGTCATTTATTTCATGGGTTGTAATAGGCTCAAACCTTTTGTGAAATCCACCCTTGCTGGCATTCTTTGGAGGCATATTTTTGTTTAGGCTTTCCCTTCACTCTCTTACCAACACAGGTCTTTGACTGAATTAAGAATTTCTTCAAACACTTCTTTCCCCTCTTGCAAGACTGTATTTTTATATGAAAATAAGTCTATTTCTCTAATCTGTGTTTCTTTTCATCACTTTGCAAACACATTTTTTACTTTGAAAACAGACCTTTTTTCCTTTAACACAAAAGCTGCTTTGCTCTTTGTGGATTTTGTTTTTTTTTTAAAACAATCAAACCAAAAAAGTTTTTAAACTGACAAGGTTCTTTCTTCCTTAAACGCTGTCTTGTTGTCTCTTAGTAAACATGGTGGTTTTAAGAATAAACTGTCTTTTTACTCTTTGAAATCATTGCTTTTTCTTCTTTAAAATCTTGATTTCAAAATATTTTTGTGACTAAAATTGAGATGCAAGGGCATAAAAAATACCTTGAAATATTTCTATTATGCTTGAACAACCCAAAATCTGAGTCAAAAACTAGTTTTTTCCACCCTTGGAGACCTCTGGAGGGGTGTTACACTTTTGTGCACAAGCACGTAGCACCTGCATGTCGTCGTGGTGTTGTCGAGTCAGGCACTGGGCGCCCTTTGAACGCTGGGCGGGCGAAGATCACAAGTGCGTTGCACGACACTACAGGCGCGTCACGTCACGTGCAGAAGCCTTTGTAAAGATGCTTACAGGCACGTCGCGCTAACTTACAGGCGCATCGCGTCTTAAAATTTCTGCAAACTGCTTGCCCAGGGTTCGAAAAAAACGTTTTTCTTTTGTCCCTTTGCACAATAGAAAATGAATTTATTCTTTGAGAGCTTTTATAACTCTTCTTTTTAAAACAGTTTGAATGCCTTTTCCCTCCTTTTCGTGATTTCTCATTTTTTTCCTTTGTGTTTGTAAAGAAAAATGGTTTTCTCTGTTTTGTTGAGGGCTTGCTTTTTACCAATTGCTTTATCCCTTTTTGAAAAGTGTCTCCTTTGAAGATTGAACTTCATGCCATGAGTATGCTTCTCACTGAGATATACACAACAAACATTACTATGTGTATTTTATGACAGTTTCTTTGAAACAAGTGTTGTGTTTGCCATTTTTTCAAAACACTGTATCTCTCGAACCTGCCTATTAATGCCACCTTTTCTCAACCACAGTGTTAACACTCGGAAAACCTGACCATCTACTCATTTTGAAGGAGGTCATCTTACATTATAAAAAACTCATCTTCAACAGGTACAATGTCTTCCTTTGCCTATTTGAAAAAAGGCATAATTAGTAAACTGTGATCTTTTCTTATCACTTTTGAAGACCTTCAAAATAAATTTTGCCTGTTTACTAACTGATTTCTCCTTTTTTGCACGGTGTCTTCACAACAAGACCTCTTCAGCTCAGTATTTTCCCTGATGGTTTTTCTTAAAGACAGAGTTAACACTTGATTATTTGACCCTCTGCTTGTTATGAAGGAGGTATTATGCAACTGTGGTAAGTGGGCCCTCTGCTTATTTGTGAAGGAGGCCTTGTAAACACTGTTTTTTTCCATCTGCTCATAATTGAAGGAGGCCTTGTTAAACACAAAGTTTCTTTCATCTCTGTTTATCATTTGAAGACTATTTTTGAACAATTTGTCTGTGAGCCCTCTACTTGTCATGAAGGAGGCTCCTTTTGAAAACCAAATTCTGTGCCTTGTGCCTGTTCTGCTTTTAAGACATGACTTCTTGCAAAAATCACTATGAAAACCAAGAGCAGGTAATGCATTACCAACTGATAAATGTTTAATGTGCCTATCTTGGAAATAACACCTTGTTGTTTTTGGCTTTTAACTCTTTTGATGATGAAGATGCCCTTGAATGTTTTTAGAAGCTAGGCTAAAGTAGGATAAAATGGCAGTTGTTCCTTTTACACATTTCATTCTGATGCCTAGTCTGCTAGAGGCATTTTGCCAAAAGACTTTCACTCTTGGTTTTATGAGACTGATTTTGAGAGCTGGCCCATACTTTTGGGAACAAATTCCATTGTAATTGACCTGAAGTACTGGAGGCAATATTTTTCTAACTTTTGTACTCCTTTTTTGTGAGGTTTTTGACATTCTTGGTGTTTTGGCTTGCAGGGATGAATCCTGTATGTCTTCTTCTCTCTAAACTCTATATTTCCCTTATTATTTATGATAGTCAACTATTCTCTTTACTTGGATTTGTTCCTTGAAATGTTCCCTTGCCCCAAAGTGATTTGTGCCATTGATCCTTAGCACCCCTGCAAAGATGTATTGATGAAATGACTTTGATCACTGAAAACCTTTGCTAATATAACATGATGATAATGCTTGAAATTTAACTTGATCATCTTTCTTCAGGGAAACTCTTTCTCTTTCTTGATTTGAACACTTGTCAGCTCTGCTTAAAAGAGACAAAGAAAGACTTAGTGGTGTGTGACCTAAGGGTAGACCAAGGTTTTTTTTGTTGGGTGAGAAGAGAATGATGGCTGACATGATGATGCCAAACAGGGTTTTGGCTTAAAACAATCTTGACAACGAGTTTTCCCTAAAACACCACCACCTAGACCTACAGATTTTGTCACGGCTCTTGAATGGCTTCTTAGGCATGAGTAGGTTATCACATGACAAGATGATTAGGGATTTAGGGGTAGTTACTTTGTCAAATTTTGGACAGTGGGTTGTATGGAAAACAAAGGATTTTGATGGTGGAGAGACAAACTTATAACAGCTATAGACAGGGAGTCTTTGCTGAATTGTGAAAGGTAGGGAAACTGAAGACTATTCTCATCATAGGCTAAAAGGAGGGGTGGGAAGACAAAAATTTGTTTGAGGTGTTTTATAGATGACAAATTTTTAGATTGATATTAGCTTCTAGAAAACTCAACCAAGAAATCTAGTCATCAAAACAGGTAAAAATATTGATGACTAACAGGGTAGAAGTGAGAAAATGGTTTAAAGGCTTAACCCCTAACAATATAAATGACCTCCCTTCTTTCCATCAACTATTCTTAAACAAATAGGAATTCAAGAAGAACCCTCTCCAGATCTTATCATAATATGAAAGCCTTAAGAGGAATGTTGGAGAGGGTGTCCAAGAGTAATGCACTAGATTCAATAATGTATATAATGCCCTACCTGTACATATGAAACCTCCACAAGGTCTAGCTCTAATGAAATTTCCTGATGGTTTTGGCCTAGAAATGGCTTATCAATTAAGAGAAAGAGAACCCCTCACCTTAGAAGACATCCATAGGGGAGCAGTAAGTGTAGAAGCCAATCTGATTGCTAAGAGAGCTAGAATGAAAAATGAAAAAAGAATCACATATAGGGAAAAAGTTGTGCCCTCCACATCTGATACAAAGATTGATAATCTAGTCAAAACCATGGAAAGGATGATGGAGAGCATGAATTTAAATGAGAGATATTATCGTAGAGAAAACCAAACATCTCCTCAAAACATAAATCAAAATCAGAACCAAAACCAAAACTTTAGGAGAAATCCCCCTCAAATTAGACAAAGAGGTCCTAATCAACAAATCAGACCTCCTTTCCAGGAAAACTATGTTGATGAAGATGAGGGGGTAATTGAAGAAACAAAGGAAAACCACATAAATTTAATGGCAGTGAATAATGAGGATACTGTTTTCCTCACTGAGGAAGAACAAGGCATGTTTTCCCCAACCCAATATGAGGAATAAAGCCTAGAATCTGAAGACTACAAACAAGGCTTTGAAAATGCCATCATGGAAGTACACAGACAGTATGACCTCAGAAGCAAGAAAAACCAAGACACTCCCAAAAGAAAGACCTCTGAAATTTCTGCTAGAAAAAAACCTAAATTTTTTTCCAAAAAGACAGCAGAAAATGCAAACATAGGGGCTGAAATTTCTAATAAAAATAGAGGCAAAAACAACCAACATAATCCAAAACAAAGTGGTGACCAAAGAAGCACTAGAAATACAGCTAGTGCCCCTAATAAAACTGTTTTAACTAACATTCCTAATAAAAACCAGCAAGCTGAAATTGGTGTGAAAACAATGTCTGAAAATGCTGATTTGAACATTTCAAAAACTCAGACACCTTTCAGTATAGAGAATTAAATTTCCAAGATTAAAATATCTATTCCTCTTACTAAATTAGTAACTCAAGATGTATATAGATCCCAACTTTTGAAAGCTTTAAACATAAGTGAGAATGTCAATTCTGTAAATTTAAATGATGACAAACTTGAACTTCTGTTTGGACCAGAAGTAGAAGGTAAATTTCAAGAGGGAGGTGTTCCTCCATTTTATGTCAATTTAAACATCCATGATAAAATTCTCCACAATGCCATGTTAGACTTTGGTGCTTCACGCAACCTTATGCCAAAAGTAGCAATGGAAAGATTAGGCCTTGAGATAACTAGACCATACAAAGATTTATACTCTTTTGATTCCATTAGAGTTAAATGTCTAGGCCTAATCAAAGATCTATGTGTCAATTTAGCACAAATACCAGCCAAGAGCCTAGTAATGGATATTGTAGTGGCTGATATTCCTCCTAAATATGTCATTCTCCTTTTTAAATCATGGGGTGCTAAACTCCAAGGTACCCTCCAAATGGACATGACCTATGCTACCATCCATGTTTTAAGTCAACCAAGAAGGCTATATAGGGAAACTCACATGAAATACATGATTAGCAGTCAAGAAAAACTAGACAACTGCCCTCTTTATTCCATCCACATTGATCTTGATTCATTTATCCTTTACAATGATGAAAATGTAAATGAACAAGTACCAGAAAATGAGCAAACAATAGAACAAGAAGGGGAAAAAGAAGAGGAACAATCAAAACAGTATACCCTAATTAAAAACATTGAACATAGCGGAGGCCATGGGAAATAAAGCAACCACCAACATAGGGCTGACCATGAAAAAATAAATAACAACCAACATAGTAGAAACCACTAGAGACAAAACAATGACAGATGTAGTGCAGACCCTGAAGAAGAGCATGGTCATCAACATAGTGGCGGCCACTATAAACAACATGATGAGGACCATAATGACCAACACACTGACAAATCTGAAATTGAACCTCTTTGGAGTATGATTTTTGATGGTTATTGTAGAAAAATTGGTTCAGGAGCAGGAACATGGGTGCATAATACAGAGAACAATCATGCAGAAGGTCACTCATATAAGCTAATTTTTCACTGCACAAATAACATAGCTGAATATGAGGCACTCCTCCTAGGGTTACAATTAATGAAGAAATTAGGAGCCAAAAGGATAACTATCCATGGAGATTCAGAGTTAGTCATTAGGCAGATTAATGGAGAATACACAGCCAAGCATCCAGGACTAAAAGCATATAGGGATAATGCCATTGACCTCTTGAAAAATTTCACATAATATGAGCTTACTTTTGTCCCTAGAAATCAAAACACTCTTTCCAATGGTCTATCATTTGCAACCAGCACATGTCAAAAGCCTTATAAAAAAAAACAATACACAGTCCAAGTCAAATATAGACCAGTAGTCCCTGATAACATAAAATACTAAAAAAAATTTCAAGGAGATAAATAGATAGAGGATTTCCTGTAGTCCATAAATGAGTTTGAAGTGCCAAATTAAGACTTAGAGTATGAAGAAGACTGCCCTACTGAGGACCAATATTATAAAGAAGAGCCTGTTGATAATGCTGATATAAATCTGTTAGGAAAATAGCACATACATAAGATAGATCTGTGCACTAATTTAGAAAAAGAAGACTTTGAAGTGCTACCATACAATATTGATAACTTGCCAAAGGGACTGAATCCTCTAGAAGAACTGTTTGACTTTAATGATGTTGTTAGGAAGCAAAAGATGGAACCCACTGAAACTAAAATAGAAGAATGCAATATAGGCAGTGAACAAAAACCCAAATTGATAAAACTGTCCAAAACACTGCCTGCTGACATAAAACAGAAATATCTTGAGCTTTTTAGAGAATTTAATGATGTTTTTTCTTGGAGTTATGAGGATTTAAATTCATATTATACAGAGATCATTCATCATAAGATACCTCTCAAAGAAAACCAAAAGTCCTTAAACATAAATTGCGTAGAATAAACCCAATGCAACTACCCCTGGCTGAGAAAGAAATTAAGAAAATGTATGATGCTGGAATAATAGTCCCTCTGAGATACTCAGAATGGGTTTCAAATCTTGTATCAGTGAGGAAGAAAACAAGAGAAATTAGGCTATGCATAGACTTCATAAATTTAAACAAAGCCTCCTTAAAGGACAACTACCCTTTACCAAAAATGGATCACGTCTTACAAAGGGTAGTGGGTTCTAAAAGAATTTCTTTGCTAGATGGCTTTTCAATATACAATCAGGTGCTAGTACACCCAGATGATCAACACAATACAGCTTTTACTACACCCTGGGGCACTTTCATGTATGTGAAAATGCCTTTTGGGTTAATGAATTCCAATGCCACCTTCCAAAGAGCCATGGACATTTCTTTCTCAGAAGAAATAGGTTATTTCATTGTGATTTACCTTGATGACATAACAGTCTACTAAAAAATAGATGAAGAACACCTAGCTCACTTAAGAAAATTCTTTGAAAAATGTAGAAAGTATGGTGTGTCTTTGAATCCCAAGAAAACTTTGTTTGGCCTTCAAGAAGGAAAATTTTTAGGCCATATCATATCTGAAGAAGGGATCTAGATAGACCCAAAAAGGGTTGAAGGAATATTGAAAATCAATCATCCTAGAAATATCAAAGAGCTGCAATCTTTCATTGGAAAGATAAATTTCTTAATAAGGTTCATACCAAACCTTGTAGAACTCCTAAGAAACATTACAAACATGCTGAAAAGAGAAGTAGGAGTCAAATGGACTATAGAAGCAAAGCAATATTTTCAACTGGTAAAACAAGCACTTACCCAAACACCAGTTCTAATTAGCCCTTATTTTACCAAATAATTTTTCATATTCTCCTTTGCATCAGAACATATAGTTGTTGTTGTCCTACTACAGAAAAACATAAAAGGACAAGAACAACCTATTGCATTTTTTAGCAAGGAATTAAGAGATGCACCTCTGAAATACAACATAATGGAAAAACAAGATTTTGCTTTAATCAAGGCATTGAAATATTTCAGAGTTTACATTTTTCACTCACACATCATTGCATTTGTGCCTCACATAGTGGTAAAATACATATTGACACAAGATCCTGATGGCAAAAGAGGTAAGTGGATTGTTGTTATATTAGAATATGATTTAGAAATAAAGCCTACTAAACTAATCAAAGTACAAGGACTGGCTAAACTCATGGCTGAAACAAAATTCCAAGAACTAGACATGAACATGATTGATGTATTAGATGAACAGGAGGAGTTGACAACTCCACTTATTGAAGACTCATTTCTGAATTCATCTTGGTATGCTGATATTTTATATGTGCTACTTAATATTAATGTTCCTCCTGGTTTAATGTTCCTCCTGGTTTGTAAATTACTGCATTGTAGATAAAATTTTATATTGGAAAAATGCTAGTGGTATATTGCTTAAATGTTTTCCTGAGAATGATGCAGATAAGATCAAGCATGAGTTTCATGAAGGAGAATGTGGAGGTCACCTCTATTGGAAAACTACTGTCAAAAAAATCCTTAGAGCTGGTTACTATTGACCCACCCTCTTTCAAGACATCCATAAAATGGTAATTTCCTATCATAAGTGCCAAATCTTTCAAGGCAAAAGAAAACTGCTTCCATTACCTTTACATCCTATCTCTGTTGAAGCTCCTTTTCAATAATGGGGCCAAGATTTTATTGGAAAAATCCATCCTACCTCCTCTGCCCAACACAAATGATCCTCACTGCAACTGACTACTTTACAAAATGGATAGAGGCCATCCCTTCTAGAACTTCCACAGACTCAGTAATTATCAAATTCCTTGAAAATCACATTTTGTCTAGATTTGATTGTCCTAGAAATATTATCACTGACAATGTTGCTACTTTTAGATCCAACAAAATGGTGGACTTTTGCCACAAATATCAAATTACATTGGGCCATTCTACAACTTACTACCCTCAAGGTAATGGGTTGGCAGAATCCTCAAACAAAAGTTTTGTGAACATCATCAAAAAGTTGCAAGAAGAGAACAAGAAGTCAAGGCACAACAAACTAGTACATGCATTATGGGCAAATGTCATATTAACAAATAAAAAATCAATTGGAATGTCTCCCTATCAACTAGTGTATGGAGCAGATGCAATTTTTCCAACAATTTTAGGAGTGCCAATCATGAATCTCATCCAAGAAGTACAGTCTGAAGAAAATGACATGCTAGGAAGAATAAATCAAACTGTCCAGTTGCAACAAACCAGAGAAGAAGTATATAATAGAACACAGCAAGTGCAGGAAAACATCAAGAAGTTTTTTAATAAGACAACCAAAGCAAATGATTTCAACATTGGTGACAAAGTGTTGAAGTGAGACTCAAGAAGAGAAGACAAGGGCAAACATGGAGAATTTGAAAATCTATGGAAAGGTCCATACATCATCCATTCTGCAAGAAGTAACAATGCATTCTTCCTTCAAGAAATGGATGGAACAAAACTATTTGGAGGTCCTTCAATGACAGGATGCTCAAGCATTATTTCAGTTGAAAATACTCAGTTTAAAACTTTATTCATTGTATATAACACTGTTTGAAGAAAAATATCAGAAAAATAAAATGAAAAAACAAAGAAAAATAAGAAAAGAGGGCAGATAAAAAGAAAAAGGTAAAGCCCCATACCAAAAAAAAGAATATTTTTGAAAGTGTGCAAGTCCAAATGCCACTACTTTGAGAAAATAAGTCCTATTCAGTCATACAGCCTAATCATGATTGAACAAGCGTTAAATTTATGCTGATAGGTTAGTAAATGAAGATTTGCCAAACTGTTTAAACTTGGCCTATCAGTGGATTAGATTAAGGAAAGATATTGGTTCCAAAGGAAAAATCTGAACCAAGAAAGGAAGAGAGGGATGAATAACAAATTCCAAATTACGGCCCTCAAAGTTTTTAGTTTTACTTTTTGCAAAAAATAAATCTGTGTGCAGCTTGTACAAAATGCCACAGCTCGTGACAAATCAAATTTCTCAATCTTGTTTTGATCATGTTTTCAATTTCCTTTTTTTATTATAGAGAATGAAAATCTGTCAAACTGTTTAATCTTGACATATAAGTAGATTAGATAGAGAATAAAAGAGCTCATCAATCTAATCTGAAGCTTTGGATTATATAAGTGTAGAAGTAGATAGTTTCTTGTTTTCAAAAGAAAAATGATGTCAAGGGTTGACTAATCTAAATGCACCCAAATGAAGAAAAAATGTTAGGAAAGTATGATGGGTAGGTAGAGTTTGAGTTGAAGAAATCATGTTTTTCCAGATTTCAAAGATCACGGCTTCAAAAGAACAACAAAAAATCAGCAATTGAAGAAAGAGAAAGTCTGCCAAAGTGAAAATCAAGGCACTGGTCTACAAATTCCAAAGATTTGATCTCTGAGGTTCTTGACACCTCCTAAAGGAACTTCCCTCCCCAGCTGGAGCCACTGTTATCCTCCTATATTCTACAGAGTTCACTAGGTGACTGTGGCTCTTATACAAGCAGCTAAAGATAGAATTCCTTACCTATCAGCTATCTTTATAAATCTCACTGCCTTCATTATCCTTATAAATATTTTTTCACTATATTTCATCTCTGCCTTCTCAAAATACCTTCCTGCTTTTAAAAAACTCATTTTGGGCTTGTTTATCTCATTTTCATTCCTCTCTCCCTACCTAAAAGTCTCATTAACTCATTTCCTCCACTAAAAACCCTTCAAAACCCTCCCTTCACCATTTCCCCTTATATATACTAAAACAATGTAAAAACTTCTTTTGACATTGTTTTAAGTCTAAATATTAAACTTTCGGGACCCTTTATATTTAAATTAAAATCTGTTTATTTTAAATAAAAACTTGAATTATCTAAAAAAATTTAACCCGGCCCCTTTTATGCATATTAAGGCCCCCTGCCTTAATGTTTTCTACACCCCGCTTCTATTGTCATTAACCTAGGCTCCTTTTATTTTTAAGTTGCCGCTTTAAACCCACATTCCCTCACGCCCATGTAACCGTAACCACGCCAACCATATAGCCCCTGATATTATATTTTTCCCGGGGCCCTCGCTTCATAACAAACCTGATGTATGTTTTAAACCCTTGCGCTACATGACAAAGACCTACACGTCACACGGCGCTCGGATCCCACCTCTTCGTCTGCCAGCCCCTATAGAATGCCCAACCACCGTTGATCTCATTCCCTGAGATCCGACAACCCGCAGCCCGCATTGCAAATTTAATTGCACTGGTGTTAGAATTTTCAAAACGCGTGAAATGGTCGGTTTTCCCTTGCCACGCGTCGTCCGTTGTATGGAATCGCACGCCCGCTCCCAATACCATTACCGCCCCTCTGATTATGCGAAAACCACCTCCCTGCTCGCGAAAACTACCACCTTCCTCCCGCAAAAATATAAATACCACCTCCCCCGTTCAAACTTCCCAAAGGTTTCCGCCTACACGATGAAGCCTCTCCTCCACTATGAACCTCTGCAAATGCTCCAAAAGACAAAAAAGCTGAGATAACGCATAAAAGCCCTCCCAACGCAGGATTTAAAACTCATTGTTCATTTTGTGTGAAGGTTTAATGGCAGAAATGCATAAAATGTATTCCAATGGTCCAAAAACATCTAAATGAATATCTGGGTGACGATCCGGAGGTTTATTTTAATTTGAAGGGACCAGAGGTGAAAATCCAAGCTTAATCACCGATGAATCATGATCCTTGGTGGTTATTAAAACCCTCCACAACAGAAGAATGCAACCCTGCACCATAAACATAGATAAAAAATACATAACGAAGAAGGAAAGGGAGTCAAAGGATAGTGACAATGCAGTGCAGATTAAAGGGCTAATCACAGATCAAAAGACAAATCACAAAGGTTAGCCAAAAAGAAGAAATTAAAGATGATGAAGACAAAGGAAAAGATTAAAGGATTAAAGGTTAAAACTGATCTTGAAAAGGTTAATCAAAAGGATTAATAAATAAATCAGAGATAAGAGCAGAATCAAAGGAAAATATAGTGAAACAATCAGATAAAGGATCAATCCAAGAGTTAAAAGACTAAACAGAGTTTAAATGATAAACAGAGGCAGATTAAACATAGAAACAAATTCGAATGACTAAACACACAGCAGTTACTTCTTCAGAAGGATATTTTTCCACCTATAGCATGTTTTCTTTCAATAAAGCATCAGTAGTTATTACAAATAGTCAGAGATATTTTTCATCTACACAACAGTTATTGTAAAGTTATTGAAAAAAGTCTTAAAGTCAAATATTTCCCAAAAATTAGCTCATAAGTTAAGTTGGGAGTTATTATTTCAGAGAAACACTCTCAGATATTTTTGCCTTGGGCCTTGCATGGTCTCAAAGGTCAAAAACACATTAAATATGTAATAACTGACATATGGAACCCTAGCTTAAGATCACCTCCTCATTTTGTAGATAAATATTGCATATGAGCTTCATTTTTAGTATTGGTTAGTTGGTGGTTAGTTGACTGATTTCTGTTGTTGAGCTAATTGAGGACTGTTAGGCTGGATTCGAGAAGGCTCTAAGTTGCAGAGATCTCTTGTACATGGATTAATGTAACTGTTTTGAACATTAGTAATACAAGCACGTTCACAGGATTCTTAAGATATGTTAATGGTGAATTTTTCCTTCTTTTTCATTATTTTCCTTCTGTTTTCCATTATGTCCACTATTTCTCTGATAAAATAACATAAATTTTAGAGTAGGATATGTTGTCTTGGCACCCTATTTCTGTCTGCATTCTTTATCTCAATGTTTACCTTTGCAAGGTCTGATTGGAGAATTATTAATTTCTCTCCAGTTCCATCTAGCTTGTTGTCTTGAAGATGATTTAGTAGAGTCAAGCCAAAGAAGTCTATGGTAAGCATGTCCTTTGGTGTAGCTCGAAAAATTGTTTTTAAGGCCTTTCTTTGAAGTATACTTAGTAGAGTCTAAACCAGAGAATTCTATGGTATGCCCCGTCCTTTGGTCTACCTCAAAATGTTTCTTTTAAGGTCTTTTGAGTGTTTAGTTAAAGAAGATAGGTTTGATTTCTCTTTAGCTTCTCTCAATGTTATCTTAAATGTTTTCTTTGTCTGAAAGTAATTCTAGGATTGCTGGATTTTTGTCTTAAAGGTTTACTTATTAAATTCTGGCCAAAGAAGTATATGGTATGCCCTGTCCTTTGGTTTGCTCAAACAGTTACCTAAAAGGATTTTCTTGTTAAAGTAGATCTAGAAGATTCTTAACTGACTATAGTTCTACTGCCTTCACAACATATTGTTACTTCATATCACAATCTAATCTAAGAGATCCATTTGATATAGTTAGCTTGCCCTATGAAAACCATTGCAAAGTTGATGAACAATTAAATCCTTTTATGAATCCATAGCCCAATGGATTAATGTTTTCTGATGGTCTACCTATTCAGCTAAAACACCCCCTCAATTAATCACACCACAGATCTGTCAACCTATCAATTAATCAGCCAAAACAAACAAGTCCTTAGAACTTCATAACTAGCCTAATATCATAAAACAAGAGCACAAAGACATATCATCTATAAACACATACGTAGAGAGATCCCTCTCTGAATCCAGGAAGGCTAGGTCCTAGGATTCTAAAGTGGTTATGATGTGGCCCCTGCAGTGTTTTTTCTTTCCAATATTGCAAATCACATGGAGGAAACATCACTGCCATACCTTGGAAAAAAATGCGATGAATTTTGACTGCCGAACATTCTAAGGAAGGTTCCATCTCGTGAGGCAAACCAATATTTTATCTCAGCTACTCCATCCATTTCTCCACGTGACATGCAAGGTGGTTCTTCCTCAAAGATCATCTTATACAACAAAATGAGCAAGTGGCTATTTATCTTCTCTGTTACTACTCGATGGCTGCAATCTAAGAGTAGTCTATAGTGGATGTACACAAAATTGTCTCGAGGTGTCCAAGTCCATTACATGTCAGGGAATGCATTATGTGCATAGATTTCATCCAATAAATATGCAAACATATAGAATCTTGATTTCTTGCCCTTGGGAGGATTCCATACATTTTCTACAAAGACCCTTAACTTTCGAGCCAATAAATATGACCAGTTGAATGACTTCCCCTTGTTCACAACCTAGTTCAATAAGACTTCCCACCCTTCAAGAAATAAATCTATGCTCTACTGACCTTAGATTCTGCAAGCTAGGATAACCAAGAGCTTATAGGCCCTCCTAAGAGACTTTGTCTTGCATGTATTGGTGGGTGTTTGTTAAAAATTTGATTGCTCTTTCAGCGAGCCTTTAATAATTTCCTTCATGCTCGGATAGTTGTTGGTGGCATAGAAGTATGAATCCATGAGTGTTTCTAGCTCAGTAAAATGGTACATAAGATGATAATATTCTGCCATAAAAGTAGCAAGATTCTGTCCACTCGCATTATTCAAAGTCATAGTCTTCACATCAATATGTGAAACAATCTATCTGATAACATCTGCACATGGGAAGGTTGGATATTTGCATTCAACCGACCACTGAACACTGACATAAACATGTTGGTCCTCTAGATATCACTTGAAGCTCTTTGCTAAAAAAGCTTCATTCACATTCTACCATGTAATATCTGGTTGCTTTTCCACAAACAACTAAGTGCTTTAATACATTGGAAAGTATACTGGCGTACTCTCAACTACTTCCTTGATACTGATTTTTGTGTTGTATTTTGAAGAAACTCCCTTGGGTGACATGGTAATAGTTATTTCTAGAGATAAATGCTCAAAAATTGTGATACCTACGGAAGGGAAAAGGCACTCATGGCAAGAATAAATTAGCTTTTGTAAATCTACTTTCAAAGTAATATTAGGCAGAAAAGCAGTGAACTAATGAGAGATAATGCAAAATTTTCATGATTAAGGGAGGGATATTTTCTTAAGGAAATTTGAACTGTGCAGTCTCAACATCCAGTGATGCAACTCGAGGCTTGAGACTGTGCAATGTGCAGGTCCTCCTAGGCAATGAAAGGGAGATACTACACATTGTGCAATCTCAGTGGCCAAGGTTATAGACTGAGCCATGGAACTGCGTAATGCATAGTTATTCCAGCCTATACTGTGCATTGTGCAGTATTAGAGGCCAAGCTCTCAACTTGAGCCTTAGACTTGCGCAATGCCCAGCTCGGCAAGGAAGTGCATGGCCAAGTGAAGTGTAGATATGTCTGGTGAGGGTGTGAGAAACAAGAAGATCTAATATATAATGCAAGTTTAAGTGTATAACTGAATAATTCTGGATTGATTGATTTGAATCAAGTGCATAAAATCAACAAACGAAAGGAAAAACAAATATGTGAGGAGAGTCACCAAAACAACAATCACTAGTGTGAAAAAACAAGAAAACTAATGCGACAGTTATGAAAGGTGAATAAAAAACTGAATCAACACTTCTAAAATATAATACAAGTAAAAAAACCATCAACCATGAAGATAAATAAGAATAAAAACACTCATAGAAGTGAAACAACAAAAAGAAATATAAAAAGTGGAAAAAGATGACAAAAGAAAAATCATCTAAAAAAGCGACACAAGCTCCAGTGAAGGCTCCTTGATCCCCTTGGGAATGTTATAGCTCCAACATCAAATTTACAAATGAGCTCTGTGATCAACTGTTCTCTTAAAAAAAAATTGTTAGGGTGTCAAGTAAAATTTTTATAAAAAAAAATATGGTTTTAGTAGGTCTTCAAATACAAATTTGGTCACTGGCTAGTGTGTCTAGGCCTATTACTCCTCCTTTCAAAAAAATTCATGAGTTGGTCATTGTCATTTCCCAGTTGGATTATTCATCACTCCATAGTCACCATTTTCATCTCATTCAAACCATCATGGTCCTCATTCAGCTCAATGTCATCATTAGGTCATTAGGTTTTAAGTCACCAAAATGTGTCATTTCATTAATGAATCCAGAAAATGGAGTATTAATAAGAGAATTTCTCATAAATTTTTGTTTCAAATGTAATTTTATTTCAATTATGGTGTAATATGTTCTAATGTTCCAAATATGCAAAGTTTTCAAAGCAAAAATGAAAAGAACATGGTGGGCCACCACACCACTATGAAGAAATTGACTTCCACAAGCTATCAAAGATCATCAAAATCAATTATCTCACTCATTTCATTGGCAAAGAGCTTTCACTCAACAAAAAAAACTATCTCAGCACATTCAGCATTTAGAAGTTATTGGGACCCTCTCCAAGTTTCCACGATGCATTTTCAGGCAGCCACGCTGCATTTTCACTCCTACAGGCATAAAACTTGTTTTCAAGGGTTATGAAGGGAAATTGAAGTTTTCATCATCAATATACAAGTAATTTAAGGCCTTTGACACTCCCTATCACCATTTATTTCCTTGTTTTTATGGTGAAAAGCCTCCATTTGTCCCCACACTGCGTTTTGGTGGGAGAAGCTTGTTTTTTAAATTTTTCTAGTAAAAACACCTATTTCGTACCCAATATACCCTCCCTCACACTCAAAAAACCTTCCCTCAACCCTTACATTCCCCTACTACCATTTCCCAAACCCCTACATCCAAACCCTATCTCTACGTTGCGTTTTGGCATATTTTAGGGCTAGGATTGTGTATAATTTCCCTAGGCTAAATCCTACACCCTTTTCATCCCTTTACACTTCCCTAAGCTCCCTAAAACCCCTTTCTACTTCCCTAAATTTTCCTACCCTCATATTTCTTCCTTAATCCCTTTATCCTATTCCCTCACCTACTTCTCTTGTTTTTCCCCTCTAGGGTTTTTCCTTGAAGACTGTCAACATGGAGGGAGAAAGGAAATCTTACAAAAAAGGAGGTAAAATATCAAGGTTTGAGCCACTCAATGCTCATGATTTGATGTCTTCTTCACTACACAAGAAATTTTTTCAGAATGTAGGATGTTTAGGGTTTTGTGAGAAAATTCATCAAGTGAAATATCATGCCAAATTGGCAAGCTTGTTTGCCACTAACCTTAGGAGAGATAAGGTCACAATTGCAGGGGTAAGATTCAAAATTTCAACTGAGGCTATAGCTAGAGCTACAAGGGTACCAAAAAATGGTGAAAAATGGTTTAAGAGCCTAGATTTGGACATGCAGAATAACAAATCCTTCATCAAAGGTCACTACAAATATGCCATTAAGAAAGTGTTTCCTTTTGGTCAGATGCTTGATAAGTTTGCTCCATTGATGAGGGCCATTATGATTAATTTACATGTGAGGGAATATTTTCTATATTGTACAAGTATCATGTCATATTTTTCATGCACTTCACAGGGGTAAAACCCCTCAACCTATCCTACTACCTCTACAAGAGCTTGGCTAAAATGGCAGAGAAAGTGCAACATAGACAGAGTGATCATCAAGCCATCCTTTTTCACCATGCCCTCAACAAAATCATTATCAAGCATCAATTTTCACAAATGAACATCACTTGGGAGACATTCATTCAATCCAATGTCTTTTTTCCCCATACTAGTCATCCTACTAGCCAAGGTACATCATCAGCAACACCATCCAAGAAAAGGGAGATTGGATCATCTAGAAAAATTTAATTCAAGAGGAAACATGGGGATGAGGTGACTCAAAAACATCAAAGAGGTAGGAGGCTTGTGTTTTCTTCAAAAATTGTGGAAGGGGCCAAGCCTACATCAGCAGAGAGATCATCACCACAGCATGAGGCACCTTTGCAAGATGAGGAGCCATTCAATCTTGACACTGACATGGAAACTTGGAGGTGGATGAATAGCATTAAAAAGCAGAGCAAGTCATCATGGATAAATATTCTGAGATCGGATAACTCAAGGACAAATTTTCCAAGGCCAACTTCTTTATTTCATTCCTAGAGCAGGAGAATATGCAATTGAAGGTAAATCAACTACTCTTGAATAGTCATAAAGTTGATGTTAGCAAAGAGGATGTAAAGGGAAAATAATTAGTTAAAATATATGATTCATATGAGCATGAAGAGCAGGTTATAAGGAAGAGGCCAAGAACAAGAGGCCTAAAAAGGGCACGTCAACAACAAACAGAGGCATCTCCACCAAAGACATAAATGACAGTGGATGAGCTCATATTGGCAGACATTGAGTAGGACATGGAGTATTGGATTAATAGATTCAATGGTCAATTGGAAAATATCCTGAAGAGGGATAACAAGAAAAAAAACATTCAGAGACACATGGCCATGCACTATTACATAAGAAATCAGGTGTCTCGAGAAAAAAACAAGCAATTGGAGGAAAAACTTAAAGAAACCCTAATGAAGGAAGAAGATAATGGTAAGTTGGATTTTCTAGCTGATGCTTCCCTCATAGCATAGAATTCCATCTCATATCTTCATGCAACAAGTCTAGAGAAATTTTGGGCAAATTTGGAGAAACTTTGAATTTTTTTGAAGATTTCTGAGTTTTTCGCAATTTTTGACACAGTCACTAGTTCAAAAACACAACCTGCCCCACGTTGTGCTTTTTATGGGGGCATCTAAATGATAATTTATTTATATATTTGGATTTATCATGGCTTCTACATCAACTTTAGCCCCCGGGAGAGATATTTTAGCAAGTTTTGGTAGGTGAAAAGGGCCAAAACCACTCAAAAAACACCTTTCTGACCTGTTTTTGAAAATTTCGCTGCGTTTTTGGAGTACCTACGGGAGAATGGATTTTTTGGGGGCTAGGAGTAGTCATTTTCAGTTCTTAAGAGTTCTATCATGTAGCCAATAATAAGAGTTTTCTCCAACATCTTTCATATCAGGATTTGGACCTCGGGAAGGCCTCCAAAAGCCTCTTGCACCAATTTCGTTGTGTTTTCTTCTGACTTGCTACGTTTTGTTGATATTTCGCTGTGTTTTTGCCTGAAATTCAATTTTCTTAGCTGAATCAGTCTAGTTCGACCTCCACTGATGTAATTTGTCATTTTTTGAGTTATGATTATGTAATCATGTGTAATTTTTCTAGTTAGAGTAAAAATGAGGTGGATACATGCTTGTAAATGTCTTTTATGGTCAAATGTATCAGTTTTCTATCTTGAGGAGAGTTTGGTTAACCTCCCTAGTATTTAGGTTTTAGGAGATGGAATCATGTGAACTGCTCTGCCACTCTAGGATTCGACCCCTCAAAGAGGGGAAATGGTTTGTTTTCTATATGTGTGCATTTCTTAGTCATTTTGATGGTTGGACATTGGAGGGTGAGACTATTGTATCTTGTGCTTCAACTTTTATTCAGAAATTCAAAGGACCAGTTGCAGATATTATCTAGGAATTCATGTGCAGTGATTTTTTGATGTTGTATTTTCCCTGTTATAGTATTTTATAAATGATATACATGTTCTCTTTCCATGCCTTGCTTTCTACAGTGATCTTCCTAAAAGTTTGATAAGAAAAAATATTCATAAAGCTCTATTTTTTTGGGGAATATCATTTTATGTTTTCTTCCTTCTGTTCTAATGAATTCATGACACATGCTCATTAATATCCTCCTTCATTTTCAAACCATACACTACACTGACAAAACCCTAAGCCCATCACTAAAGCATTTCTACCTTGCTCCTTCATATATTTGCAGCAGTAACCCTTTAAAAATTTGACCTAGCTACCTGGTTTTCATCCTTGATCCAGCAGAAAAAATATCAATTTTTCAAAACCCTATAGCTGAACTAACTAGCGTAAAATCTGCTCTTCATCTAGTCAAACCCTTTAGCTGTGATTTCCATAGAGAGAGCCCTCTCTCTTTTGGTAGGGATAGCTACCAAACTAAAAGCTTGGTTTGAGGTTACCTCCATCAATATCCTTTCTCGACCTTGGGGCATTGTGGAGGCTAACATTTCTGGCATCGTTGCCAGGTCACTAAGAGACAGGTCTTCCCTGGCTGTATCATTACTTTTTCATTGAATTCTAGGCCTATGGGTGATAGGCCCTAGTTTTCATGAAGGTTGATTCAATTTGTAGAGAGCCAAAGTGTAGAAGCAAGAATACACTAGCTCCTAAAAGGCACACATGATCGAATCTTGATCCACATCCAGCATCTCCTGTTGAATATTCAGAGAGACTCATAAGAAAACAAAGACCTCAGCATTCATATATGCAATGGAGTTCATCTAATTTGGTAAGGTCTACATCTTTGCCTACCGAATAATTTTTGCTTGAAGATATTTGTTTTGATCTGAAATTTGAGTTATCACTATTTAGATCCAAATCAAAAACATGCTTGTCCGAAATTGTATTTGATCCTTTAAGATTGTTTGAAGTAACATCTCTATATGAAGTTGTATTTAATTCTTTAAGGCCTGAAACAAGTTTATCATTCATAGAATCAACTTCAGAGTCAGATTTTGATAGGAAGGTTTGGAGTCAATTTGATAAGCTTCAAAAAAAAGAAAACCATCTCCAATATACCTCATTTCATACAATATTAGCAAGAGCTCTTGTCTGTTGATCCTCTTTCAGTTTCATCAATCCATACCGTTTCTTCTACATCATCTACTCTCCCTCCTAATCATACACCTTCAATATCAACACTTCCTGTTGTACCTACAAGCTTACCTCCTAGAAAAACTATGGATATATTTGCTCCATTAGTTATGTAGGGTCAATTCACTGATTTACCTCAGAACTATGGACAGAGGCTTCCTCTCTTTGATGGAAACGTTGATGTTACAGCGAGGTAGCACATTGATAAGATCATATATTTCATATCTTTAGAAAAAGTATACAATGATGATGCCAAAATGAGAATCCTTTCTTAGTGTTTCTCAAGAGAAGTAAAGAAATGGTTCAAAACTTTAGCAGCTAGTTTAGTGCAGAATTTTCAACAGTTGACAGATCTTTTCCTCGCCAAGTGGGAGGAAAAGAAAATTCCACTTCAGATATTGGCCAAGTAAAATTCACAGAAGAAACATCCTAATGAGTTGGTCCAATACTATACCACCCGCTTCAATAAGGTATACAACTCCATTCCTACCAATATCAAACCTATACTTGATTTGGCCTTGTTGCACTATCCATATGCCTTTGACCCTGACATGGAATATCAGCTTAGAGAAAGGAATCTTACCTCATTGGAGGAGATGCGGAAGAATGAAATCAGTGTTGAAGATAATATTCTGATCAAGAAGGCAAAAAGTAAAGTGGAAAAGAGAGTCACAATAAAGGAAGAGCCATCAAGTTCATCCAAAGAAAAGCTGGATAATTTGATAAGAAATGTAGAGAAGATGGTAGATAGAATTTCAATTTTAGAAAGGCATCAAGACAATCAAGTTTAGAATCCTAACTTCCGAGGAAAACAGCCATAGTTTAGAATTAAGCAGAGAGAACAAAGAGCTCCAGATCAACAAGCTCAACAACAAATTCAAACTCCATTGCAGCAAAACAATGCCCAAGCATCAAAATATGATGATGATATTGTTGAAGATAACCTTATCTTTTCAAAATACCAGGGACCTGTTTATCTTACATAGGATGATGAGTATATTGAAGAAACTTATGTGACAAATAACCATGAACTTGTACTTAAAAATGATGATGGGTTGGAATTCCAATATGAAGACTATCAAAGAGGGTATATAAATTCTCTCAACTCAGCACAAAGACAATATACTTTGATAAACTGAGATGTTCCTATCACTCCTACTCAAAACAGGAGAACTCAGCAAAAATATACTCAGCCCAAACAAACTCCCCAAGCTAGTCAAAACAAGGAGAAGGAGCCTACTACCATAAATCACATCAAGAACAATGAGCCGTATATAATTACATCAAAGAAGGATAAAGAAGTGTAAAGTAAGGAAACTCTAGAAAAAGAGAAGCCTAAAAAGCAGGATACCATCGTGAAAGAGGTAGAGAAACAATATAACTTGTTTAGCTTAGAGAGTGAAATTTCTAAGTTAAAAGTGTTTATTCCTCTCACTGAGCTTGTTAAGAATGATATATATAAATCTCAAATTTCCAAGATGTGGAAAGTAGATCACATGTCAGACATGGTCAATGCCAGTGATGACCATCCCGAACTTCTATTTGGTCCAGCCGTAGATGGAAACCTTGAATATAGTGAAGTCCCTCCCTTTTATCTTAGCTTGAGAGTTCATAATTATATTCTCCATAATTCCATGCTGGATTCTGGGGCATCACATAATTTAATGTCGAAGGCTATCATGGATAAGTTGGGGCTGGACATAACCCGACTATATCATGACCTCTATTCCTCTAATTCTAGTAGAGTCTGATGCCTTGATCTTATCAAAGCCTTAGTTGTTTCTTTGGATCAAATTCCCACTAAAAATGTGTTGTTGGATGTTGTAGTTGTTGACATACCTCTAAGGTATGGCATGCTTATTTCACGGTCTTGCGGAGCTAAATTAAGAGGTACTCTACAACTTGATTTTTCATATGCAACAATTCCGGTATTTGGCCAACTTAGGAAGCTATACTGAGAAGTGAAAATGAAATACATGATCACTAGTAGGTATAAGCCTAAGAATCACCTGATTCACTATGTACATACCGATTTAGAGTCCTTTATATTGTATAATGATAGTGGTATTGATGAATTAGATATTAAACTTGTAGAAGGTGAACAAATTTCAAAAATTTCAAATAGTGTCCAAGCGGTCTTGAATGAAGAAAACAGAAATCATAATTCTGAAAGCTTGTAGACAAGAAATTCAAAGCAAAATACAAAATATTCATAGCAGAGATCAGTTGAATCAGAGAAATTTAAAGATCAGATTGAGACAGCCGATCAGAAAGAAGAAAAATTTCAGCCCACAAAATTTTAATTTCCCGATGATGAGGAGGGTCTTTGGACCATGGATTTTGATGGTGATTTGGGAAAAGATGGATCTAACATTGGAATATGGATCTTTAGCCCTATACATCAGTCAGCTAAAGTCCCAATGAATGTAATATTATGTTCTTACAATTTATCCTTTGATTTCTCTAACAACAAAGCAGAATATGAGGCCTTGATCACTGGTCTCTGAATTTTGGAAGGCTAGGCGCGAAAAGAATCACAGTATATGGCGAATTTGAGTTGGTGATAAACCAAGTAAAAGGGGAGTACCAGGCCAAAAATCCTAGGATGAGAGCTTATAGTAATGTTGTTATTGATATTTTGAAAACTTTTCTAGAATATAAATTGTCTTTGATTCCTAGAAGTCAAAATTTTATGGTTGATTCACTTGCCACAGTGGCCAACAATTTTAATATTCCCATTCATGCTAATAAAAAGTTTGAAATTCATGTGAAGTGTCGCCTGACTTTCCCTGACAATCTCAGATATTGGCAAGTATTTTTGGATGAAAAATAGATAAATAACTTTCTGCAGATGAAAGAGGAATTTTCTAACTCCCGCATTGATGAATTGTACAGTGAAGATGATCAAGTAATCGAGGTTGCTAAAGTTGAGGTGCTGAAGTTGAAGGAAAAAAACATTCCATGAGGTCTAGTTCCTTTGGAAGAGTTTTTTGATCATGATGATGTAGCCAAAAAGCCAACAATGGTCCCCACAAAAGCAGGTGTCAAATATGTGAAAATTGGTACAATGGATAACCCCAAGATGGTCAAGCTATCGAGATCTTTATTGCCTGGGTTGAAAGGTAAATATACAACCCCCTTGAGTGAATTTTCTGATGCTTTCTCTTGGGATTATTCAAACCTAAAGGTGTAAAACAAAGATATCATCCAACAATCTATCCCAATCAAGCCGGATCAAAAGCCTTTCCACCAGAAGTTGAGGAGAATCAATCCCAAGCTGCTGCCATCGATTGAAAAAGAGGTAAATAGAATTTACAAGGCTTGTATTATAGTTCCTATTCAATTTTCATATTGAATGTCTAATCTTGTGCTGGTGAGGAAGAAGACAGGAGAGATTCGTCTTTGCATATATTCCAGAAATCTCAACAAGGTGTCATTAAAAGACAATTGTCCTTTGCCAAAGATGGACAACATCTTGCAAAGTTTTTTTGGAGCTTCAAGGATGTCACTTATTGATGGATATTCAAGATACAAATAGATCTTGGTGCATGAATATGATCAAGATAAAACAACATTAACCACGCCATGGGGTAACTTCATGTATGCCAAAATGCCATTTGAGCTTAAGAATACAGGGGATACTTTTCAGCGAGTTATGGACATCGCTTTCTCAAATGAGAAGGATGTATTTCTTGTAGTTTACATTGATGATGTTATGGTATTTTCATAGTCATATGATGAGAACTTACACCACTTGAGGATAGTGTTTCAAAAATGCAGAAAATTTTGCATCTTGCTGAATCTGAAGAAAACTTTATTTGCCATGGAGGAGGGAAAATTACTTGGGTACATTATCTCAAAATATGAAATTCGCATTGATCCCTCCAGGATCGAAGGAATTAAGCAATTGGACTTCCCAAGGAACAAAAATGAGATTCAGTCCTTCAATGGAAAGATAAACTTTTTTAGGAGATTCATCCCCAATCTTGCTAAGCGCCTTAGAGATATTACAGATATGTTGAAGAAGGACACCGAGGTAAGATGGTCATAACATGCGAAGAAGTCATTTAATTCAATCAAAATTTGATTTAACATATGCTCCCACATTGATCGACCTTGATTATAATTTAGATTTTATAATATTTTCATTCGCTTCGAAGCACTCTTTGGCTACCATACTAATGCAGAAAAAGGATTCAAAGACGGAGCAACCAATTACATTTTTCAACCAGACCATAAGATATGCAGCACTGAGATACAACATAATTGAGAAGCAAGCCTTAGCCTTGGTGAAAGCGCTGAAGGAATTTCAGGTATACATATTACATTCTCACATCATAGTCTATGTTCGGAATGCAATGGTGAAATATGTGCTAATGAAAACTGATCCATAAGGGGGGAAAGGGAAATGGATTGCAACCATGCTTGAGTATGATTTGGAGATCAAGCTGAAAAATTTGATCAAGGGGCAGGGTTTGCAAAATCTGATGGCAGAATATAATCTACATGCGTTGGATATAAATCTGATTTCTGCACTTTCTGATGAAGAAGTTGATGATTCAATGACACAAGTATCTCAAATTTTCAGTTCATCACCTTGGTATGCTAATATAGTTTGTGTTCTGAAACATTTAATCCTCTTGATAGTGTGTCTAAAAGTAGAGGTAGATCATTGAAATTAAAATCTTCCAAGTATTGTATTTTAGACATTGTCTTGTATTGTAAAGACCTGGGAGGTGTCTTGCTGAATTGTCTTATCGAAAGTGAATCGAAGGAAGTGATGAGTGACTTACACAAGGGTGACTGTGGAGGTCATTTATGTTCAAAGAAACAGAGGTAAAATTCTAGCAAGAGGAAGAAGAGCTTCCAGACCAAGATTCCAGAATTCTCAGAGTGAAGCAGGAGGTTCAAGTAATCGACCGCCACATAGGGGAGATTTTGGTAGAGGAAGATTTGTACCCAAAGGTAGAGGCCAAGGAAGAGAAATTTGGTGTTACACATGTGGAGAATTAAGACATGGATCATGGGACTACCCTCAAAACAAAACAACAAATCAAAGGAATGTGAATATAGATGAGACAAAAGAAGAAACCCCCAGGTCATGGGAAAAGAAGAGCCACCGGAGGTAGGAGAGTCTTTATTTTTAAAACGGGTGTTGCTTAAGGCAGATAAGGAAGAAAATGAACCAGCTCAAACGAAGAGTCTATTTAGGATTGTATGCAAGTCTAAAGAAAAAATTTGCAAGGTTGTGATTGATAGTGGGAGTGTTGAGGTATAAAAGGTGTCTTTTTAACACCTATTTATCTCACATTAATTATCAATCTGGGAGCGACTTTTTATTTCAAGAGTGTACTCAGTCTGAGGCAGCAATTTATCCAAGAGTAATGCCTTGTAATATGTAGTGTAGTGTTTCAAATGCAAAAGTAAATGGATGCTTGAAAAAGAAATCTAACTACAACAGCATAAACTCAAATGCTCTGAAATCTTAATTAAACCAATCTGCAAAACATCGATCAGGGATACATTAGCAATAACTCCTTCCCTTATAAATCGATGCAATATAACCAATTTGGGAAATTGGAAGCAATAACCAGTGTCCTCTATAGTTGGTGATCTTAAAGAAATCGAAATGAAATCAAACTCAATCTTCGTGCTGATGAAAATAACTGAAAGGAACAAAATATGGAAAGGAACAAAAATATGAACAACAATTCTAATTCTAATGCAATTAGGAAACTAATCTCAATACTCCAATCCTGTTGACAGCCAAGACTATGAAACAATTCATCTGAACGAATCATAAATCAATGGAACAACAACGCTTTATAAAAGATAGCAAGATGAATGAGATAGTAAATACGATCCTTGCTAAGATAGAATAACAGTGAAATTCATTAACATATACATCAAATCCGAATTCAATCCAAAAAAAATCAAATAACTCTATAACCGTAATGAATCTAAATGCAATTATCACACAACAGAAATAAAAGAATAGAAATACAAACAGCGGATCGCTCCACCAGGGCCGGGCCCTCAACCGCCGGTGAAAGCGCCGTTGGGCTACTGCAAAGCTTGAGAAATGGAACGAGAACGCCTCTTTGTATTAATCAAATATGAATAGTTTTTACATCAGTTGCTCTTTGATCACAAGAGTCAAGGAATTACAATGTTACAAAGGGAATTCAATAATCATCCATTGTTCTCCAATACAAAATACATGCTCTCCTTTTATAATCAGAAGGAAGAGAAATTAAATAGAAAATATGATCTCCCATAACAATATTGGATTGTTCCCAACAACTTGATCATCCAGAAAATACATTTTCAACAATATTTCAACAAGAGCAAGGTGAATTTGGCTTTGCAGCTGAGATTTGGAGGACGGCCGCAACAATAAATCTGAGAAAATCGTGCTCAAAGAACCCTATGTTTCACTCAATACAGGCCGAATTTGGGAAAACCATTATTTTCTAAAGTTAACTGGGCCCGTTCTGGACAAAACCCATGTTCCGGATTTTCTAGATTCTTCTTCATTTGCCCATAATCTTAACTGCAAAACTGTCACTTCTTATTCCAACAAATTTCTGAATTGGAATATTTGATGATGATTTGGAGATCAAATCTTCAATCTGGTAAATATCTTGGAGGCTAAAATGGTGAGTGATATTACAAAATATATTAATAAACCATCATTGATAAAATCATGCATAATAATCATCAATTTATTAAAAATAAAGGAGAAGAAATAATATTCATCCATAAGAGCATAAATCATTATAAAATGAATTTATATGATAAATTATAATAAATGACATGATAAAGAAGAGTAAAAATGGATGAAATAAGTGTTAAAAAGTGGTCGTATTCACGGCCCAACATACCCCCAAACTGAATATATTGCATGTCCTCGTGCAACCCAAAGACAAAACCCATGTGTTAACCAAGCAAAGAAAATTGTTCATCCCAACTCATGAAATGGATGGAACAAATGAATTTTTCCTCAAATAGTGAAAATTCAATTTTAGCAATATTGATAAAGGCATAACAATTTTTACAGTTGAAATTCAACTATATGTATATGAAGTTGCAGAAAAATGTGACATGAGTAACAACAAACTTCATTAACCATTTTCTCAAAAATCAGATCGTTTTGATGCATGGATCGTGAGATATAAAAAAAATGGTTGTAGGTGATAGTGCATAATTTTTGAAGTTTTATGAGCTAATTTAGCATGAAATTATCTGGATTTTTGTATTTTAATGATACCTCTTTGTTATCCAGAAAGCACAAGAATTCAGTTCATAGTTTTAAATATATATGCAAATCAATTTCTACACTGTACAAAAATGAAATTGTATGCCTTAAACGAGAAAGAGAGTAGAAAACATCTATTATGTGTAGCAATTCCCCTCCCAAACTAAAAAATTAGCATGTCCTCATGCAATGCTAGAAAAAAATGAGAGGTGGTTGCTACAATCTGTTGAAATCGATGCTTGGTGTAAAACAACATGGAATAAGGGAGGTGTTGAGGATGAATAAGAATATCCATGGATGATAAAGAATATTACTGACATGGTTACAAGAAAGAAATGAAAGAAATCAACACTCCCCCAAACTGAAAGATGAGACGCGTCTAAAAAAAATGGGAAGTAGTAAAGATGTGGAATGAATGATGATAAATAATGCTCAATGGATTTTCATGAAATTCTCCTAAATTCATAATAAATCAGAAAATTATGCTATTTTACCTCAAGGGTTACCTCCGAAAAATGTGGAATGACATGTAGGGACTAGCCATTGTTGAAGCTGATGTAGGGTGAGCGGATACTGAAAGTGATGCAAAAGGTGGAAGCCATGCAAGCACATCATGTCTGAAGAATTGTGCGCGTTCACGAGCCTTCGCTGTTAATTGCAATAGTGTGGTCGTGCTGCAAATAGAATTCCCCCCCATACTCGTTGTTCTCCTGTAAACAAATCACAATTCTTTATGCAATTTTCTTGAATCCACAGTTTCAGTTTGGAATGGAAACAGATAAGATGCATGCAAAAAGGTTCAAGCAGAAAAAAAATTCTATAAAAATGCAGTATCAATATTGTGGAAAATCAGCAAAATAGAAAAGTAGCGTATTGCACAGAAATTGTACAACATGGAAAGGCATACATACTTATGATACAATCAATGAAATTATAGCATTTATTGAAATTCATGCATGTGATAAATCGTAAACAGATATAGAAGCGTTTTGTAATGATTCAAGGATAAGGAGAAGGGACAGCTTAAGATAAACATAAGTACAAATGCGTTTATGATCCACTTAAACTAATGTGATCGATTTATGATGATTTTCATGTATAATAGTTTCAAAATCAAAGGTTAAGGATTCATACTTTCATCTGATATTTAAATAGAGATAAAGGAAAAAGGGTTTAATATTACTATTGATGTGTATAAATGTGACTCCAATACCATCAGCAGAGCTCTGTTGCCCACAGGTGTCCATAACCTTGACAGAGTTGCTCTCTTACCCTTGGAACCATTGTCATTTATTTATGCTGAGGAAGTGCTTGTTAATTTTCATAACGGAGACCATGGCTTGGTGACCAGATAAATCATAATGCCATTCACTGGGAAGAAGTGAAAAGTGGGCAAGTCGGCTCATGATGAGACCTCCTGTTCCAAGGACTTCTTAATTTTTTCAATTGTCCATTGGACCATATCCCTGGTTTGGTGGCCATGATGGGAATGCCACTTCACTTGCTTCCATATGAACATGGTAGGCCGACTCTTGATGAGACCCCCTATTTTCCATCTACCAAATTATAAAATTATTAATGAAATATGTAAATATTTTTCTTTTCATATAGCACTTTCCTATATATTCATAAAGGATGGCTCAGCACTCCTTAAGAGTAGGGATGGTGGAAGAAGTCTGAACAACTCAATAGAAAAGAATATGCCCTTTTTCCTACTCCATAAGTAAAAATCAAAGAAAGTTATAAAATATGGGAAGAACCAACATGATAAATATAATTGATCATATGAATTTAGTGGTAGTAAGACAACAATATCATGTTATTGATTATGTCATTTTTTCCTTTTTCTTATCATTACTAAACAAATTTCTTAAAAATGATGATTTCTTTTGATTTGCTGATTACAGTAATCTCTAATTTGTATTATTGTGTATCCTTCCATAAATTGTATGTTTGTCTTCCAAAAAGTTATAAAAAAATTAAAAAAAAATCCTCAAAAAGTTGTTCGCAGACAAGAAAAATGCACTAAAAAAGTGTTGTTCCTTTGGAAAGGAACAGTAAAAAAAATCTGCGAAAACGTTGTTGTTCCTTTCAAAAGGATGTTCCTTTGGAAAGGAACAGCAAAAACGTTCACAACAATACTATTGTTCCTTTCGAAAGGAACAGCAAAAGTGTTGTTCCTTTGGAAAGGAACAACAAAAAACATTCACAACAAAACTGTTGATCCTTTCGAAAGAAGGAACAACAAAAATTCACAAGTAAAGTAAGAATGGTTCAAGAAATAAAATTCTATACAAAAAAACAAGCAAAGTAAAAAAAACAAGCTTTATGTACAGGTTTCAAGAAAAAGTAATTTTTTTTTTATTTTTTTTTTACAGAATTGGTGCTACCGAAGAATTTCCTTCTGCGATTGAAACTTGCATGGTGAGGTACTTATTGTTCAACTACCACTGGAGCACAAATTTCAATTTGAAGGGATCAACACCTAAAACACAAAAACATAAAAGAAATCAGAAAAGAAACGACACTTTATTAAGTTACAACAGCTATGATGTTATTTCCTAAATGAACATCAATCTATTAATGGGAAAAAAATGATCTCTTTAAAAAATGTTTTTGCAGCAGTAACATGAATCTTGAAATGGGAACCAATTCTTCATTTCTTCTTGTTATAAATATGTTAGGTAATGAACTGGATGAAATTCCCTTGTTTTACTAAAATTTCTTTCAAGAATCACTCGTCCATAAATTGATTTTTTTTGTTCTCGTAAGACCTGCAAGAAAACGAGTCTCTACCTGCAATAAAAAATTAAATCATGAAGAAAGAGAGGTGTAAAAGCTCCCTTAATCCAAGAATTATGTAAAAAAATAACAAGTAGTTACTCTGTAGAACAAATCCACGGACAAAGTAAAATTAATTTATTACGTGCGGGAGAGCAGTAGCCAATCATGCTAACCATCAGTGTTTCAATCATAACTTCTTTGTTTTTTGTATGATTCGAGTGATTCCAAAGCCAAATGAGAGATAATTCAAATTTTTATCTTCAATAGAAACAATTTTTAAAAATTCCATGTAATGGTATGTTAAATCTTCTGAGAACAACCTGCATAATAGAGTTATTTTTCGATTTTCCAGCTTAGACCAACAGTTGATATTTCAAGCATAAATTATTCGTTTGATGGCAGATTGAAGCGATTCAAATTGGATATTAAAGTAGATTCATTTATTGATCTCCAATAGAAACAATTTTTGAATACAAGAAGAATTGATTGGTCAAATACGTTAAGGAACAGCCGAGAAAATAAAGTTTCAAGAGTGTTGATTTATGATAGGCAGTCAGTATTTTGGTCATAAATTCCTCATATGGTATCGAAATTGAGTGATTCAAATTGAGTTGTAAACTAGAGTCATAAAGGAATATACCATAGAATTTTTTTTTAAAAATATAGTCATTTAGGCCTCCAAAAACTGACTGTCCCAACTCTGTTGTTGAGCTGCCTACTAGACACCCTGTCAATGTTTTGGTTCTAAATTTTTCGTTTCAAATCAAAATAGAGAGATTAAAATTGGATTAGAAATTAGAAATCAAAGGCTACTTAGGATAGAAACAAGTTTTAAAAATATTCATTTTTGGTCCCCCAAAAGATGACTGTCCCAACTTTTTTTTCAGGAATTTCGTCAAGCCCGCAAGCCAAAAAAATGATATTCAAGAAATTTTTCCATATTGATGATAAAAATAAATATAAGTGTTTGTATAATGGTTATTCGCAATATAATTCACAAATAAATTAAAATATTTATCATCAATGTTGATTTCACAGCGTGTTGCAACAAAAAACAACTATTTTTACAAAAATAAATAAAAAAAATATGTTTGTTTTATTTCCTCTTTTATTTATTTCTCCACTATCCTACTCTAAATTGGAAAATGAATATGATTACGTATAAGAGTATTTCCAGTGGAGACATTTCCGAAATAAGGCTTCAATTATGTACATACCCAAATTTGAAAAATGTATGTTAATAATAAAAATTAGGGTATGAGAAGCCAACTTCCCTTGAAAAGATGGTGCCAAAAATTGTTGAAATATGGAGTGATGTTGCAAACAAATGATGGAGTGAAACCAATCTTCAATATATTCTTTACTTCCTTTATTTTCCATAGCCATCATATCATGAAGTTCTTGAGCTTTTAAAATGATTTGTTAGTGCAAACTAGAAGAAACCTCAGTTTCTTTTATAACTTCTACAATTTTTGGATTTGATACATTCTGAGTCTCAGTGTAAGTTTTTTCCAATGGTACATGTGAGATAGAATGGGTGGGAAGGGTGAGCGAATTTTGCAGTTCAACACTGTAAGCATGTTGTACTGATTTATTATGGTGAGGGTGTGGAATGAGTTGAACAGGAAATTGTATAGGGAATGGAGCCTTTTGATGATGTAGTTGATTGGGTTGATTGGATGATTTTGATGGGCAAACAAGGTGTTGTGGAAGAGCTGGAATATATGTTTGTGCTACAAGATGAGGAAGAGTAGTCATGCAATCATAAGGTGAACCATGCCAAGCTTGTAGACAA
The DNA here is from genome assembly GCA_034641835.2 of Pinus albicaulis. Lineage (NCBI taxonomy): Eukaryota > Viridiplantae > Streptophyta > Pinopsida > Pinales > Pinaceae > Pinus > Pinus albicaulis. The sequence continues at coordinate 743,132,091 of CM076569.1, read as the reverse complement.
GATTGGTGGTGGTTATATTGAGATTGGCATGGATGCCCTAACATGTGAGTATTCCATAACGAATTATGCAAGTAAGAGAATGGAGAGGAAGTGTTTTGAACCATATCTGTAGGCCATGATTTCCATGGTTTTGACCTTGTTGCAGCTTCCCCATCTCTTTGATATGCTACTTCCAAATTAGATAAGGAAGAGTGAGTATCTATGGGATGCTCCTTTTGGTAATGAGGGAAAAACACTTCATCAAATTCTTGATTTCTTTGAACCTGCAAAACATTCAATTGTGAATTTAGAGAGCTAATAAAATCAACTTTAAATTTTTCAAATAAAACATTGATTTCAGCTCTTATGTCTCTTGTTCTTGTAGTAAATTTAGAAAATAAAGAAGAAACTTCTATAGAATTCTTACCAGCCTTATAAATTCCTCTTGAATACCCTATGCACAATTCACAAACATCATCATATGATAACTGAAAAACATCACCTTTTCCTATCAAATTTAAGAGTTCTAAAAAATCATCTTTGATTCCTTTAAGAAGGAGTGTTTTCAAGATCTCTTTTACCAAATGCTTATGCTTTGATTTTTAAAGGTTGTATCGAAATCGCTCTACATAGTCCTCCAATCTTTCATCTTCCCCTTGTATCATACCGAAAATATCTTCATTGGATTTGCAGTAGTCTTGGTACTTCTTCAAGAACATGTTCTTCATGTCCTCCCATGTTTTGATGCAGTTCCCACCTAGGCTCATGAACCATCGGAGAGCTGCTCCTTTTAGAGTAAGAGGAAACACTTTCAATCTTTGGTCGTTAGTACAATAATCATATCATCTACAAAGTATTTCGAACTCAAATAAGAATGTATCTGGATCTTCATTTGTCAAACCATGAAAATTTGGCAGATACAATGGGGGAATTATGTGCATTTGTGTCACTCCTCCTAGATCTTTGATAGGGAATTCAAAAGTTGCAATGTGAGCCATTTCTTACCATAATAGAAGATGTTCTTCAGGTGTTTCTTTAAGGATCCTCCTTCCAATGTTCTTGTCAATTGGTTAGTGAAATGGGTGGTACTTACATCACCACTTGAGTGGAATTACAAGATTTTTTTTTTTAATTTCTGCCTCTAAAATTCAAAAAAACGTAAGCGTTCATTTATACCTTAAGCTTTCACTCAATTCTGCTGTGAAGCGGGCCAGTGAGCAAGTGTGTTTCTTGCTCGATGCGCAGGTTCTTACCTTCCGTCTTTAATACCCAATTCTTCCCAAGTAGAAAAAATTAAATATGCATCACTCTTTCTAAATGGCATACACTCTCCCCGGCAATGGCGCCAAAATGTTGAGGTATAAAAGGTGTCTTTTTAACACCTATTTATCTCACATTAATTATCAATCGGGGAGTGACTTTTTATTTCAAGAGTGTACTCAGTTTGAGGCAGCAATTTATTCAAGAGTAATGCCTTGTAATATGTAGTACAATGTTTCAAATGAAAAAGTAAATGGATGCTTGAAAAAGAAATCTAACTAAAACAACATAAACTCAAATGCTCTGAAATCTTAATTAAACCAATCTGTAAAACATCGATCAGGGATACAGTAGCAATAACTCCTTCCCTTAGAAATCGATGCAAGATAACCAATCTGGGAACTTGGAAGAAATAACCAGTGTCCTCTACAGTTGGTGATCTTAAAGCAATCGAAATGAAAGCAAACTCAATCTTCGTGCTGATGAAAATAACTGAAAGGAACAAAATCTGGAAAGGAATAGCAATATGAATAGCAATTCTAATTCTAATGCAATTAGGCAACTAATCTCAATACTCCAATCCTGTTGACAACCAAGACTATGAAACAGTTCATCGGAATGAATCATAAATCAATGAAACAGCAACGCTTTGTAAAAGATAGCAAGATGAATGAGATAGTAAATACGATCCTTGCTAAGATAGAATAGCAATGCAATTCATTAACGTATACATCAAATCCGAATTCAATCCAACAACAATCAAATAACTTTTTAACCATAATGAATCTAAATGCAATTATCACACAACATAAATAAAAGAATAGAAATGAAAATAGCATATCGCTCCACCAGGGCCGGGCCCTCAATCGCCGGTGAAAGCGTCGCTGGGCTACTGCAAAGCTTGAGAAATGGAACGAGAACGCCTCTTTGTATTAATTAAATATGAATAGCTTTTACATCAGTTGCTCTTTGATCACAAGAGTCAAGGAATTACAGTGTTACAAAGGGAATTCAATAATCATCCATTGTTCTCCAATACACAATACATGCTCTCCTTTTATAATCAGAAGGAAGAGAAATTAAATAGCAAATATGATCTCCCATAACAATATTGGATTGTTCCCAACAAATTGATCATCCAGAAAATACATTTTCAACAATATTTCAACAAAAGAAAGGTGAATTTGGCTTTGCAGCCGAGATTTGGAGGATGGCCACAACAACAAATCTGAGAAAATCATGCTCAAAGAACCCTGTGTTTCTCTCAATACAGGCCGAATTTTGGCAAACCGTTCTTTGACTAAATTTAATTGGGCCCGTTCTGGACAAAACCCATGTTCCATATTTTCCAGATTCTTCTTCATTTTCCCAGAATCTTAACCGCAAAACTGTTACTTCTTATTCCAGCGAATTTCTGAATTGGAATATTTGATGATGATTTGGAGATCAAATCTTCAATCTAGCAAATATCTTGGAGGCTAAAATGGTGAGTGATATTAAAAAATATATTAATAAACCATCATTGATAAAATCATGCATAACAATCATCAATTTATTAAAAATAAAGGAGAAGAAATAATATTCATCCATAAGAGCATAAATCATTATAAAATGGATTTATATGATAAATTATAATAAATGACATGATAAAGAAGAGTAAAAATGGATGAAATAAGTGTTAAAAAGTGGTCGTATTCACGGCCCAACAGGGTGCACTGACAATATTGTCTCCACAAATATCGTAGAGAAATTGGGGTTGACTAAGATGGTACACCTTACTCCATACAAAGTGTCCTGGTTAAAGAAAGGACATCAACTCTTAGTTACAGAACAGTGAAAAGTGGAGATACATATTGGTATATATAAGATTTTATATTGTGTGATGTAATGCCAATGGATGTGTTCCATATATTGTTGGGAATACCTTGGAATTTTGATAGGAAATCCATTCATGATGGGAAAAGGAACACATATGCCTTATATAAGAATGGGAAGAAACACACATTGTTGCCATTGAATGATGAAGCAAACAAAGGAGCAGATGGAGATAATGTTTTGATGATCAATGGAAAAGTGTTGTTGTGTGAAGTCAAAAAGGAGAAGGAAATGCATTTTGATGTTGTGAGTAAACCCAAGGTAATTTTGAATTATACTATTTAAATAATCTGCCTATGGAAATTAAAAATATACTAAATGATTATGTTGACATTATTATTGATGAATTTCTAAATGCACTGCCACCAATTAGAAGTATCAGCTGTCACATAGATTTAATACATAGTGCAAGTTTACCATACAAAGCAGCATATCTGCTAACTCCTTAGGAAAATGAAGAAGTTGGAAGAATGGTGCAAGAGTTGTTGGATAAGGGACTGATAAAGGAGAGCTTAAGTTTGTTTGCATTACCAGTAGTGCTCAGTCCAAAGAAATGAGGTGAATGGCGCATGTGCATCGAATCTAGAGCAATAAATAAGATCACTATCAAGTATAGATTTCCCCTACCATGTATGGATGATTTTATGGATTTTTTGAGTGGGTCAAAGTATTATTCTAAGATATATTTGAAGAGTGGATACCATCGAATAAGGATTAGAGAGGGGGGTGAGTGGAAGACTACATTCAAGACCAATATTGGGTTATATGAATGGTCAGTGATGCATTTTGGACTCACTAATGTACCAAGTACATTTATGAGACTGATGAATGAGGTCTTAAAAGTGTATGTTGTGAAATTTGTGATAATTTATCCTGATGATATTCTAATTTTTAGTCAGGGTAAAGAAGAGCATCTAGAGCATCTAGAGCATCTTAAGTTGGTTTTGAATACTATGCAAAAAGAGAAGTTGTTGATAAATTTAAAGAAGTGCAGTTTCATGAAGAAAGATCTTGTCTATTTTGGATTTGTAGTCTCAAAAGAAGGTTTCAAGATGGACCTAGAGAAAATACAAGAAATTTTGAATTGGCCAACTCCAAGGAGCGTATTTGAGGTAAGAAGTTTTCATGGTATTGCAAGCTTTTATATAAAGTTTATAATAATCTTTATTCACGTCTGTGCACCAATAATTGAAACAATAAAGGAGAGAAAACAATCATTTATGTAGACAGAGGCAGTAGATCGAAACTTCAAACTGTTGAAAAAGAAGATCAATGAAAAACATTTTTTGGCCTTACCAAGCTTTGATAAAAAAATCCAAGTTGAGACTGATGCTAATGAGATAGCAATTGGAGTTGTCCTAAGCTGAGAGCAGATACCTATAGCTTATTTCAATGAAAATTTGAATGAGGCCAAGCGGAAGTAATCATCCTATGATAAAGAATTCTATGTTGTTGTGCAAGCTTTAAAAAAATGGAGGCATCACTTGTTGCCCAAAGAGTTTATTTTGTATTCTGATAATCATGCTCTGCAATTCATAAATAATCAGCCAAAGTTGAGCCAAAAGCCCGTGAAGTGGGTAGATTTTTTACAAAGTTTCACCTTAGTAATTAAGAACACAAGAAGTAAGTCAAATAAAGTTGTTGATGATTTGAGTCGAGTAAATTTGGTTGTGCAAGAGCTGAATATTGGCATTTTGGGATTTGAAGAAATGATTGACATGTACAAGGAAGATACATATTTTAAATAAATATATGTAGCTAAGTCAAATAATGTTTTTGATGATGTGAGTCGAGTAAATTTGGTTGTGTAGGAGCTAAATATTGGCATTTTGGGATTTGAATAAATGATTGACATGTACAAGGAATATACATATTTTAAAGAAATATATTCAACTATTCAAAATCCTGGGATTTGTAATAGAAGCCAATGGTTGGACTACATGATTCAAGGATTTTTTTTGTTCAAAAACAACAAATTGTGCATTTCTAAGTGCTCCATGAGAGAAAATGTGATTAAGGAAAAACATAGTGGAGGATTATTTGGACACTTTGGATAGGACAAGACATTCGCTCAAGTGAATGTTTTCTATTATTGGCCAAAATTGCAAACTAATGTTAAAAAGTTTGTTGAGAAATGTAGGATTTATCAACATGCGAAGGGAAGGAGCTAAAACACTAGGTTATATTATCCATTTCCAATACCAAACACACCTTGGGATGTATTCAGCATGGATTTTTTTTGGGTTTGACAAAAACTCAAAGAGGACATGACTCTATCTATGTTGTTGTAGATATATTTTCAGAAATGGCTCATTTAATTTCTTGTAGGAAAACTAGTGATGTAACTCATATTGCTAATTTATTTTTCTCAGAAATTTTAAGATTACATGGGTTTCCTATGAGTATTGTTTCAGACATGGATACTAAGTTTGTGGGACACTTTTGGAGGACTCTATGGAGGAAGCTAGCTACAAACCTTAGTTTTGTCCCAGCCTATCATCCTCATACATATGGGAAAATTCAAGTGGTGAATAGGAGCTTGGGAAACATATTAAGAAGCCTAGTTTATAAAAATCCAAGACAGTGGGATTTAGCACTTGCTCTAGCTGAATTTCCTTATAATGATACTCCTAATATGAGTACAGGAATGAGCCCATTTCAGATTGTTTTTGGAATGAATCCTAGAGGAGTATATGAGCTTAAATATTTAGGAAAGCAAGAGACAAGGAGTGCAAAGGCTGAGGAATTTTCATAACAGATGAAAAAATTACAGGGAGATGTCAAGCAGAGGTTGCAAGAGAGCAGCAATAAGTATAAACAAAGGGTCGATGTGAAGAGAAGAGAAAAGGAGTTCCAAGTTGGTGATTTAGTTATGGTTTACTTGAGGAAAGAAATATTTCATGTAGGCACTTATAAAAAATTAAAAATTAAAAATATAGGATCATGCAGAATTTTGAGGAAGTTTTCTACCAATCCTTATGAGATTGAGCTACCAGAAGGAATTGGAATATCTTCTATCTTTAATGTTGCAGACTTGTACCCATACAGTGAATCAGAAGAAGAATCACAAGATGAATTTGTAGAAAAGAAAGTTTAGACTATCAATTGGAAGAAACAAATGCCAAAGGCAACAATGAAAGAAGTGGGAATAGTCTTGAAGAAGAAAGTGACAAAGAAGACTAGAGGAAAGACATATTATCAGTATCTAATTAAGTGAAAGGGATAGCCAATTGAAGATGCTAGTTGGATGACCGCATCATAATTAAATAAATATAAAATAAATCTTAAATTTTTGATGAAGCATTCTTTTCGTCCCCATGAGTATGATGCAGGAGAATCAAATTACAATGTTCTAGATTGACCTTGTAGTCAAATGTATTTTTGAAAGAGAGTTAATTTCTGGTTCCAACAATTAAATTCCAATTTCAGTAGTTAAGTTACAGTTCCAATAGTTTGATTTATGTTCTTGTTCTAGTAGTTTGTTTCTGGTTCTCACTTTCTTATCTGCCAAGTTGTCTTGATGAGGAATGAGCATGTAGGATTGACATACTGATGTGTCATCTCAACTATGCCCAGATCTTCTAAGATAATGTAGAACTAATGGTTAAAGATATCGGTTATAGCATGATACACATGAACAGATCAAAGGAGATCCAGTGAATTCAAAAAATTCATTATTCTGGCATAGAAGCTTATTTCAAATCCTAATTTTCTTGCGTGATAGACTAATTTGTTAAGATAGGTGTTGATGAGTGCAAATAATTAGGGACCAGATCAACATGGATTTGATTGTAATATATTTTCATTAAGTGTAAATTTGGATAGGATCATTTTTTTAGAGAGATGTATAGTAGCGTAGGTGGGGAAAAAATGATTTTAATAAACCCAAAAGATATATCGACTATTGAGCAGACAGAGATGGAGTGAAATTTCTCTGTAATCTGAGTTTATTTTTCTTTAATGTAAAAATTTGAAACATGGTAAATACTCCTGGATAGTATGTTCGATTGATTGCGTTTTTTTTGTGTGTGCAATGCTGGAATGAACTATGTGAAGAGAGTAGCAATAGAAAATTCGTTTTGAGACTCTGTATTTTTCTTTCTTTCTTTAGCAATATGAAAATAGCATTTTAAAAAGAAATTTAGAGACAGAACTTGGTGATCCCATGTAAATTCTATTCATAACAAAGCTACAGGAAGCATAAGCTCAGTTTGTTTGTAAGAATTTTGGCTAGAAGCCCATAATGTGCAGTGGAAAGTATTATACACAGTTGAAATAATAGTTGAACTTGGAAATAATCCATTAACATACAAATCTATACATAGTTGGTATGCAAGAAGAATTTCTATGTATATAGGAAGGGGTGTGGTAATATAACTAGAGTATAACACATAAATACTACCATATGAATTGAAATTTTGTTGTCACCAAAGATATCTTGGATCCATTAAATATATGATAATAAATTTAAAATATAGAGTAAGTGATAAGTGAAAATTTAGAGCATATATGCATAATAATATTGTTAGAATAGAGTGTGAGATTTAATACAAAGGGGAAATGTATATTTTAAAGAGATAAGTGTGTTGGACACATATCTGCAAGAAAAAAAAATGAAGGTTGGGATATGTTGGGAATGCATAATAAATCTATCAGATGGATGAATCAATAACAAGTTGTAATGGGAAATAGAAAATGTATATAGCCAATGCAACTTGATTTTTGGAACACCTAGAATTTACTATAGGTTATTACAGTAAGGTAAGAAGGAATGAAATATAGAATTGAAAAATGCTCAGTATGTTGTTGAATGAATTGATTTGGTAAGAAAGGTTAAACTACCAAGGATGGAAGAATGTAATTAGTAGAACAACTAGTAAAATTTAGAAGAAAAAAAATATAATGTAAGAAGAGACAGAAACCAACCATGGGATGGAACCAATGAGATACCCATGTGTAGAATGTCTAATAGAGTAATAATTAAAATGATACTAGCTACTAAAATAAAAGGGGAGCTAATAAACTTAAATTGATAGCACCGATGAGAATGGAACAAGCTTAAAATTTGAAATCAGAAATTGGTAGTGCGAAAGGAAGAGAGAACAAGAAGGTATCTCAAAAGTGAAAAATACATATGCTTATAGTGGATGAAAAATATATGATCATTTCATAAAGGGTATGGTGGAGTCCACTTTCAGGTTATTTAATCATAACCTAACCGTTATAAAAGGAAAAGTAGTAGTTGCACAAGCAATCAAATTCATTCATGACCAAGAAAAAAAAATTGCTAATTAAAAAAATTAAGAGAAGGTGGGAAAACATGTGTTATATGAGTAGAATAAGAATGGGTATGATCCAATAATATGATCCACTTAGTATATGGAGAAGGATGACCAGACCTAGGTAAAAAGGTTGGATATTTATGACAATAAAATGGTGTGTTTCGGAATTTTATATATATATATATATATATACCAAGTGTGGTTAGGAACAAATTGATTAAAACCAGTATTGTCGTTGAAAGGAAAGGAGCAAGTAGCGTGCCATAAAATACAACTTAAGATTAATTAAGAAAATATAGACAAAAATTGGACTAAAATAGGGTTTCAGACCTATTAACATAGAACATACATTTTTTTTAGTATTATTAATATTTATATCCATAGACCGAAAGTTAGTAGTCTAAGGTTTTGAGTATTATAGGGTGGTGAAATAAACTACCAAAGGGAGATAAGTTAAATTTTTGTGAATAACTCATAAGACGTTGGAAAGGAAGTGAAAACTATTATTAGGAAACTGAAGGGTGAATAAGTGCCTCCTCGATTAAGGAGGCATAATAATAGTAAGATGGCAGGAAGGTAATGAATGCTAAATTATATACAAAGAAATAAGTAACAACACTATTAGTATGGATTAGTTTTAGCCACCCTGGGCAAGGGTTGCAAAGAATATACACTATGAGTAAGGGGTTCTAAACCTACATAGGCAAAACATCTATGTGTAGCAGGTATAATTGTACTAAATAAAAATTATTAGTCATATTATCTTTTATAAAAGCTAATAATGTAGAATTAGCAGCAATGAGAAGAAGGAAATGACCCCACAAAGGTCAGAATTCAAAGGAAAATATACTCAAAGAATTTACATTTTGCTAAGGAAATCAAGAAAAATGATGAATGGTGAAAATAATTTGACCACAAGCATTGGTGAAGGTGCAAGGATAGGAAAAAATCAAGGTGTACATGGATAGATTCAGCTCAAGAATAATAGTATCTATGGGAATGACCAAAATCATATATACACCATTGATGTAATAGTTAATTCATGATAGGCGACTAATATTCTCTAGATAATTGTCACCTTAGTGTTACCCATATAAAAAGAAAATGTTTACCCTCATACATTAAAATTTTTAAGTGCAAAATACTCATGTTAATGAGTACTTGCCTTGAGAGCTAGCACTTATATATATATATACTATATATATATATATATATATATATATATATATATATATATATATATATATATATATATATGTATGTATATGTATATATATATATATGTATGTATGTATGTATGTATGTATGTATATATATGTGTATGTGAATTACTTACTTTATTAAATGAATGTGGGAATAGGATGAATGGAGATGGAAACTAAAATTCCTATATTCAGGAGGAAAACAAACATGCTATAAAAAAGCGTCTGAAGTAAAACGTGATCCATATAAAATTTCCATATAAAATGGAATAAGAAACCAAAGTAATTACAAAGGTGATATTGAAAAAACAATCATTACCTTTTTGTAAGGAGATGAAATTTACCTGATATACTAAGGATTTGTAGAATATCATAACTATGCAAGAACCAACAAATTTGGAACTATAATACGTTCAGCTCTTTTGAAATACTTTTAAACATTATTATGTAATAATTGGTATATGATAACCTTCATTTAATTGAACTGGAAGTTGCAGGTAAAGTAAACAAAGATATTTTAGTGGAAACACTTGTATTTTCCACTGGAAAGGGATCTTGTCACTCGGAATAAGAAGAGGGAAGCTCTTCAACAATGCGAAGGATCTCGTAAAAAAAATTAAACTACACAGAACCAGTACAATTAGAACTACATCATATTAATAAGTGTTTATATATTGTACTTGGAAATGTAGTACATTATAACTTGCATTTAATTACTTGGAAATTGTTGCAGGTAATAAAAGGATAAATGTTCTAGCAGAATTCAGTGCAACTTAAGCTGCAAAAAGATCTAGCTTTGAATAGATTCTTTTCTTGGATAAAAGAGCCATGGAAGAACCTAGTTACAATAGAATTATGTGAAAACTAGATGATGGGAAAAAAATATCCAGCAATAATTCGCAAAAATAAATTGAACAACGAATGCTGAGGATGGTATTAATAAAAGGGGAGGAGTATGTATTATCCCTCTAACACTATAATATTGTTTTGATTTGAGATATATAGAACGGCAGAAAGGACATAAAAAGGATTGAAATTATGTAAATGTATATTTTAGGAAGCCAAATCAAGGGTACTATGATAACAAGGGAACCTTGATAAAAAAATAAATTAATCTAAAATTAGTAATGGAAATCAAATATTTAATGACATAGGATATAAAAATCAATTTTAGTAAATATAAAAATAGATATGAGATACACTTGCAGGTACCCAATGACTAGAAGCAGACCCTAAGAAGAACCCAACTCATATTACTACATTAGAGGGGTTCATAATACAACCAATAAAGGACCTAGATGCTCCTAATCCAGACTCCATGTAATACATGGACGAAGTGTTATCACAAATCAAAAATTGTTCTTAATGTCATAAGGAACGTCTCGTCGGAAACCAAAGAATAAAGTAATTAAGCCAATATAAACAACATTTGATTCCATTAAGCCATCAGTAGATGCATAAAGGAAATTATTATTAATTTTTTGTGTAGAGTCGGGTGTTCTATTTAAATTAATTCAGTAGCATACACACCATGCATGCTATTCCAACATAGTACATCAAAATAAACTCATAGACTAGTTAGAAACATCACACAACAACTACAAAAAGAAGAGATAAAATGGGAAAATCTATATTGACTCAAATAAAACCATACACAGTCTATGGCTATCAGATTTAAGAAACAAATACATAGTCTGGAAGTATATGTCAAGTCCATTGCGGACTACATCTAAAAATTCATCACAATTGAATGGTTCGAAGCCCTTAGGAAAATTCTTTGTAAAAACACCACTTACAAATATAAATCTAGGAAAATAAATCCCAACATGTGGCCACGACGCAAATTTCGGATAAAACATAAATTAATTCAAACAAATATTGACCCTAGTTGGGAAATCACCCAATCCAATTCTAGAAAATTAAAACGCGTGAGTAGAAATGGGATGCACCCACCTGGCCATGGAATGACAAGTTAGATGTGGAGAATTCCCTGGAATTCGTAGCTAGGAAGTAAGGTTAGTGATTTTCATGTGTACCTGTTAAAAAAATTCAAATATTCGGCAATCGATACTAGGGTGAAGGGAAGTGATAATATTAAATATCATTCATCACAGTGGGGAGAATCTGCTAGAAGAATATACAGTCTCTATGCCTTGATTTTTGGTTTTTTTCAGGTATCGGGTTCATAGGATGCTGGATTTTCAATGTTGGGATTCCATTCCGGACCAGGGCGATGAAGTGATGAACATGGGTTTTTGGAGATCCTATCAAGCGAGCAAGTATAAAATGACAGATCATCTGGTATGTAATCAAGTGGGCCTATTTTGACCGTTTTTATATCCTACCTTGCACATCTGATAGCAGATGGTATTGATGGGATTCATATACTGTCCTTTATGGCTTTCCCATGTTTTTGTAGATGTTGCAATATCCACATCTTTTTCTTTTAATTTTCTCGAGTGTGGAATTTTTTATGGAGCATGATGTTGTATGCATAAGAGATATAGGGCTAAAAACTGATTTTATAGGTTTCGATATGGTCATGAGGTAAGGGTTTAATGTATCTGTGAAGGTGATCCAATTATGCTAAACATTCAGTTGATGTAAATTGTATGTACTGGTTATATAATATATAACACAACAGTTTTTCTTCCTTGAAAAACAAAAAGTAGAATATAACCAGTTAAATATCATTAAAAAAAAACAGTACCTGATATGTATACTGGACCTAGGTATCTCATAGTATAACCTGAGTAAGAAGTGAAAATAAAAATATTATCCATGGAAAAAGGGGTTACAAAATCGAGTAAAAATAAGTAAAACCCTTTTTCCCTCCGTCCCCCGACACAAAGAACAAAAGGTTTGTGGAAAAGAAGTAACACCCTTTTTCCCTCTATCCCCCGACACAAAGAACAAAATGTTTGTGGAAAAGAAATAACAGTGAAGAATAACGACCAATGGAAATTGGTGAGGAATTAGACTTCACCAATTTTAAAGGAACAGAGACTGGAAGCCAAAACAATTATGCCTTCCTACCTATGCCAGCATCGAATTTAAGGGTAAAGTTTGGGTTAAGGCACAAATAAATTTTCAATATGTCGAAGCTGGAAAAAATAAAAAAGTTGCTACCTCGATAGCATGTGAGGGTAGAGGGTTCATCTACCTTCGGTTGCACATAAAATTAACCTTTTATCACATTCAAATCAAGAAGTGTAGCTAATTACTGAAAAGAACAGGGTTTTCACATTACCTATAGAAGAAGCGTAGAAACCATACTGGGCAGCAGTATTGGTAACTAAAATCCCTGAATTTATTTCCATGGTAGAGATTTGCAGTAGCACCTACATAAGGGAAAATCGAAATCAATTAAAAATATTGTATGCATTGAAATCGAACAATAGAAAAGCTATGTGAAAAAAAATAAAGGAAAAACAGTCACCTTGAGTGAGCCCGATGATGCTCAAAGGATTGAGAGCCAATGTAGTTAACGAGTGCCTGGAGGAAACATTAAAATCAACTAACGGGCCGAACGGAAAATGTGGTTAGGAATGGTGTGTCGGTGCAAAGAGTACAGGCGAGGTGGTAGTAGCATTGTGGAGCCACCTTTATCGAATTGCAGAAGTATTCAACTTCAATGGCAGCATCCCAACGTAAATGAGAGAAGGTGGAGAGGAAGGAACGTTAGGGTTTACAAAAGGATTTTTCACCATAAATGGAAAATAATAAATCGGAACCGCTGATGTTCCATCGAATTGGTCCTAGTGAAGCCATGTGACTATCTCCAAATTTCACATGGGCAAGGGTATGAAAACCAATCGTTTTAGAGGTGGAAGTGAATGGTACATTAGTTGTGTTATACCTTGGAAAGTATTAATCACAACAATGTGTAAGTATAGCTACATGGACACAATCTAACCTGTGTTGGAATGAACCCTCATTAATCTTATGAGTATGATAGTTAAGGAGCATAACCTACACAATCTAAAATGTCGGTAGGGTGTGGTTATAAGGAGTTAATATACCCATTTACCATAATATTGAAATGATTATATATGTACCAAATCAATTAATAATTTATGAGAATATAATAAGCTATTAAGATGATGGGCAGTTGATACAATATAATCAAATATAAATGGAGTCGAGAATATATATTCAGAAGAAAAAATTGATGCATTGGACATAGCATAGCATCTAAGATAATAGTATGTTCTAACCACCATTAAGTTGGGTATATGACATAGAGGTGATGAAGGTGTGTTTTAAGAAATAAATCAAAGTTATGCTAGTGCAATAGCTAAACGATGTGCTTTAAAATAATCCTAAGGCAGATGGATGAAGTAATGGTCAACCACATAAGGATTCTAGGCAAGAAAGAATTGATACAAGTGATGTCCATTAAAGTGACATCCTTCCTTTGAGAAGATAATTAGGTGGAATAATTACTATGTGTCTAAAACACCAACCATTTGTTTGTGTATCGACCTTATGGTAAACTGCTTTAGAATTACATGTGGTTAGATATGAATAATTAAGGAAGAACAATTATTTGAGACAAGCATCTTGCAATATATGGGAGGCTATACGGAAAAAAAAAAATCTATTAGAGAGGTATATGATAGTCTGGCCCATAACTACGAGGAAAAGACCCTCTAGCGGAGGTTATAAAGGAGGTTTTTAGTGTTATAAAATTTTCCAAAATTGTCAAAAAAAACATTTGCTACAACATCTGTTTATGGTTACAGAGGTTTTGGCGGAGCTTTTAATGGAAATTCAACAAAAATAAAAATATTGGGCGGCCTGAGGTTATTACAGATGTTTTTTTTGTTGGTGCACTGCTAAGGTTTCAACGCACCGGTGCGTGTCATCTAGACGGTGGCCCGAGGCAGCCGAAGGTTCCTGCACCGGGTCGTCAAGGTGTAAAACAACACTGGAGGCAGTGTTAGTGATACAACACATGGGGCCGTACCAATTGGTCTTGGGATTTGTGCGATGCCCATAGGTCGTCTCAATGAACTAGTACGTACACTTATAGAAACGCACTGGTGCACCGTATCAAACAAACGCACTGATATTTATAATTGGTATTGCTATTTGTGCAGTGCCCATATGTCGTACAAATTCAGCGGTGTGTAGTCTCACATAAAAGCACCAGTGTGCTGTATCGCACAAACCCACCAAGATTTTTAATTGGTTTTGGTATTTGTGTGGTGCCCATAGGTCGTAGAAATGCACCGGTGCGCTTCAGCATACAAAAGCATCGGTGTACAGTACTGACACGCATCGGTGTTTATTTTGTATTTTTTAGAAACATCGACCTGTGACAGTGCAATTATTGTGATTTTTCTAAATTCATTATTCATCAAAAGTCGACACATCATATAACAATATTCATATTAATTTGTTATATCATATCATAATTATTGCGGTTTTTTAAAATTCATTATTCATTAAAAGTCGACACATATATATCTTATAACAATATTCATATGAATTAAATTTTTATTAGTGCATTTGAGAACGACAATGGAGAACGCAATAGAATAAATTAAAACATATTTTATTATTATTATTATTATTATTATATATATATAAGACAGTCTTTGTCATACAAAATGGGACAGTTATTGGTATCCCTTTGTCTTTCAATTAGGACACTATGTCCATTACATTAAAAAAAATGTTTGATTTCATAGACATATTTCAAAAAATACAACACCTTGCTTTGATATCCAAACATAGTGATCATCACTCTTCACTTGAACTGTTGTAACCGCAAGAGCTACTTCCATGACTTGGGTTATTTTCAGGAATGTTTTGTTCACGATGTTGATTGTTTTCTTCTTCTTCACCATCCATCTACAAACATAAAAATAAACTGAAATGAGTGTATATACATTGGTGAGAATAATGAAAATTGAAATATTAAATAATATACATCAATGTAAATCGAAAAGAAAAATGGCATACCATAGCAACAATTGACTCATAAACTACACACACTCTTTCAAAACCATGTACCATGCCATCTTTCAAAATTTCATCTATTGGTGCAGTTCCATACTTTGCTTCTTGCAAGTTTTATACCCCATAACAAATTATATATTTAATATAAAAGATTTTTTTGTTCTATTAATTATAGACGGAGCTAAGTAAAACAAGATCGATAGATGCTTACAAATTCCACAATTAATTTCTAATATGACAACATATACTTACAACCCATATTTAACCCAATTTCAATCAATTTGTCTAATGGTTCTTCTTTTTATGTTAGCACCTATTTGAAGACATTCAATGATGATTTTTGTAAAACAACTTAAAAAATACAAAAATGAAATCTAGTTAAGTTGTTATAAGGAAGTAACAATTACTCACAAACTTAGATATCAACCCTTTTCTTCCTTGTCGTCCTATTTTATGTGCTGAATGGGTTCGATTTTCTTTTATTTTCTGCAAGAAAATTCTTGAAAAATAATATTTAATGCTAAATTGTTTATTTATTGTACCTAATGATCGAAAAATTAAATGATTACATATTACATTTGAAGCACATTGTTGTTGAAATGGCTCCAGTCCTGCGATGCAATTTTTTCCATTTCTTTGACCATCTCCTTGTACACATTTTTAGACATTCCTACTGGCATATTTCTGATATCAGCTCATTCATCTTTTGAGATTTTCATAATCTTCCTGAAAATGTAACATGACAATAAAATATTTAATTTTTATATTGATATATGAAAGGTGAATATAAAAAAAGTGATATTTATAAACAATTATAGACAAATATTTAAAGGAATATTACTTTTTCATTCCTTCTTTTTTGTTGTTGTACGTTTTTGCTATTAAAAGTCTGACATGTCTCATTGACCAATTCTCTGGAAACTCTTCCTGTAGTTTAGATAAAATTTGGTTCTTGGAATCATTGGATTAATTTTTGTATTGTAAGTGGAAAGAACGTCTATACATTCGTTCCACTAGATCCCTCAAACTTTTGTAAAATTTTTTCCCCCTTTCGTTAACCTCCAACACCACTCAAGATGAGCTAAGGAGAAATTCATTTTCATTTGCATGTTCTATTTTTTTTATTTTCTTAGAACAACATTCCTTTTCTGAGTTGTTGGTTCCTATAGAGCATTAAACATATGTGAATTAATAGACTATTTGACACATGTTATCTAGTAATTTTAAGTATAGTATTAATGAAAATTAAAAAAATAATCTCAAATTGGATCGATAGTATTTTTTCATTCACCTGATTCATCCTTTTGCAATTTTTCCATCCATATTTTACGCTCTTTTGGTCCTAGATCAAAAATAATCTTATCGAGCTTCGTCATTTTGTGGCTTTGCGTGATACACAGTAAACAATGCATATTAGTTAAACTTACATTATTTCAAAAATAATATTTTTTATAAAGAATTTACAAAGAACTTGCCTTTTTTGCTTTTCTTGATGTGTTATCAGTATTTTTGTTACTTGATTTCTTGTCAGTCATTTCTTTGTCAATCTGAAACTTGTACCATATCATTCATTAATATATTTATAAATAAATTTTCAACTTTTCAGGTAAAAAATAAATCTCAAGAAACCAATGCTCCTTTCATGTTGTACGCACCGATGTTGGTGCATGGGGATATTAGAAATGCACCACAAAAATAGTATAATAGACCATACGGTGTGTGGGGGTATTATAAACGCACCAGAAAAATAGTGTAATAGACCGTACAGTGCTATCCTCGTAACATACAACACCGATGCCCTATTTTAGATATGGCGCACTGATTTAAAAAGAAAAATTTCAAATTTTTATTACACAGTACTTGCATGGTGCGCTGTATAATATAGCACACCGGTGTGCTAGCTTACACAGAAAACCATTTTTTCCAAAAATTCACGCAAGGGCTGAATAGATTGGGATCTGACTATGCAAGTCGTCTTGTGGATTAGATGTCAATATAAAATGAAAATCCCTAATTCTGAAATCACATAAAGAGGGAGAAGAAAGGGAAACAAAAAAAACAAAAATGAAGGGTTTAGGGTAAAAATGGATAAAACTACAGAAAAAGTAAACAAAAATAATCAAATTTAATCACAAGATGGTTTGAAATTCTATGATACAACGTTTGAATCACCAGAGGTTTGGTTTCTGATTGTCTGAATACATATGTTCGAACATATTTCGCTGCTTGACAGTGCTCTCATGCTCTCTTGCTCCAGGTATGTCTGCTGCAAATCTCTGGCTGAAAATTTTAGCAAAAATAGTGAAATAATGAAAAGTGTTTAGTATTTAAAGAATTATTTTATGAAATTATATTTTTGAAAATATTTTGTCGCCCATTTTTCAATTTGCCGCATTTTTTTCACTTAAAGAAAATATAGTTCTGCTTTTTTTATTTGTGTTTATTCATCATTGGTGCATCACTTAATAGCACTGCATTGGTGTGTCCATTTGTAACACCGACACTGATGCACAGTAACTAAAATGCACCGGTGCGATTATATGTACAGTAGCACTGATTTGCAGTTAAGGCACCGAAAGCACTTTTAGATGTGTACACCAAAATTTAGTGAACTTCAACCATAGAAATTGAGAATTAGAATTAGAATTAGAATTGAGAATTGTAATAGGATAAATTCTTGATGGAAATAACTATTCTTCCAATGCATTTTGTTTATTACAGGAGGTCCCCACTGATTATGTGGAGAGAATGCAACGTGGGGCATGTGAAGATGCAATACTACAACGACCAAGTGGGAAATTGTGGCATGTGAACCTGTGCTATGCTAAGACGTGGGCAGTTTTCACAAATGGTTGGGAAAGTTTTGTTTCTCGGAAGTTTATTGAAGTTGGAGATATTTTAGATTTTAGACATGTTGGAAATGTACATTTTTCTGTGAAAATATTTGGGCCATTTCTTTTCAAGACTACACCTCTTCTTCTTTAAAAAAAAGAAACTTTAACCTTTCCATAACCTGCAACAAGAAAATATGGCCCATGATCTGCTTGCTGACCCATTATCTGCTTGCTCATTTGTAAGTTCCTCCTCCATCTTGGCATCCAATTTCCTCTTTTCTCCTTTGTGCTTTCTATCTTGATCTTAACAAAATTTATACAATATTTTTTTTACAAGAAACTGACCTTGAATGTTCTCGGAGCAATGACAACGAGTCCTTAATTATGCATTTCTTAGCAGAAGAAGACTAATTTTCAACTAGATGATGTATTTATTACATGTGGATGCAATGGTTCTTGTATAAAATGAATATAGGGTTGAGCATAGGAAAGACATTGCAAAATGGGCTATTACATTAGCTTTTCCAATGGGAAACCGATTTGCAGGTGGAAATATGGTAGATGCAGGTATATATACTTTTCTTCCCACACAAATGGTCACTAGATTTCCATTTATAATACAACCAGACTTTTTATTGGTTTCATCCATAGGACCACAGCTCAGACAAGTTAGAGATGCCATTCAGGTTCAATTGAAAGCCGAAGATGTGATTTTATGTGACGTTAGCTTTGCCAATAAAAGTTTATGTAAGTCAACTGAAGCTAGGACAGTACCCCCAGCTGTTTTTAAACGAATTCTGGAGAATCTTTCCCTTCATGGGACCTACCAACCCGATCAACAATGTCAATTGATCTTTCTCTGTTATCCTTAAGGGAATGAGAATCCTTCCCTTCATGGTGCCTCTTGGATTTATCGACTGCCTCGATTCTTCTTTCTCTGCCATCAACTCTGCCCTCCATTTCTCCATCATGGGACCTCTTAACCCAATTCCCGGCCTCAACTAAATGCTCTCCGTCGGTCTCAACCTGTACTCCTTTTCTCATTTTGTACTTTGTCGAGCTCTGTAGCCGTCTGCATCCCTGTAAGCGTCTTTGTCCGTATTTCTGTTTCAATCACTCATTTTCTCTGTTATAAACTTCTCAGCTGAAATTCAAACTCTCATCTTTTCAAACCCTCATCTCCTCAGAAAAATTCTTGCCCGCGATTCGAACCCTCCATTGCTCCAATATTTCACTTTACAAAATAACCCTGTTTTGGTGTGCGGGGTTTTATAGGTGAAACAGTGCAGTTTCATAAGATCAAGGTTTATGTTTTGGCACGGTGTTTTATGACGCACCAGTGCAGAAGAGTTGTGAAGCACCGATGTGTCTTAGTACTAAGACTAAAACGCACCGGTGCGTGTTATGATGATAAGCGTACCAGACTGTATAAAGTTTTTTTTTTTGGTATGTAAGATCATAATAAAATAATGATAATTCTGAAGTACATGAATTTATTTGCATTATTTTCTAAAATTTATTATGTTACAAAAATTCATATTATTCTCGATTTATTATTTTACAATTATTTACAAATTTACAAATTTAAATATTTTAATAAAATCATTTCACATTAATACAATTAAAATTTTACAAATATTTTACATATAGTTACAATTAAAATTACAATTAGAACTAAGATTAGAATTACAATTACAATTACAATTACAATTTTACAATTTCACATACAATTACGATTAGAATTACAATTACAATTTTAATTTTACATACAATTACATTTACAATTACAATCATTTTACAGTAATACAATTAAAATTTTACAAATATTTTACATACAATTAGAATTAGAATTACATTTACAATTACAATTACAATTTTACAAGTATTTTGAATACAAATACAATTACAATTTTAGAATTTTACATACAATTAGAATTACAATTTCAATTTTACAATTTGTCATATATACAATTAAAATTACAATTACAATCATTTCACAATAAATTAAATATTACAATTACAATTAAAATTTTACATTAAATATTTTACATACAATTACAGTTAAAATTATAATTACAAATACAAATACAATTTTACATAGAATTAAAATTTCAATTTCAATTACAATCACGACATAATATTTAATAAATATCATGGTCATTTAATATTAAATTAATTGATAAAAATCACAATCATGATAACCATTGTACAAACATCATATTCGACTAAAAAACACATTCAAAATCGCTAACATCATCGTGATCATGATCATCTAACAAAACACAATTAACATTATAATTTAACGTCATCACAGCACAAACATCAAATATACATCTCATGTCAAATAACTCATACTATCACATACACATCTATATGCAAGCTGCACATTAAATGAACATATCTAACATGACCTAACAATATACACATCATGATGATCACCAACATGTAAATTAAGTACAACTGCAACATGAACATAAAATACATGGACTATATATATATATAACTGAATAATGTTAAAAATATACAATTGTAATATAAATGTCATGGATCAGCTAGCGGTAGTACAAAATCAATAACAGTACTAGTGGAGGCATGCTCAATCAATGGTGCAGCCTCGAGGGTCGATGGTCCAGCCTGCTCATGCTCATGAGTACTGATGGATGCTGCAGGTTATTGACTGGATGTGGCCGATGGTCTAGCCTCATCTCCATGATGACTACTACTAGATGGTAGTGGAGGCTCATGCTCATCTAGCGCGGCACGAGGTGAATGATCATGATGATGAGTCACTGCTCGCAGACTATCCATCACATGTTGCGGCTTGAACACACCTATAATGTGCAAAAATCCTCCTCAGTCACGTAACAACTATCGTAGCTCCTACGGCATGCCGCATCAGGCTGTAGATGTCACGTGGCATGCCTCTCCACATTTGTAATAGCCTATCATCAGCCTGTATGTCTCTGTAATGAGCGAGCCTGATGCCCGCCTCAAAAATAAGTGCACTGAGTTGGTCTCCCAACTCCATCTTGTGTCTAGTATCAAGTCGACCGTGCCTAGCAAAAGGCGGTATTGGTGCACCAATAGGAGCATGTCTCTCTGCACTGGCCTCTTGATGATCCTCGGCATCTAGCATGCTCTGATCGTCATCAGGATCCACACCTGGATCATGGGGTGGTGCCAGCACCTCCTTTCCATCAAAAGAGCCAATGTATGTAAAATATATACAAGTACACAACAATAATTATACAATTTCATTACACAATTTAGTAAAAACAAGTTAAATAACATGTTAGAATAAATTTAAATAAAACAGTAATATTACCTCTATCATCTTGCGGCTCATCATCTGTGAAGAGGATGTTGGCACACCCTCACCAATCCAATCCAGCATAAGGACAGGGGACCATAATGAAGGGATACAACGCCTCAACACTGGCTATTAAGTCCAGTGCATCATGCGATATCCTGGCTGGAAATATAGTCTCGCCCCTCTTGGGCATCATCTGCGCCCACATGTGCATTCGTGCCTCCAACATCAGTCTACGAGGCTGCCGAACAAAAGTAGGCCTCAACTATGGAAACCTCTCAAAAAATAAACAAAAAAGCTCTAAAGCAAAAGGGAAGTTGACCCTCCCTTGTGCATGAGCACGACATCTATCTAAGGATGTACAGAACTGCCACAAAAAAATGGTAGACCACCTGACAAGTCGTGGCTCCCGTACTAAAGAATCAACATAATATAGAATCAAGCCACTAATGCGTTGCCCGTCACTGGTGTTGTGTGAAATGGTCGAAATGAGAAGTGAGAGGCACTACACCTCCTCACTACCAAATGCACCAATACGTAACTGACCTCCAGTGACCTAAAAATCTGCAGGAGACAGTATTGATTGTCCAGCACTGTCTTTGGAGTAAATGGCGGCTCTGCTACACAACCAGCTGGAACCGCTGGGAACGAGGGAAAATCCACCCCTCTCCTTGATAGCCTTGTAATGAAATATATATCCTCCTCAGTGGGTGTGTACCACTGGTTAGGACCAACCTGGAAAGCCTATCGGTGGGCATTCCACCTGCGGATAAGATGTCTCAAAAACACACTATGAGCCTTTAGGGAAGTAGCCTCCTCATAGAACTTGAGGAGGCCTACCTACCTTAGGAGCCCCTAGGTAGCTGTTGTAATAGGGCGAGGGCATGCATCTCTCTTTTCTCGTCTCCCACAAAGTGGTGAGCACTGGCACGTCCACGATGTTGTTCCCTTCCGACCATTAACATTAAATAATTTTTTTTATTAAATGAGACATGTATTTAAGAATATACATACATAATTAAAAAAAAAAAAAAACAAACCATCCGGTGCGCCACAAAAACAGTCATGCACTTCTTTTGGTGTATTGTTTGTTTGTCACTCACCGAGGGTAGTGCCCTAGATGACATTCAACACACCATATGCAGTGCACCTAAAATTTTTTAAAGCACCGTTGACTATGTATGGTGTCAGAAGAGCGGTGTGCTGACTAAAATATATGCCTCAGCGCGTATAGTTGTGTCAGCACACCGACTTCTTGACAAATTACATAGTCAACAGTGTGGTCTTTTACCAGGCCGCACCATTGACCCTGTCGAAATTCCGAATGTGATGCGCTGACAAACACCGGGGCGGATATTTCCGTCAACGCACCATGTTTTCTATTCCCATGGTCAATGGTGCGATCGGCTAAATGACCGCACCACATTTTTTTTTAAATTTTAAAATAACACGAGGCGCCTTTCGATACCACCCAGGACACGGTGCAAATACCGTTAGCACCGGTTGCAGTGCGGCCTGTAAATTTTACAGGTCGCACCGCTTACCAGTGCAAGCCAAACATCTCATGCGTACCGCATGACAAATTTTGTTTTTTTATTTTAAATGGTTAATTTTAAGGTTACCTAAAATTCTAATCTGCTAAAAATATTATTTATGGAAAAACAAGACAAATACCTGTACATTTCGCCGTTGAGGAGGCATATTGGCTGTAGAATTTGCAAAAGAAAATTTGCCCACCATTTTTCAAAATGCAAGCTGGAGATTGGTGGGAAATGCACAGTAGTAGTGTGTGCAATGGGAGCACCGATGTCAGGGAGGCTCAGACAAGGATAAATTGCAACGGTGAGAAAAGTGAAAAATGCAGTTTTTTGGCTGTAATTCTTTTTTTATTTAACCCTGTTCTGGTGTGTGAGGTTTTATAGGTGCACCTGTGCTGTTTCTTACAAACGCACCGATTAGTTTCTATTTTTGCATGGTGTTTTATGATGCACCAGTGTGATTTATTGACACCGCACCAGGCAGTTTCTGTTTTGGCGCGGTGTTTTAGGATGCACCGATGCAGAAGATTTGTTATGCTCCGGTGCTCTACAGTAATACAACACATCGGGTGGGTGTGTAAAGAGCGCACAGTGTCTATTGTGCCAATTTTTTGTGCGCACCAGTGCTTTCTCTTGTAGAGCACACTGGTGATTGAGAGCTCTGAAGCACTGAGAAAAGTGAAAAATGCGGTTTTTTGGCCGTAATTTATTTTTTATTTAACCCTCTTCTGGTGTGCGAGGTTTATAGGTGCACCGGTGTTGTTTCTTACGAACGCACCGGTCGGTTTCTATTTTGGTGCGGTGTTTTATGATGCACCAGTGCGGTTTCTTAATACTGCACCAGGCGGTTTCTGTTTTGGCACAGTGTTTTATGATGCACCGGCGCGGAAGAGTTGTGAAGCACCGGTGCTCTACAGTAATACAACGCACCGGGTGGGCATGTACGGAGCAAACAGTGTCTAGTGTGCCAATTTTTTGTGCACACCGGTCCTTTCTCTTGTAGAGCACACCAGTGCGATTTGGGATTATAAGCGCACCGAGAGGAAAACTTCTGCAAAACCCTCCGCCCGCCAACCTCCTCTAGTAACCTCCGCTAGAAATGGATGTATGGGGTATTTTTATAAGGGGTTCTTCAAAAACATCTGCTAGAGGGTATTTTCCTTGTAGTGATAGAATTATGGATACAAGGATTGATTACATTCCTATTCTTTTACAAAGATATACCATAGGGGTATCATCTCATAATGGTCAATTGTTGCACAAGGTTTCCCGCACGATAGTATGTTATTGTGATCATGATCAAGATTAGTTAGCTAAGGGATTTTGAACCATATTTTGTCTTGCATGTATTTGGATATGATAGTCCATGGGACATATCTGTCTCAGACACAAATTTTGTAAAAACTAAAAACATTATTTAAATTTTCTGATCTATGGGTGTTTTCAACTTATTCCGTTATCATGTACAAAGTGCGATGATGATTGTATGTTTACAAATGTTGAAAATGTCTATCTAAAACATAATTAGCCATTGCAATTTTTAATGTATTTAGACATCTTGGAACATGTTTATATTCAATGTAATAAAAATTTCTCTCTAAGAGGCGAACTCTTAAGTATATGTGTAACATAGTTGGACTCCTCACTGAATATTCCTTGAGTGGCCGATGAATATTCCTTGCAAACTCACTAACTCGTAAGTAGGTCCAGCATAAATTTCTGATGTTGCAGAGGCAAGGTTCCTGGTAATATGGCTATCATCATCAACATAACCAACATATGGTTGAGGGAATGCCAAAATATTCAAATAAAATTTAATACAAGATAAGCAAAAGTGATAGAAAACACTTAAGAAAACCACACTGCAAACACACCAACAAACCTATACAGTATGGACATAATGACTATGTAGAAAAGTTCTAAGCATTGTATTTTTTGAGGTAAAACCCATTATGAGGTTTCTCCAAGGGAATTCCATCAAAATTTACAAGCTCTTAGGACCCTTTCACAAGTACACATTTAAGTATATATGGACCTAACCACACGGGTTCTAATTTCCTAGCTCATAACTTGTCTGCTTCTCGGTCATACAAGAGGATCAAATCACCTTCCGAGAAGACACAAGGTTTCACATTTTGATCAAATTGTTCTTTGATACAATTTTTATGAGCCTCATTGGCCATCATGGCATCATAAAGAGTCTCGTCTAGATGTGTTAGGTGCAAAAAACGTTATTATTTGGCATAGGTAGCAGGAAGAAGTTCGATGGCTAGTTTTAGTGATGAAATTTTACATTTGATGGGAAGGATAACTTCTAGACCATATGGTAGTTGGAAAGGTGTGCATTAGAGAATTTTGAGGTCTAAAATGGGCCTCAAAACATAAATGTACAACCAAAATAAACTTTAAAAGAACCAATAGGATTCAAAATGATGATGTCAACCATGGGGGATGGTTCACCATTTTTGGAGTGAAAAAGCAAAAATATTAAAAAATAAAAAATAAAAACTATTTTTTCAACACATATTTTGAACTTATCTCCCTACGATTTTACTCAAATTTCAAGAGAGAGAACACAATGGATACATAATTTCATTCTTCATCCAAGTAGTACCCATGTAACATGCTTTTGATGGACCCTGTTGTACAAAAAATGAGAAATACATGAAAAATCTGATTGCAATAATGTTTTTTGATGTATTTATCATTTTTTTGTGTATTGGGTGTTACACCATTTTTTGGTCATCTAACCTGTTACTATTAGATGGACTTAAGTACACCATGTAAGACCAATTTTACCCTAAGTAAAATTGCTTTCACTATGAAAAATAACTTAGTAAACCACATTTATTAAGTTGTTTATGGTCTAAACAGGAAACCCCATGAGGAAATATTAAATAAATCCACATTTGTTTGATTTTCCTTAAGGAATAATTAGTTAAACAACAGTTTAATTAATATTCCTGGTCATATTTAACCCAAAAAAGGAAAATTAATTAGATAAATTATTATTTTATCTTATTTATTTTCTAGGAATAATTATTTAAACCTTATTTAAATAATATTCCTTGTTAAATTTGACTAAATCATTCATTAATAATTAAATAAATCATTATTTATTTGATTGTTACTCAACCACATCCTTAAAATAATAAATAAATCATTTATTTATTTATTATTTACAAATAAAGGGATTTGACTCAAGTCAAATTCTTTTTCCCTCCAACAAATATAATAAAATATTCCATAAAAGTTGGATCTTGATTTGGTTAATAATATTTTAATTATGCACCAATATCTAGACTAACTCAATATTTTGTTATAAATAGCAGGGTTTTTCCATTCATTCATCACCTTTTGTTGCCTAAAGATCACTCTGGATCTATACTTTTGGTCTGAATTTGATCCACCATCATTGTCATATTTTTCTATCTTTTTGTTTGTGAGCTCCCTTTGAGTTCCATTTTTGTCTGGGTTTTCTACACCATCAAGAGAGAGGAATTTTAGATCTGAAGTGCTGAGGACTTACAAGAACCCATCCCATTGAGGAGAACTGGTAAAATCCTTCTATGTTTTCCTCCCAAGTGCCCTTAATACAAAATTCATTCAACATATTCTTGTCTTGTCTATTGGATGCATGGAGCAACTCTTGTTTTTATTTACTGCTTAATGTCTTTTAATGCATAGATCTAGATTTTTACAGCATTTATCTTGATCAAATAATTGCAAATCTAAAGATATTGGCAACCATCTTTGTTGTTAGGGCTGTTTGTTATGCACAACTAAAGTGGTCATTTTTCGTACACTTGCGATTAAGATTCATACTAACAACTGGCGACTCCACAAGGGTTTACAATTACGACCGCTATCATTTTTCAGATCCCTGCATATCCAACTACTTTAAACCCTAGGATTTCTCTTCAACTTCTTGTTTTTCTTTTCTTGATGTTTTTTTTAACCTATAAAACCATAAAACATTAAAAATTCTAACTTTCGTGTGTTTTCAGACCTATTGCGCAGGTGACAGACATCAGCCGCAGCTGAGACGACACATTCTGCTGAAACCTGCTCCCGAGAGTGCCGGAAGTGCAGGTTGCACTTTTTGGGCCAAAACTTGTGACCTGAACCTCTAGGGCGTAGAAAACGGGCTGAAAATTGTGACCTCTATAGAAATCAGGTCAGAAACTGTGACCTGGAATTTTTGCGGGATTTTTTCTAAAAGTTTTCTGGGTTTTTCCTGGGCCTCTATTCAGGGCTGTCTGAACTCCATCTCTGCCTGTTTTGGACCTATACTTGTTTTGTTTTACTCATCTAAGTGGGAACCTAGCCCTCTAGGGCTTCAGTACCCTCCACATTTTGTGGAAGATTTTTAGCTGTTGTAGTTTGTCTAAAATTTTTAGAGTGTTCAACCATTTTTCAAATCTGGTACCTTACCTTCCGATCTACTTCAGATTGGTTATTTATCCATCCAAAACACCTCTCTTCAATTTTTTTTGGGTTTTCCTCTAGGGTCCCCTCCGCTTCCCTTCAGGAGATAGCCTTTCACCACCTCATTTACAACAATTTTTCATCTGATTTTTGTTGCTTGTCTGCACCTATTTCTATCAGATCTGACCTTTAGATCCCCGTCCCTCCCGACCTTAGATCTATTGGCTATTTTGGTGTGTTTTGACTAGATTTTTTCCCATCTATAGACTACTTGTTGAGAGGCCCGCCTCCTTGGGTTTAGATTATTACATTATTAGCTGTTTATTTTCTGTTATTTCAGTTTCATATACTGTTATCTGTAGGTTTATTTACAATTATACAACACACTTTTTATTTTTCTCTACAAATGTCTGGGTTTAAATATTAAAATTTACACACTTAACACACACACCCTAAGTGAAGAAGAGCTTGGTTAACATCCAAAGCAAATAATTTAAAATTGAAATCAATTGATCTTGCACCTCTCTGCCCTTGTTTCGGCATTGTAATCAATTTATCCTACACCTATTCGCCCTTGTTGGTCTCTCTTCCCTTTGTGTCATGTTTGCGCTGTCACCATTGCGCCACCAAGGCATTTATCCCGAAGACTTCTTGGCCTTCCTCCTCAGTTTCCGATAGGAAGACTTACTCCTCCGTGTAGGATTCGAGTTTAGTCCTCCACCGAGTCCGCACTCTGACTCCTCTTCTGGTTCCGCCCCCAGTTCCCCTCCTATCACATTCACCATGTCTGTTTCAGGACGTAACGCTGGTGGTAACCCCAACGCTAATGTTGGGAATACTACTAGTGGGACCGCAACAGGAACTACTCCAACTTCTCCCTTGCTCCCCTATATGGCAAGCCTTAGTCTTCTCGATTTTAACCAGTTGATCAATGACCCTATACACCATGACGCTAGTTGGCCTGCTATGCCGACCAATCTCCCTTCTGAAATCCCCAAGTTTGAAGGTCTTGCTGGAGAAGATCCTAGAAATCATGTTAAATCTTTCCACATGTGGTGTTCATCTAACTCCATTACTAATGGCTCTGTCCATCTTTGGTTGTTCCAACGTACACTTACTGGTGAAGCTTCTAAGTGGTATGTTGATCAGGCCTCATCCTCTCATACCACCTTTGTGACTCTTGCTCGAGATTTCCTATCTTATTTCGAACTTCCTCTTCATTATGACACTAGTAGTGAACTTTTGACTTCTTTTCGTCAATAGTCTGCGACCCGCCTATCCGATCATGTCCAGGAATGGCAAAGAAGAAAGAGCCTATATCGAGCCCCTACCTTCGAAGACCGTGTCTACATGGACTGGTTTCTTAGATCTCTCTTGCCTTCTATTGGCAAAGATGTCGCATCGCATTTCCCTCAAACCAAATAAGCCTCTCTCCAAATTGCGTTAAAATATGACCTGATCTTTGCTTAGTCTGGTTATATTTATACCATTCTACCTGATCTTCCTAGACTCGGTGGTGCCAACACAACAGGGGCATCTCATGCCGCCAATGGTATCATTAGAGCTCTCTCTCATCCATACGCTCAGCCTCCAATGGGCTATGGTTTTCCTCAGGGGGGGCCAGCACCTCCTGCACTTTTCCCCCTCTCGGTAGCATGTATCCAGGATATGACATGCCTCCTCCTTTTTCCCAACCTCCTGTTTACCACAATGTCATCCAACTTCCTTATTATTCGTATCCGCATCCTGGTGCTCCAGCTCCTCCAGCATTAGCACCTCCGCCACCCTTACCTTCTCAACCCCCGCAATAGCAGCCACCGCCCCCTCAGGGGCAGGTGTATGCACAGTAGGGCGCAAATAATCCTCCTCCCTCTAAAAAAAAGAGGAAAGGAACTCAAAATCAATCTACTCCTGGTAATCCTAAACCTAATCCTCAAATAATTCTCCTAACACTACTAACCAGCAATAGGGCACTCAGCCCAAGAAAGACAGGACTGTTCAAACGAACAAGCCTTGTTCTTATTGTGGTTTTTATGGTCATTACATGCATGATTTTCCTCTTTTACCACAGATGAAGTAGATGTGGGAGTCTCAAGAGACATTGCGAGGACAGCAAGCCTCCCCTTCTATCCCTTCCAATGCTGCGGCTAGTCAACCGGCTGTGTTTACTAATCCTTTCCCTTAGCAAGGATTTGTGGCTACCCAACCACCTGAAGGTTAGGTGGCCACTCAACCTCCTCCATCTAGTACCTCTGATTATTAGATTCTCATGATGAACTCTGAACAACCTACAACTATTGATATCAATCTTCTGACTCGGTCCCGTGAGTACAACTAACCTCCCACTACGTCTATCCCCGAGCCACGTCCTTCGGTCTCTACACAGCCTCTTTAGACACCTAATGGTCCCTTGTAGATCCCTCAGCCTAAGGCAGAGGTTCATACCAAGATCCCTAAGGGACCACTACGCTGAAATGCTGCTTCTGGAAAAGTTTCCCATTTGTATAGTATAGTAGATTATTTGGCACAATCTCGTGCAGGCATTTCAACGCTGGAACTCCTCCAGTCGTGACCTTCACAACAAAAGCTCTACTATCTGCCATGGGCACTGTAGATCCTTCCGATGATCAATTGATTGTCTTCGATGTTGACCGGTCAGAACATTCTCCTCTCCCTGCTTCCGTCGCCTTCCTAATCCCAGTCAAGATCCGAAACGCCAACGTTTCCTGGTGCATCATTGATGAGGGGGCATCCGCCTGTGTGATGTCCACTTCGATTTGGAAGAAACTTGGATCACCTGAGTTGGCTCCTTCCACGATCAGTCTCCAAGCGTGGGATGGCCACGCCTCCCAGCCCATTGGCCTATTGCGCAACTGTCTTATACCCTTGCGGGCATGACTGTTTGCATTGACGTAGAAGCCATAGATGCCCCCTTAGATTACAACATTCTATTGGGTCGTAAATACACCTATGCAATGCTTTTTGTCCCATCTGTGGTTCACTGCAATATGTCCTTCCCTCATAATGGAAATATAGTCACCATTCACAAATTGACATATTACGAACTGAAGTCTCAGACCTCCCCTAAGTCCATCATCTCTTCGGTGGCCAATAATCAAACCGTCGATCCTTTGACCAGTGTCTCACCCAAAGTCTAAAAATAATCCTCATTGATTGGTATATTCCCTGGTCTTCCTCCTCCTATCTCTGATCCCATCTCATCGAATGTTTGCATAATTCAATCATCCCGGGCCTCCCTCAAGCAGCCTACTCCTAGCCCTTCGATTCAGCCTTCTAGACCCCATCCTTCTGGCCCTTCACCTACATCTGGTGTTCATGAGCCTCTCTACCATCCTGGAACGGTTCCTCCAGGCCTTAACCATCTTGGAGCCATCCTGCCTAGCCATTACCCCTCTGGTCAAATATTGTTCCTAGCTCCTCCTCCTAGAGTGTACATGGTACCTATCATGGCCACCCTCTCTCTTCCTAACCTAACCCTAGGGATTCCCGTCTGGTACCTTCTTCCCCCAGCCACTACCCCGCCTAGTCAGCCCAAACCTTATCTTGCTTTTACCCCGGTTCTACCGGTCCCTATGACTTTTCCCGTTGTTACAATGCCTCAGCCACCTCAATAGGAACCATCTGTTGTTGCGACCACTTCGAGTAAGAAGGGAAAAGCTTGCAAGAGGGCATCAAAAGACAAGACTCCCTGATAAACCATGCTCCTCCTCAGCCTCCAAAGCGTACACCTCCGTGTGCTTTGTGTGATGTTGTCGGTCATGCCACCCATAATTTTCCTGAATTTCCTCATCTCAAGCCCATGGTTAACGAAGCATTTCCGGAGTCTGATATCACAGAGGTATATGTCACTATAGCTGATTTAGTCCCAAAACTCAATTATTTGTGCAAAAATCACCTCTGTGATTTGTGTGATCTCCATGGCCATTATACCCACCTCTATCCCTGCCTCGAGGAATTCCGCACCTCTCTAGCGGCAGTTCTCCAATTCGAGGCAAAGCGCAACGAGTCCACCGCTCCCTTATTTGAGCTTTTGCTTCAGCAGAACTAGAGGACACATCCACTCTTATTGGAATTCCCCCTCCGGATGTCAAACTGATAGAGTCTTTGACAACTGTCCACTACCCGTCATCATCTATGCGATCCTCGGTGGAAGACCCCCTGGGACTTCCCCTTCTGTTTCGCCTGAACTCCCTTCAGCGATCCCCTTGGGCTCAACATTGGTGGATCCTTCATCTACTTGTTTTTCTATCACCCCTTGTGATGATGCACATGTGAACCTCCCTTCTCATGGTGATGAGTCAGGTAGCTTCACCACATCAGGTGGTCTTTCTTCCACCAGTCACCCCATCTTCTATTACGATGACAACATTATGGAAGTATTCACCACCCTTGACTTTACCTATACCCCCTTACATCGAACCCATGCATTCAAACCACATACACCTTGTGGCCATTACATTGACACCCGATGATTGGGTAAGGGAGCACCCATATTTAAGAGTCCAGGAGAAGCAGTTCTCCACAACTCTCCTAGTGTATCTAGTCGTGTCGACTCTAGTACCATTATTCTTTCACATTCTAAAGAACCTCTAGAGTCCCATATCACATCAGATCACTCTAGGGATGATGCCCCTCATCATTCCTTCATCTTACATCAACAACCCAGTCCCCTAGACATTGTTGTTGACCAATTTGTGGGTTTTCTAGGAGAGCATCAGTTCATCATCTCCAAATCCATTCTTTGGGATAGTGAAACCATGCATGCCAACCCAGAAACTTAAGTCCATTTGCTTCATATATGAAGTACCAAAATATATTGGTAATCCTCCATTCCCTTTCTTGAACTACATAACCATAACGAAAACAAAAGGTGCACCACATCATAAAAATGTGTTTAGATTCCCCATTTCTAAATACATTTTGGCATGACCATAACGTGCTTGGGGGCACTTATGCCCCTCAACTATAAAAATCCCAGCTCTTAGTAAAAAATAACACTGAAACCCTCTTTCTCTGAAAGGTCGCACTTTTCAAGTCATTTCCTAGGATAGGTCGCAATTTTCTGCCCAATACCTACTACCCAGGTCGCAGAACAAGCACCAAAAAGTATGACCTCGCCTGTTCATGATCTCTGGGTGCCTAAACTGAAATTTTGATCCCCTTAAATGAAAAAGTAGGGTTAGGCCTCTTAACTACAACTGACGGATCTTGTTTCCAACGGTCGGTTTGTCTGCTATGATCTCTACAAGATTTAGGGCCCTCTCTCCTCTCTACATTCACCACAGCTCCACATGCAAATGAGTGAATTTGGAGGGAAAATGCCTTATTAAAAGAGAAACCCCTAATTTTTATTTCGCATGCTGCAACCAAACCGTAGCTCAGTTTAACAAACCGTCTGTATCGTTGGAAAGCTCTCACCAAGCCCTAAAATGGGTATCTGTTATTTTTTTGGTGATTTGATACTTCACCGAGACACATTTCGTCCAAGAAGGGTCACTTCACCACTCCTCAAAATCAAATTTCTTCACCTGTAACACTTGTACTTGGGGCACCACTTTTCCATGCTCATGTCGATTTTCGTCATGAGTAACCATCATGTACTCATGTATTTAGGGTACCCACCAGACCTTTTCTGTGTGGCAGCATCATCGAATCACCCTTGTTTAGAGCATCCGAGCTGAGCCATCATCTCATTCATGAAGTCTATCCTGAGTCCCTTGATATCCCGCTATAGTCGTCCATCCTTCATTGCCTTGGTTCCTCTCTCGTGCCGCACATTATTGCCTTCAGTCCTACTGTCCCCTATCCCTCATGATCTTGTGTCAGTCTCTGCCAGGTCATCCATGCCCTTTATGCTCTAACAAGGGAAGTTGTCTGTCCACTACTTAGTACCCCCCATTTCATCATCATCCCTGGTTTCAGTCTATCAGTCGCTCAACTATTTTCTCTCGTTCCTTAGTTGAGGATCCCTTATTGCCTCACCTATGGTGGACCTCCTTCTGTCGACATCATATCATTCATTCCAGAAGACAGGTCTAGAATACCTTGGTTCCAGCTTCCACTCTTGTTCGGTGTCTCGGAGCAGGCAAAGGGACTCCTCATTTCCCTTTGACTTGATTGTTTCTCAGCTCTAGCTCTTTTTAGCATGATCGAGATCCGTATACTTGATGGTTCCGTGATGCAGCAGATGATACCGGTGACTCCCGGGTGTGTGTGAAATGTTTCAGCCCTCATGAGGGGGTGGCCCTACAGATAGCCCCCCACATGCCCAGATGACCTCCTCATTACAGCGTTTGATGCAGCTCCATATATTTGATGATGTCGACCTTAGCCCCTTGCAACGCCTTTTTTTTTGCATGTATCAGTCATATTTTTAGATCCCTTTCCTATTTTCAGGGGCATTTGGGTTGTATTTGTATCTCATGTACTCAGATATTATTGTACAAGTCCTGGATATTATCACAGGCAGACTATGTACGCGGGATTCATTATCATGTTTTTACCTGGCTCATGTTTATTTCAGTATGTACTATATTATTATGTCCCTTGTTTACTGGATGCACTATTCTTTGTACTTTGTCTTGACAGTCATAGGTATGCCTCCCCCGCCACCTATAGCACAGTTACTCACTCATAAAAGAGACTTGTCGCACATGTAAGTCTCGCCTCCTCAGGATCTAGTCCTCTAGTGCTTTAGTCTACCTTATATTTCTCTCTCTTTGACTTCCCCTTCGGTGTCTAGTGATTGAGTTCTTACAATGTACTTCGGTCATACGATTAGCTCCTAATGCTCACACGCTGGGGGGAAATATGTTACACCATTTTTTTTTCATCTAACCTGTTACTATTAGATGGACTTAAGCACACCATGTAAGACCAATTTTACCCTAAGTAAAATTGCTTTCACTATGAAAAATAACTTAGTAAACCACCTTTATTAAGTTTTTTATGGTCTAAACAGGAAACCCCATGAGGAAATATTAAATAAATCTACATTTGTTTGTTTTTCCTCAAGGAATAATTAGTTAAACAACAGTTTAATTAATATTCCTAGTCATATTTAACCCAAAACAGGAAAATTAATTAGATAAATTATTATTTATCTTATTATTTTCTAGGAATAATTATTTAAACCTTATTTAAATAATATTCCTTGTTAAATTTGACTAAAACACTCATACATAGTTAAATAAATAATTATTTATTTAATTATTACTCAACCACATCCTTGAAATGATAAACAAATCATTTATTTTTTTATTATTTATAAATAAAGGGATTTGACCCAAGTCAAATTATTTTTCCCTCCAACAAATATAATAAAATATTCCATAAAAGTTGGATCTAGAATTGGTTAATAATATTTTAATTATGCACCAATATCTATACTAACTCAATATTTTGTTATAAATAGAAGGGTTTTTCCATTCATTCACTACCTTTTGTTGCCTAAGGATCACTCTGGATCTATACTTTTGGTATGACTTTGATCCACCATCATTGTCACATCTTTCTATCTTTTTTCTTGTGGGCTCCCTTTGAGTTCCATTTTTGTCTGGGTTTTCTACACCGTCAAGAGAGAGGAATTTTAGATCTGAAGTGTTGAAGACTTACAAGAACGCATCCCATTGAGGAGAACTGGTAACATCCTTCTATTTTTTCCTCCCAGGTGCCCTTAATACAAAATTCATTCAACATATTCTTGTCTTGTCTATTGGATGCATGGAGCAACTCTTGTTTTTATTTACTGCGTAATGTATTTTAATGCATAGATCTATATTTTTGCAGCATTTATCTTGATAAACTAATTGCATATCTAAAGATATTGGTAGCTATCTTTGTTGTTAGGGTTGTTTGTTATGCACAACTAAAGTGGTATTTTTTCGTACACTTGTGATTAAGATTCATACTAACATTGGGGTCCATTGAAGGTATGCAACATGGGTACTCCTTAGATGAGGAATTAAATTATGCATCCAATGAGTATTCTCGCTCAAAATTTGAGTAAAAATGTAGGGAGATAAGTTGAAATTTCAAGTTGAACAAGTAGTTTTTTATTTTTTCCCTATAAAATTTGATGATGTAATCTAATATTATTTATTATTTCCACTATTATTTTATAAAATTCCCTAGAAGGCCCATATTAGAACTTAAATTTCTCTAATGAATCTGGTTGCAGTACAAATGGAGGTATGTTATTCCCACAAAGCCGAAAAAAGGATGGTATGCCAATTCATTTTGTGAATCCATACAATTCGTTGAAGCATTTATTTTAAGACTTTTTTGATGGATTCTACCTGACCATTGGATTGCGGGTATTATGGAGTTTATTTGTCATGTTGTAAGCCCAACTTGGAATTCAATTCAGACATCATGTAATTATGGAAATTTTTCCCATGGTTAGTGACTATAGCTTGTGCTATATTGAATCTCACAATCATGTGGTTAAAAAGGAAGAGTGCAACAATTTTTTTGGTATTGTCATTTATAGGCATCTCCTTGGCCCACTTAGTGAAGTAATCAACTGTAAGGATTATATAATCATGCCCCTCAGGCGAGTGAGGGTTACAAGTCAAATTCAATGCCCCATTTAGCAACTGAGCCAACAACTCAATGCATCAGAGAAGGTGGAAGAGAGGCTTTTCAATTATGAATCTGGCATGCATGACACATTTGGACTTCCGAGATACAATCTCGAAACATAGTAGGCCAAAAGTAACCAGCTTGTACGATCTTCTAGGAGGTATCATATCCAAACATATGTTCACCGCAAACTACAACATGACAGTCATTTAGATCTTTCTCAACTTCCACATGCGTAAGGCAACGTTTAAATAGCGTTTCAAGGCCACGGTGATAAATAATATCAATGATTATGATATAATGACGAGCCTAGTATCGAATACAACATTGGTCAAAAAAATTGGTTTCAAGCCGAAAAATTTGGGTATGGAGATAAATAATGACATCTCTATGTCATGGATCAGAGGAATAGATTAGAAACAATGCTTCATGAGGAATAAGATCATTAGTTGGCGATTATGAATCAGAAAATGGAAGGTCACGGATCAATTCTGAAAAGACTAAGGATTTCTTATATTTTGGTTTAACAAACTCCAAATCAAACTCTTGAAGTATGGAAATCCACTTGGAGTACCTTCCCCCAAGCAGTTGACGCAACAATATGTAACTCATGGGGTTACAGTGGGAAATGACAATATTCTTGTGAAGTAGTATATAGTGGTGAAACCTTTGAACCACTTGCATGAA
Organism: Pinus albicaulis; assembly: GCA_034641835.2. Lineage (NCBI taxonomy): Eukaryota > Viridiplantae > Streptophyta > Pinopsida > Pinales > Pinaceae > Pinus > Pinus albicaulis. The sequence continues at coordinate 743,095,125 of CM076569.1, read as the reverse complement.
TGCCAAAATTAACTTTTCAACATGAGAATACCTGGTATTAGTATCCCTTATATTATGCCTCAAGTAATAAATGGGATTTTTGTCACCTGATTCATCTTATTGTACCAATACCATGGCGATAGTGGCTACAAACGCAACAAGTTATAGGAAATAATCCTGGTAATAGTTGGGGGATACATTAATGATGCACGAGCTAAGACATTCCTTAGGGCATCAAAATATTCTTGGGAAGAATCACCCCAATGAACTGGAACCCCTTTTTTCAGTAATCAGGTAAAAACTTTAGTAATATCGGTGTAATTAGGGATGAACCGACATAGAAATATAGCCTTCCCCTGTAGGCGTTGTAATAGAATGAGAGTGGATGGACCAGGAAAATCAAGAATTTCTTGTACTTTTAACGGATCATTATAGATCCCTTGCTTGGACGCAACGAAGCCCAGGAGTCAACTAGATTTGACACAAATGAAAAATTTATGTGGGTTCAATCGTATCTTGTAGTGTAAGCATCATAAGAAAATTTCTCTAAGATCCATGGGGTGATCTTGAAGATGTTTAGAATGAGTAGTAAAGTCATCATGATATGGTTGCACGCTATGCTTAATGTCATGAAAATCATAATTCATATATTTTTGGAGAGTTTCCCACATTCTTAGGACCAAAAGGGAGTTTAAGACAAGAAAACGTGTCCCACATAAAGATGAACATAGTTTTGTGTTGGTCAAAAGGGTGTATGTTTATCTTATTGTAGCTATAAAATCCATCCATAAACGAGAAAACTTCACTTTCGACACAATCATCAACAATTTGGTCGATAAAGGGAGTTGGATAGTTTTCCTTTGGACAAGCATGATTACTATCCCTATAGTTGACACATACTCCTATGATACCTTATTTCTTCATTACGAGAACGAAATTTGAAACTGAATGGCACTAGTACATTCAATGGTCAAAATTCCGACACTTTAGTTCTGACACTTTTGACGTATTGTCAGAAATTTCCCCAATTTTTATCAATTTTTCAAATCCCGCCAACAATCGTCGCTATACCAATGTTTAGGGACATCTTCGGTATTGTGACGTTTAGGAACGTCGTCGGAATACCAACGTTTCGAGGCACAACGTCGAAAATGCGATGTTTCTAAGACTTGAGTCAATATTGTCAAGGTTTGGGGAAAACATCGTTATTTCAACGTTTAGAGACACTTGTCGGTGGTGCGACAGAATTGGGGACAAACATCGGTATTGCAACGATTTTAGGAGAATGGTCAGTATTGCGACGATTTGGGGAAAAACGTCGCTATTTAGACGTTTAGAGACATTGTCAGTAGTGTGACGGAATTGGGCTCAACTGTCGGTATTGCGACAGTTTGAGGACAACCATCGATATTACGATGGTTGAAGGATAACCTTCGGTGTTGAAACATGTTGATTAAACATCATAATAGTAATGACGGTAAACATTGTAATTTTCCTTAGATTTTAACCAATTTTTTTTAAGCAATGTTAACCCAGTTTCGTAGTCTTCATTTTCGATATTCATTCAATTACATGTAGTTTCAATTATGTCCTACACAAGTTTTAAAACAAAAAACAACAACAACATACCTTAAAGTATCATATAGACCAGTTTTATATTTTAAATAGAGAGTTTAAATTATGTGATGAAATAAAATTTAATTAATTTATTATTATTTTTTTTAACTGTGAAATGTTGATAGTTTTTTAAATGAAAATGTTTTATAGTAAACCATTATATTTTTATTTAGATATTTTCCCAATATTATGAATGGTGTTAATGATTTTTTTTTTTTGTATTTTAAAATATTTTGAAGTACGTACGTTAAAGAGATGTTCTGGTTTCCATGGACAACGACTCCAAATGCTTCATGTAATGAAATGTGGATTTATTGAGAGTGTTTAACATTTTCTTTTTCTTTTTCCTTTGGATCATTAACAAGTAGGGAGATTGAGATTATGCAGAGGCAACCAGGTTTATTTTGTAATGTTGTTTTTTTATTTTATTTTTATTTGATTAATTTTTATAGGATTATAATAATATATTTTTTATTTGTTTACTAGGGTGATTTAATTGGAAATTATTATGTTAGCTATTACTATGTTAGCTAGGTCAAGCTAACAAAAATAATAATATATTTGTTATATTTAATTGTTATTAATTTCTCTTGAACTTATAACATGTTTAATCTTAAAAATGAATATAAAAAAATTATCTTTTAATTTAATGAATGAATAAATTAGAAGTTTTATTATAACTTTTTCAAAATATAATGTGTTGTGTATTGAAGAATATTTACCATTTTTTCATTACAATATTTGTATTGTGATTACCCCACAAATCATAGCCCAATGTGGGCCCTCCCCACCTGCTTTGACATGGTGATAGATCACACTTTCAAGAGTTGCGATTCATGAATGTCACTCGCGTAGTACTGACTAATGTGTGCATCACCTTGGCAATTCACTTCAACATGACATTTTTCCTTCAACGTTACTTAATTTTTGTTCCACGTGGCCTATATAACCTCGCACATAACCACGTCATCGTTGATGGTGAAGACTTTGTATCATAATGGTGATTTGATGGATCTCATTCATTCTCAAAACACCCCTAATCACTTCACCGAGGAAGCAGCCACCATGGAAACCTTGTGCAACAAGATCATTGGCACATAGCACAATATACATCGCAACTCCAAGTAGAGTTAAACACCCTTAAATCATGCATAGTGTGCCCGAATAATGGTAATGTGATCTCCCTCAGTCTCAGCAATATTATGCATTCCAATACTTTCATGTGCTTTAATTACCATGACCATGCAAAGTTATTTAAGATCAACATCCCTTTTAGCTAGAGCATATCATTCAATGCAGGTCGCAATATGTGTCGTAAGCTTTTTGATTCAGCTTCTCGGCGAAGGCCTCTTGACCTTAATGACTTGGCCTTCTAGCCATTCTCTACCTTCAATAGCTCTCCCTCTCTAGCCTTCTTCTTGAACTTTCTATTACCCTCTCCTATGTTCATGCATGTCATCCCTTTAGCCTTTTTGCAAGCTTCACATCCCAATTGCCTTTGTCCAGGTGGGTCCAGTCAGGTCAGGTGGGGTCGTGTTAGGTCGTGGTGTCAGGTCGGGTCGTGTGAGGTCGGGTCGGGTCGGGTCATCTGAGGTCGGGTCAGGTCGGGTTGAGTTAGGTCGGGTCGGGTCATGTGAGGGCGCCCAAGGAACGCGTTCAAGTTGGGCCATGTTGGTTCGTGTGAGGGCGCCCAAGGAAACACGTTTGGGCGGGTCATGTAGGGTTTGATCGGGTCGTGTCATGTGAGGCTGCATAAGGAAATGCGTTAAGGCGGGTCGGGTTGGGTCGTGTCGTGTGAGGGCGCCCAAGGAAACACGTTCGAGCGGGTCGAGTTGGGTTGGGCCGAGTCGTGTGAGGGTGCTCAGGAAAACACATTCGGGCAGGTTTTCTCGAGTCGTGTCGGGTGAGGGCGCCCGAGGAAATGCGTTTGGGCAGGTCGGGTCGGGTCAGGTCGTGTGAGGGTACCCAAGGAAATGCGTTCGACCGGGCTGGGTCGGTTCGGTTCAGGTCATGTGAGGGTGCATAAGGAAACGTGTTTGACGCGGGTCGGGGAGGGTCATGTCGGGTTGTGTGAGGGCGCCCAGGGAAATGCGTTCGGGCGAGTCGGGTCATTTGAGGGCACATAGGGAAATGCGTTCAGGTGGGTCGGGTCATGTGAGGGTGGTCGTATAAAAAATTCTAAGTTGTGATCGCATGTGTGCATTGTACTACACGTTTGTGCAATATATTTTCTGTTTTGATCTCTGTCATGCCTTCGTTTGAGTGGGTCGGGTCGTGCCATGTGAGGGCGCAATAGGAAACATGTTCGGGTTGGATCGTGTAAGGGAGGCCATATAAAAAATGGAAATTTATTACAACAAAAATTGGAATATGACATACTCAAGGGTTCCCTGCCCTCACACATCATGACCCGACCCAACCCGACCCGCCCGAACTCGTTTCCCTCAGTGCCCTCACACAACCCGACCTACCCAAACGCGTTTCCTAGGGCACCCTGACACGTTCATAAAGACCGTTCACAAAACGTCGGAATAACGACATGGATAGAAAACGTCAGAAGCACGACATATGCTATTGAGATCGTCGGAATAGCCACGATATGAAAAGACCATTTACAAAATGTCACAATGGTGACGATATGAGGCTTGTTATAGATTTAATATATTATTTCATATATTAGTGTAGAAATTTTGTTAATATATATATATATATATATATATATATATATATATATATATATATATATATATATATATATATATATATATATATATATGTATATATATATATATATATATATATATATTATCACAATTAATTAAATAATTAATTAATTACTTAATTAAATAAAACTAGCCGTTATTGTTCAATTTTAATTTTCAAAGTCAAACTAGCCGTTATCTTAACGGCTAGTTTAGCCATAAAATATTCCAAGCTATTAGATCTAGATCTTGGTTAATAATATTTTATTATGCACTATTATCAAGGATAACTCAATATTTTGTTATAAATAAGATCAGGGTTTTCCATTCATTATTTACCTTTGATCCTTTTATCATGGTCGAAATTTGATCACTTTTATTTTCTTTTTGCTTATTGAGGTCCCATTGAGTTCAACACTTCTTGGGTTTTCTACACCATTGAGAAAGATAATTGCTAAATATAATTATTTTTTTCTTTATAGGATAATTTGCATCAATGGAAGAAAACAGTAGAGGTGGAAAAAAAATTGAAGAGGGTGAAAGGGGTGATGGTAAACTTTATTGCCCTTGCAAAAAATATTGTATGAGAAATAATGTTAGAGTTTTAATAACAACATCAACAATGCATTGTAGGAAATATGGGTACATTGATGGTGGATCGAATTACTATCGTCTCATGGTAATTAATGATCTATCTTCATTTTGATTATATCGTAAAATTTTATATTATTTTAATATTTTTTATATACGCACTAATGTTTAATGATTGTTTGTAATTTTCATAAAGGCATAGTTGCCCCCCAACTTTTTGCAGAACCAACTTCCACAGCTAAATAGTAGTAGATTAGATGATGTTGCACCAGTACAAGAGAATATTGCAGCAAATATTAGTATTGGAAATGATGTTGTACAAGGTGAAGAACATGAAGCGAATGATGAAGATGATTTTAATGATCCCATGGAGGTAGATGATGACAATAATGAGATAGTTCACATTAATGATGGGACAAATCAAATGCTCCAAGACTTGTATGGTGAGTCAGATGATGATGGTGGAGATAGTGATGGTATTTATGATGTACCTTTGATTAAAAGGTCAAGTGAACGACTTTTTGAACACTCAAATGCAACTCTTCTCTCTGCTACATTGTTGCTGGTGAACTTAAAGGTTATGAATAATTTTTCGAACAGATGTATGACACAGATCCTAAGGTATGCAATATGTATATATGATCACATATATGTAAATTTTGATTATTTTCCCTTTTTTTAGTTGTAATAAATGTGTAAAATAATAATTCAATACTTATATATGATTAATAATCTTTACATTAACTAGTTTTTGTTTATGTTGTATATTGTTGGGTGAATTTTTGTTACCATCGCCAAATACTTTACCTCGAACATATCGATATCTACGTGCTATTATGAAATATTTTGGAATGGAATATAATACTATAGATGCATGTCCCAAAGATGATATTATATATTATGAAGAACACGCGTTGAAAACAGAATGTCTGAAATGTGGTACCAGTAGATATCGAACAGATCAACTAACAAAAAAGGTGTCTCAAAAGGTTCTTCATCATATTCCCATAATTCCACGTTTGCAGCGAATTTTCAGGTGTAAGAGCATAGCACAGTTTATGGATTACCATTCAAAGAATAGAAGTGGATATGGTGTTCTTCGAATGCCTACAGATGGTTCTGCATTTAGGGAAATCAAGGAAAAATATGTAGATTTTAAAAATGAACCACGTAATGTCAGGCTTTCATTGGCAGCTGATGGTGTTAATCCATTCAAAGAGCTTAGATCTACTTACTCAGTGTGGCCTATTTTCGTTATCAACAATAACATTACTCCTTGGATGTCAATAAAGAGGGAGCACATAATGTTTATTATGATTATTGCAGGTATTTGATACATTATTTTTTCGGATGTAACATTTTCATTCCTCTCGTTGTTTGCATAATATATTTTATTTATTTACTTACTTATATATACATATATCATGGTAGTAATTACGTACCGTAATTTTTAACAATTAGGTAAGTACCAAGTCAAAGATATGAATGCATATACTGAGTCTCTTATCGATGAGCTAATAAATTTATGGCATGGCATCACTATGTATGATATCACTAAACCAATCAAGCAGAAGAGATTTCAATGTCATGGAATGCTTGTATGGACAATTCATGATGCCCCAGGACTAACACATTTTTATGGTATGTAATATTTCGTTGCACTTTAATATAATATATAATTATCTAAATTAGATATACCATATTGCATGTTTTAAAAATGATCTCATAGTATAATTGTTATTGATCCATCTATTGCAGGTCTTCAAACAAAGGGTAGATTTGCATGTCCAGTTTGTGGCCCTAAGATGAAGTATCGTCATTTTCCAGACTTAAGAAAGATGGTGTTTGATGAGTTTAGGCACTTCCTCCCTAGGAACCATAAGTATCGTACTACTGAAAAACATCTTTTCAATGATAAAGAAGAAACTAGATTAAAACCATGAAGAATGACACCTCAGTTGTGGATGTTGGAATATAACAGAATTAATAATCGTCTAGCAGCTAGTACGTAATTTGTGTGTATGTATATATTTATATATATATATATATATATATATATATATATATATATATATATATATTATTTGTTTATGTAATGTTTGGAATTTTTTTTTTTAGCTAATGAATTTAGTTTATTGTATTTTATAATTAATATTGTTCTGATTTATTTTATTCTTTGATATCAAGGTCATCGTCGCCGTGAAGGTACTAATATTGTACTTCCACCTGGAATGAAATGTTATCCTTCTCAATTCATGAGGTTGCCCTACTATGAGGACCTAAAAATAGCTCATTTTTTTGATACAATGCATGTCGGGAAGAATGTGACAGAAATGTTATGGCGAACCATAGATGGTGCACATGATAGAGATAAAATTGACAAAATTTGTGCTGACATTGAGAAATCAAATCATGCAATGAAAAGTGTGATCGACAGATCAAATATAATGGAGGTTGAAATTATAATAATATTCCATGGTTATTAACAGAACAACAAAGCAATGATGTAAAAGAGGTCGTTAGAAGAATTAAATTTCCAACAGGTTTTGCTTCAAACATAAATAATATCTTAATGAAGAAAGGTGACTTCAGTGGGGTGAAAACACATGATTGGCATACCTTTGTTAAGGTAATTTTTTTTGTATACATTTTTGTATGTTATTGCTTGAATACATATTTTAAATTTTCCTTTTTTCTGTTTAATTTGGAAACCAATAACGATTCATTTTTTATTGTTATAGTATGTTCTACCTATATCTCTCCCAAACGACTTCGAAAACAATGTCAAACAAGTTATATATGGTCTTAGTAAATACATGAGGTAAGTAGTTTTGATTTATACGCAAAATCTAATTGCTACAATTTCTTTTTGTACTTAATGACATGATGTGTTAATTTACTTGTAATGAAATATATATTATGTTTCATTGAAATAACCTTGCGTAATGATTTGCAGATGGTTGTCATTGAAATAAATCCATCAAGATGAAATAAATTATTGGAAGAGAGAAATTCCTCGGCTATTGTGTGAAATGCAAAAGTATATACCTCCAACATTTTTCAATGCACAAGAACACTACTTGATACACCAAGTTGAGGAGATTGAAATGTGTGGACCAGTACACACGAGGTAAATTTGGATGGTGGAGAGGCACTTGAAATCCTTGAAGGCTTTGGTTATACAAAGAGCACAACCTGAGGGTTCTATGGTGGAGGGATATGTGGTATATGAATCCATGGTGTATATTATTCATTATCTTCCTATATTAGCTACACCAGCTATGAATGCGGTGGATTGCATTTGGGATGTGAACTCCATAAAAAAAATTGAAGTGGAGCACCTGTTGGGAAAAGGTAGAATGAAGAAAGTGAGAGGTAAAAGATTTATTATGTATAATACATATAAATTTTCATTTTTTTACATCATGTATATGATCATATTCATTTAAGTCTTATTCTTTCATCGTTTATTAATTAATATAATTTACCATGGTTATAAGCTATATTTAATATTGGTTTGTTTTTTTATTCAGGTGCTCAAGATTATGAGGCACTACTTTTATACATTTCAAGAAATCTTGAGTGGATGAGTGAATGGATTGAAAGATGTAAATCATGTAACGATGATAGTTTATCATGGAAACTACTGTCTGAATTGGTTAGAGAAGCATATCGTAGTGGAGATGGAAACATTACGAACAGGGAAATTGATTTAGCATATGGTTTGAAAGATAGAAAGGTAAGCAATTAATTCACCTATTTTATTAATTACTTATTTTATATTATATTTATAATGTGACAACAAGTTTGATTTTTCAGATAATTTTCAAGCTGTGTAAATTATATGATTAATTATTAATTGAGAATGCATCTTTTTCATGTTTGGCATATTTTAGTTGAAACACCACAAGGATATGTGGTGCAATGGTCGTAAATTTCACATTAAACAGTTGGATGATAATAGGAAAAATTCTGATAGTTGGATAACTACAGTATTCCAGGTCACTAATGTTTCCTCTAGGAGTGACGACATCCTCGAGAATCTGAAAATAGATATTATGGGTTTTTAGATGATATAGTTGAGTGTGACTTTAATTCCTTCAAATTAGTTTTGATCGACGTCAAATGGTATAGGCTACGAATGAATGTACGTGATGATGATAGAACTCTTATTCAACATGAAAATGGATTTCGAATGGTTAAAACATCGCATTTTGAAGCAGGAAAAGATCGCTATGTTTTTCCAAGCCAATGTGAACAAGTCTTTTACTCAGAGGTTCCAGGTGAGAACGCATGGTCATTTTCTATTAGATATGATCCAAGAGGAAGGCCAGTAGAGTATACTATAAAGGAATAAGATGATATTGATCAAGAAGAAGATGATGCAGTGGCAGATCAGCAGGAAGATGCATTGACAGATGAGGAAGATATAGAAGATGAACCAGGCGTAGGAGATGAGGCAACAATTATTGATGATGATGTCAATGAGGATATTATTGAAAATGACATAATTGATGATGATGATGACATGGTCGATCATTTCAACACCGTTTCTGAATTAGATGTTGGTATAGATGTCGACCAGTTGGATGAAGATCAAGAAGATACAGAAGAAGAATATTGATACAGATGTTATGTTCGAGTATGAGATGGTATGTTATAACTTTATATTTTAATATGTAGGAATTATTGTCTTTAAATAATTTACTAATTATGTGGGTTTATTGGATGTTTTTTATTATTATTTCAAACCAATAAATAATGGCCATACTATTGTACAGGCTAAACTAAAATTATGTATTTATACAAACACATGAAAATTGTGTTTACGACCATAATTAATTTTTGGTTTGTTTGTATTCTATTTCATAGATTGGGTATTGGGAAAATGAGAGTGATGTGAAGGGGATGGGAGGGGCCATATGATCTTCCACCTTCACATGGTTGGCCCTGTTCAGTAGAGAATAAATTATTCTTGAAACAAAGAGAAGCTCATTCATATTTATTTGCATTATCGTAAATGTCATCATTATTGTCAGATTATTGCAGCGCTAAAATTGCTGAAATTGTTAGAAAACATTAGGTTTCTTATGAAATGATATTACCATGCACCATTATATTTATAAGCCAAGAGTGACCCGTGAATGGGGCCATTAACATTGTTTATATGTTTCACAAATTTGCTCAATTTTCACTCGTGTGTGCTCTATACTCTCTACAAATTATTCTTCCTCACTTCTCAGGCACTCAACACCTCCTCTATACTCATTAATAAACTTTTCCACTCAACCCCCACCTGCATTTCCTTGCTCTAGCCAAGGAAATCAGTTTTCATAGGTTGATCACATAATGTGAAATGGGTATTGCTTGTACTCTTGGCAATCAACATCTAAGGTAATATGATTTGGAAGAGGTCCTTACCTTCATAACAAGATGATGTGATCATTAACAAAACCTTCAATTTTAATGACATCCTCAATTCTTTTGCGCTCATTTAATATCCTCTTATTCACTCTTTAAATATCATTATAAAGAAATTATATTTTATTTTTCATTTGTTTAAGATTTTTCAAATTGGAAAATTTTTTAACCTCTTCCTTGTAAATATTGCTAGCAATCATCTCCTTCACATAACATAAGTCTTAATACACATGGAATTTTATCATTTTCCTTCACATAATGTAAGTCTTAACACACATGGAATCTCATCATTAGGAATGCCCAATGTTAAGTATGGTGAAACCTAATGGAACAATTAGCTTTATGTTAGAATAAAAGTGCATTTCTTTTAGGAATTGTCCAGCGAGGCCATAATTTTGTCCGGATGACCATTTTCTTACTAGAATATGACAATAAATTATTCAAAAAATCCCACTATGGTAGTGTTTAAATTTTTATTTTGATGAGGAAAATGGATTCAACACCATCAAGGACCCTTGGGGCACCCAAAATCTTGAAGATTGACAACTATAATCTAGATTTTCAATAACTTCCACCAGATTTTCGCAAAATCATGCTAGAATTTCTATTGTTTTATGGATGAAATTATGGCTTCATTAGACTACGCATTTCTTTTATATGAGCTTTAAGAATCTTCCCATATCTTGTGTTGTTAGAATGACATGATAACGTTTAGCCATAATGTAAACACATGATTTCATGGTTTTATTCCCAGTTGTCCTCCTACTTCTTTTCATTTTATGTTTATAATTTAGTTGATATTATATGAGCTTGAGGTTGTGGCCTTTCATGCTTATCACAAGGATGCATGGGTTTAATTAAATGACCATCCATTCACATGTATCTATCATTCTAGAAATTACACAAGGAGAGATTGACCAAGGAGTTTAAAAACAGTTCCTCCCAAGGACCCATGGAATAGTATACCAAAGGCAATACACAAGGTAATGAAATCCCCCCTAAACTAGTCATGTTGATATTCATGTTGACAATATAAAAAACAACAATGTTAGGGAATGTTATGGTATTTGGTGTATCATATCCCACTAAAGTTTGTCCCAAATCCTAGGCCATAGAGACCTTAGGACCCCATGGATTGAGTTTCATGGCTATTCATTGCCTAACTACATTTTTTTTTCATTTACATTTTTGGATTGAAAATAATTGTCATGAAGTATATCTGATAGCCTATGGATGTCTCAAAAAACTATGGTTGTTTTTTTTCAAAAAGGCTAAATGAATGGTTTTTAACTTAAGAAGGTTCTAAAATTTATTTAACAAGCTAAGTGGAATTCCCTTACGCTTTTGACCATTTATAGATTGATTTTTTCCACAGTGGGAAACTTAAATATATGTAATTAATCAGTTCATATCTTTAACCCATTCCCTATAATATTTTCTACTACACCAATAACTAATATGTGCTACAAATGATAGAGAGAACCACCATCCCTTGATGTTCTTACCAAGAGTGCATTTGGACCACATCTTCATAAGGCATTGTTATTGATGCCTCCATACATTCACTAGTGCATCAAAGACTGCAATAAATAACCCATATATCTTATGGGACTAACCACTTTGTTACTCATAGAAATATTATAACACGCATCTCTTGATGACATTATGAGAAATATTTATGACAACCTATATGTTAGCTTCCTTTACAATGTCAGTTTTATTATATATTCTTTTAATTTCTAAGGGTGGTGGTGACCTTATTGAATATAGACCTCTATTAAGAAAACCAATCAATTCCAACTAGAAGAAAAGACAAGAGAGTGGGAACAATTTTTGAACGGTGACTCCAATAAAAATCAAGGAGATTGGAAATATTTTCTTTAGAAATGAACACGGTTGATGTATTTTCCATCCTTGACCAAGCGTAATACTGTGCCAATGATGGGGGATATTCATGATATGCTTGAAACAGAGTAAAAACTCTAGCTAACCTATTGACCCATATATAGCTCAATTGTGTTAAAGGTTGCAAAGTTTGATATCCTTGTACTTTTCTTAAGCTAAAGTAGGTGAGATCCAATTATTTGAAGTATTATGAATGATTGAATTCATTTTTATAGTTTACATTATTATTTGAAACATAAACCTTTTTTTTCAAAGATGCATACTTGAAATATTGTTATCACTATGTAAAGATTGTTTGGATGTTTTTACATAGATTCAAGTTCCAAATATGAATAAATTTTGAACATGAAACTTGTGATATAGATCTAGTATGCTTTGGCACACAAAAAAAATTGGAAAGGGGTAATAATGCTTGGTTATCTCACAAGTATCATATGTTATTGGTCCAACACCAAAAATGGAAATAAGGCAAAATATTTATAATTACATAACTATATGGTAAATAGTAAATTTTTGACTACATGACAAAATGATATATTGTACGGTTATAGGGTAAGGTGATACTTGTTGATTTCAAGAGATTGTGATAATACATAGTTAATGGAATTATGGTATAACCATGGGCTTGAATCTTGTGACAAAATTTAATAAAAGTGTGACATGGTGGAAAGAAATGTGACATTACATCATGAGTTTACATTGGCATAAGGTATAACATTGAAATGTTTGAGGTATAATATGAAATTTTTGTGTGGTGAAAAGGCTGGCTTCACTACATTTCACAACTGTCGGTTTTACTAAGGCTTATTTCATTTCTTTCCCACTCTATTCTCCTTCCGCTACAACTAGACCATCTATCTGCGATTTGAATTAGACCCCGCTCTATTCCCCTTCCCCGCAGCTAGACCATCTATCCGCACCCATCTCCCACAGAGTCATTGACAGACTTGAGACTCTCTTGTGAATATTATTCAATATCAGTAATAATGGCAATTTTTTGTTAAATCAATATTGACAAAGCAGGAACCAAATAGCCGCCATTATTTCACTTCAAAGAATTGAATAAGGATTGTTTCTATGTACATGAAAATGTTGTGTGCATAACCTAAAAATGTCGTTGAACTCTGCATGGGGACGAAATCGAATTATTTACCATCGCAAACACTTGAGGGAGCTCCAAATTAAATGAACATATCTCTTTGTCAACATAAACCCCACCCATTCAAGTTTTGAGACATTGATTTTGCTAGGGTTGCATTAGAGGAGACATTAATCTGATAGGGTCACTTCAAAGGAAACATTAATATCCTAGGGCCACATTGAAAGGTTAAGTGGAAAAATGGTAATGTGGTTTCTTCATGCTTCAAAATTGTTCAGTTTGGCTTCAAAACTCTTGTGCATGTACTCTTGTGCTTCATGTCTATTCTATTTTTTGTGGGTTGATGTATAATTCCTTCATTTTCTACTACTGTTTATTTGATATAGTTTTGTTGCATGCAAAATGTTTGAAGAAACTCTTGACTTAATTGCTACACATGTAGTAGTGTTCACTTCTTGTCATAGCATGTTAGTTACAAGCTCATATACGAAGACTAAAGCTATTATTTGTGACCCAAAAAAATAAGGAAAACATGATACATGCATCTACTTCAAATATGCCTTATGAATCTAAATTTGAGTTTTGTTTGAGTCTGTCACCAAAGTGTTTGAAAAAATATTTGAGTGAACTTTGTCACATGGATGTTAGGCTTCCATTTTCTAGTGCTTCTTATACCCTAAAGCCTAGAAAATGGGACATCCCTTGCAAGAATGGAAAAATAACTGGTGCAAAGACCTCAAAAATCTTAAGCTTCACACATTAAATTATCCAGAGTAATGTAGATATGTTGGTATTTCCAATGCCTCGAAGATGGTTGTATGTTGCCTTGTAGCTGCATACAATGATTCCTTGTTCAGTTTGTTTGCATCAAGAGGAACTCTTTTACTTCTTCTCTGTGTTGGTTATTTCTCCACACAGGAAACAATTCACTTTCTGCTGGTAATATACTAGAAAATGAGACTCAACACCTGTGCCAATAACATGATGTGAGCAATTATTTTGGTTCCCACCTTTGGTTTTTACTGAAATGTAACAATTTCTTAATTATTGCATTCAAGTGGAGAATTTATAAATCTAGAAAGGTGCAAAAGGTTGAACTCATTGTGACAATGAAGGAAGAGATGAATCAAGACCAAACAATTGGTTAATAATTGTCATTTTAAACTTGATCAATGACTACTTGTGCATAAATAGTGAGGCATTATTTAGTGACAACCATCAAATTAAGATTCTCTTAGGTTGTTGCATTATTGAAAATGGTGGAATAAAAAGTTCAACTTATAGGACCTATTTCAACAATAATTCTTGCCCCGAATTGCCATCCACAACCCTATGCACCTTGTTTGAATCAAGGAAAATGGGTAGCCTACAAATTTTGTGATTGCACGATCAAGATAACCATAGTGCCCTTCATTTACATAGTTGGCTGTGACATGTTTCTGCAAGATTGTTGTGATCTTCTATTGGCTAGAAGATATAAGGGAATTCAACATGCCATTTATGATGTATATCAAAATACCTATGGACTGCACAAAGGTAAACAAGGTTTACTTCTTCCAATCTTCATAGGACTCTTTTCCATTTTTCATCAGTGTTGTAATTATGCCAAGAAACATGAAGTTTTTTAAAAGTTTGGTGGGGGAGATTCCCATTATGTAGTGTTTTTTCTTTATGATACATTGGGTGTAAATGTCAGTTTCATCAAATAAAAAGTTATTGTAGATGCATCTTAACTTCAAAACTATGAAACACACTCTAAGGTTTTTGATCCATCTCAACACTTAATTGATTTGGGATTTAAGATGGATCTACGCTAGTAATATTTTCCATAACTACAAAGTAATATTCTTTTGTATAATGAGATAAGTCACAGATAATAATCTTCCCATGTATCATCTCCTAAAGAAATGCAAGATTGATCAGCATCCACTTTGGATATTCCAATGGTTCGATCATCTTAGTAGATCTTAATTTACGATAGACTTTGTACTTCATTTCAACCAAAAATTATGTAATAAACAAGGAGAAATTAATGGCACAATTGCAATAGGATTAAAACACACCAAGAGACTCAAAATTTGACCTTGGAAAAACTTGCAAGAATGATGTTAAACTGATACAAAACTTGTTCCCTAATTGGTCACATAATGATATAATTATAGAGGATTAAATCACTACAGAACTTCAAAGTACTATGGTTTGGACTTCAAACTTATACAAAAAACCCCTTACTTCCTCTATTTTGTGTCTATTTATTTGGTGATCTTTTCTTGGTTATGAAGTTGTGTCCCCTCATGAATTTGAGCCCCTCATCAATCTCCCCCCACGAATTTGAACCTCTCATTAATCTCTTCTTTCTCTATATACCATCTTTGGCATTTCTTCATTGATGCCCAAGAATCCACCTAAATATCTAAGAAACTTGTACTCTGTTGGTGTAACTCCTTGCTTGGTGTCATTTTCCACATGCCGTCTAATGTTCATGATAAGGGGAGGACATATCGTACAAAACTTGACTTGGTTTCCTTCTTATTCCTTTGTTCGATGGAGGTTTCAAAGCTCTTGCTTAGTGGTTATGGAGTTTGGTTACGAGAAAGCTTGTTGAGCATGAGTCCTTATCGAGCATAGGCTAATGAGAAAAGGATATAAATTTTTGCTTTTGGTGGATTATTTCTCGTTCTTGGAGAATTATCTCCCATTACTTAGTTGTCCCACCAAATCCTTTTCTCAATGCTTGGATTTTTAGCTTTCATCTACTTTTGCATAACACAACTCTTATTTTCTTATTAAGGATACATTGTTGTGCAAGGAAAATAGTATTTATTGGCTATAGGGTTTTCTCCTGTTCATCAGATTTTTCCATCCATTTTTTTCCAACTCTTGTATTTTTCTCTCTGTTAGGGTGCTCATAAACGTCATCCATAGGTGAAGGTAGTAAATATCCAAAGCAAGCTTTGGAAGGTGACTTGTTTGTGGAAGTGTGAATTACCATATTGTATGAATTTAGAAAATATTAATGTAGATTAAGTTCTCATTCTAGGGTCTTAGATGGTTTTCGTAAGATGTAAAGCAATTGTGTGAAGAGACAAGAAGTATTGAGTCTCCTACAACACTCTAAAGTGCTATGTCTTACTTGGAGAACAACTTGGGAGCTATTTTCAAAACAATGAAAGGCCTCCACTACTTAATCAACCATACAAACGAAGTAAACAATAATATTTGGTATGGAAGATGAAGTGTGCATTATGAGGTCCTCCCCTTGTAGTGATTGTGTTGTTAACCACTTTTCAGTTGGTAATCACACTTTAGGTGTGGTTGAGGATAAACCAAGGAAAAAGTAGTGATGGACCTAAGATAATTTATCCAACGAGAGATGAAAACCCAAAAAATGGAGAGAGTATGCTTGTGTGGGGAAACCTCTAGCTATTGGAGGAGATATATGGTCCAAGTAGCACAAGAGTTTGAGAAGTAGATTAGATTGCTTTGTGATGCAAATTTTCTAGAATATCAATGCTCTAGAAATTTTTAAGAGAGGCCTAAAATGAACCTATAGGAAGATGAATAAAATATGACATCGCCTTCATCTCATGGCTTTATGCTCACGTTCTTTTGCCATTTGTTATCCAAAATGGGTAATGTAGATGGCTGCTAGTAAAATTTTCTTTGTTTAAGCTTTCAATGCCATCCTTTCTTTTGTATTCTTTCTCAATTACATGGCTTATAGGGTTAGATGCACATCTATTGGATGCCTTTGAGTTCTAAGATATCTCAAATGGATGGTAGTTATTGGTTGGGAATGCCCAATGCATTGTCAGCAAATGGATGAACAATGAAAATAAGAGAAGTAGCTCAATATGAAAAGGAAAAAAATCAGGATGTAACCCAATTACTCAAGGAAGATGAGATCTAACAATCACTTATACATAACGATTAATACATGTGATAAAGGGGAAACCTAACTTATCTATATTCATAAGAAGAGGAAAATACATGTCCCTAGTCCCTCGTCTATCACTTCCTTGGCTCTCACACAACTTGAGAAGTCGGTTATCTGAAGGTTGAATAGTCTTTTTTAAAATGAACAACACATGTTTGAAAATGATTCTTCCTCATTTCTTCATTGACAGACCTTCCTTAAATAAATTCATGGAGGAGGCTAGAGGATGGTTGTATATCTCTCAAACTTAAGGAACTTCAGTCTAATAAGTTAAAAATCTCCTAGTGCAAGAGAATCGATTCATTTAGTGTTGATTTCCTCAACTCAGTCAATGTTGGTATATGAAATGGGTCCTTAGTGAGATTCAATGGTGGCAAATAGAGTTGTAACAACACCCCCTAATGTGTGAGGTAAGAAGAGGAACCAATGGTCAAAACACATTCTAATAAACATAAGTTATGAGGAATTCCAAGGAAAGAGCTAAAGATCAAGGAACTAGTGAGTACTTGCAATAGATTGTCAAAAAATAGATAGGCATACCAATTCTTAGAATATAAACAAAGCATGGCTGCCAAAATAATACACTATGGATCCATGTAATAATATTCAAGACCATGGCCATGAAAAAAGTACACAACGGGTCCATGTCGTGAAAATGATCATAGCCATGAGAAAATGCATGTGGATATGTTATAATATACATCAAGAAGACAACTAATACCAATGGGAAGACGTAGTAATCATAAGATAGTGATATAATCCATCACAGCTTAGGAGGGGTAGCATGAGTGACGTGCCTCCAAAGCCCAAGGTCTTTGTTCCAACCCCGATGGTATGGTTCTACATCATGTGAAAGGATAAAAGATTGACATACAACAATGTATCAAGTATCAACACTTAGTGCTATTCTTGCCTCTCCAAAATGGGAACTAAACATTTGTTGATCCACACTTAGAAGCTGAGAAAGCTCAGCTTGAGATCCTAAATATTGGGGATAAAAAACATGAATGGAATCCCCATAAAAATCTGCACCAAGTGGCCACCATATTAGAGGGTTAATAATCATTGTAAAGCCTAGATTTACATATGATTATAATCCATGTAATGAATGTTTGTGGACACTTGGAGGATCATTAATCAAAACAAAATCCTTATCATGCAAATCTATTTAAGCTAATCTCTAGGAAAAGTTTTCCTCCCTTGAAACATTTGAAGCCCTAAGAAGGCAAGCTGTTGAACCACTTTGTTAGCAGATCTTGCATTTCCACTATCATTTCCTAGCTCATTCATAAATATATTTATTTGAGAATCACAACGAGCAACAACCAAATCATCCAAACATGCACTAAAATCATCTAAGGATAAAAATTCAATCAAAAAAAGTTCAACTGAATTCAAGCACTTCATTGTCGCTCCTAAACCTTTGCACTTAACAATTGCATTACAAATTTGAGTAATAAAACTCAACAATTGTGTTTTATCACCATTGAATAATATAATTTCACTATTTCTTATGAGAAGCCCATTTTCCTCACAGTTCAAATCAATAGGTAAGTCCATCTGAAGAAGTTTCCTGGCTGTCCAAAATGGCCCTCCATCATGCACTTTAGTGACTGCTGGTTCATGCAAGTTTCCATAAGTCCACATTGATAGCTGATTCAATGTAGTTTTATCCAACATATATTTGATATATTATGATGTAATCAAATTTTGGAGGCCCAGGTGTAACCATAGTTTTAAAAACACACAACCCAAGATCATCTTGAGCCGACTATTAACTGGGAAAGTTAATTGTCCCACAAGTAATGTGACCACTCGTTATAAGGATCTGGCAAGGGCACCGCAGATAAGAAAGCGTTGTCTTCATATATAGTTCATAGCCCTTGTCTGCCATTTGATCATGCAACTTCAAAGCCTCTAAGATCTTGTTCTCTTTTATTAGCCCATAAATTATGGTACTTTATGTAATTATGTTAGGCATGTAGTCATTCTCATTCATTTCTTCGAGGAGAAGGAAATCTTCATCCAATTTCCCTCCCTTGCAATATCCATTGACCAATGCATTATAGGTCACTAAAGTTAGATTTATTCCGCTCATTAAAGCTTCACTGAAAATCTCCTTAGCCTCATCTAATCTACCTACTTTTCAGAAATTGTCTACTAGCAAGGCATAAGTATAAAAATTTGGCTTACAACCCTTACTTTTAATTATACTCAACCACTCCAGGGCCTCTTTAATGCACAAAGTTTATGTATTAATTTAGAAATTATTTCAGTTTTCATTTTGTGTTTTCAAGTTAGATATTTTTTTCAAGTTTTCACATTTCTAATTTTATTGCAATGTGGCAGACTGATCGTGGCAGTACAGGAACAACCCCAGGACAGGATGATTGCGGAAAGGGGCCAGCCGAAGAACATGTAAAGTGCCAGCCTTGCTCTATCTTCAGGTATTTTAGTTTTTTACATAATTGAAATAATGTTAATTTTGTTCAAATATGCAGACGCCTAGCCATGGTGCGCCTGATGATTCCCTCAATGAGGAAGAGTTTTCTTCATCCCCATGTCCATTGTTGTTGCTGCAAAAAAAGTCGCGAAAAGAAGCCATGGAACTTGAGTGTTTGCTAGACGTTGTGCCTCAAGCACCTAAATTAGGAAAAAGGATAAGACAACTTATGACCCAGCTAGTAACATCTAAGGTAATAATAAAAAATCAAAAGGATATTTTTTTTGTTTTACATGAGATCAATTGTAATAGTTTGATTTTTAATTTTTACATTAGCTAAACTAGCAAAAAAATTCTTTTGTATGTAGCATTTTCTGACACCTACTGCCCCTGGTGTTGGTGGTAGTGGGACACACAGGAAAGATATTGCCAAGGAACCCTCTCGTACACCTTCTGCGCCTTTAGGTGGCAGCCAAGAAATGCACCCTGCCCAAGAAGACACCCAGCCAACCGTTGAACATGTTGGCAATGATGAGGTTGGTATGGCCAACTATATTATTTCATTTCCTGGAGCTACATGTGTCACCTCCACGAGGACCATTCCAGGAATGTTTTTGGTGAAAGATGAAGGTGTTCCTATAAAGCAAGTACAACTCCCAGGTAAGTTTTAATATTTTAACTATTTCGTGTACTCTATCTAAAACATATTTTACATGATTTTTATTTCTAAATTAATGATAATATATTTTTTCTGTTTAGGAAACAATGACTTCTACTGGTTTTTGGAGAGAAAGGGGTTCGTAATTTTTGGCCCAACCATACGCACAAGGTGGAATTCCCAGAATTCCAACCTGAAAAAAGAACTTCTAGATTATCTAGAAGGCCTTTTTGGGGTGGGCACATTTGATATAACAGCGGTCGCTCGGGTAGTTGGAAAATATCTTAAATATACTAGGGACACCTATAGGACGCACTTGCAAATTAACTCTAGATATGAGCATCCTCTCATAGTTACAGAGAGGGAGTGGAGAGCACTCATCGATGACGGAAAAGAGAAAAAGGCCAAGAAAGAAGGAAAAATGCTAACTAGACCCGCAAGGTAAATTACAACTTTAATTCAATAGCTTTAATTTTCTCTATGTCTAAAATAAAAGTGTTCTACGTCATATCTAACTTCAATATTTTGATGATAGGTTGCCTGACACCTCGAAGGCAACTAAAGCTAGGATTGAAAAAAAATGCCATCACAAGCTAGGCCAGGGCGGCTACTTGAAATTAGCCGCAACAATTGTAAGTAGCTAAACATATTATAATTAATTGTATCACCTTCCAAAATTTTTGTAATCCCATCAAATAACATTAAAAATACACAATCATATGTAATGTAGGGTGATGAATTTGGAACGGAAACCATAGAGGAAGATAGAGATATCGCTTTCCATTCTGGTTATCAAGCCATAGTTGAACATTGTAGAAGCTTGGGATAGGTCGCAAGATCTAGAATGCCTGATAAGGTAAAATGTTAACTTTTCAATATGTTTGTTTTCGTCCATAATTTTAATGTCTAACAACTTTTTTTAAATCAGGGGAGCAACACTTTCAACGAGCCAAATAACTCAGTTGTATAGCAGTGCGTTGAGAGTGAAATATTTCCAGAAGTACATGGTCCTCACATGCAACCTGATCATTGTAGTGGGGACCAGGTCGACAATGCTACTATCAGTGAGGGCCATGATGGTAATTAATTTCCACTTATAATTTTTTCTAATTATACCTTGATGGTTGTGTAATTATAATTTTTTTTGTTTAAAGGACAGAGAATGTTGTACTTGAGCATCCTACCACCAGAGAGGAACACAGGGCAATGGTTCCAACAGTGACAACTAGTGCACTAGGTAAATAATCTCATTGCAATTTTTTTTATTAATATTACCGAACTAGTTCAATGATATTTAAAAAATGACAATTAAAATTTAATATTATCTGTTTTTGTAGGCGATGCCCCATCACTACATGAGACCAGACATCGTGAGTATGAAACTAGGTCAGCTATGCGGGAAAGGCACGAAACAGAAGCAGAGCACAATGATTTTGATGATGTATTTAGGAGCTTTAGAAGTAGGAATAAGAAAAATAAAATTTGATAATGTAAAATATTGTATTGTTATAAGACAAATGTTACCATACTTGGAACCTTTTTTGCATTATATAAAAACTCATTTATCATACTATTTTTATGTCAAGCACTTTCAATGTTTTCTTGCGTACTTTTTGTCGCATTTATTTTTTATTAGTTATTGAATATATTTTTTCCTGCTCATGAAAGTAAAAAATGAAATATAGATTAGGTATTGGGGAATTGAGAATGATGTGGGGGGGGGGCATAAGAGCTTCCACCTTCACGTGGTTGGCCTTGTTTAGTAGAGAATAATTTATTGGAGCGATTTAATCTTGGAGAAAACCTCCCTCGATCCAACATAGCAACAAAAATGTCAATGTTGACTTAGTTTCTACCCTTTCAGATCGTGGGAGGCTTGTTCCAAGTTTAGGCGACTCCAATAAATTGTTCTTGAAACGAAGAGGAGCTTATTTAGGTATGTTTTGACATTTTCAAGATATGTTCTAACGTTATCATAAGAATGCATCTTAGAGTAAAAATACTACATCAATTACTTGTATTTATTGTATATATAATTATGGATTTTGAATGACTTGGTAGCGCAGGTACAAATCCTCTTGCATCATGAGCAATACAACTTGTCAACCAGGGTCATGTCCAGGATCTTTTTTCTTGTGCACTTGACCAGGTTCATAGTGTCACATTTTGTAAGTTCCTTTACAGTTCATAATTCAATTTGAAGCTTGTTCATGATTATTATCTGGTTTTTTGTATGTGTTTTTTCCTCTATTTGATTGTAAGTTTGAACATGCCTTTAAACATTGAAACTTTTTTTTTTACTATTTTTATACTTACTTGTTCTAGTTATGGTGATATAATTACCATTGTATCGTATCCACCTTATCGCATTCCCTTGGGTTGTAGTTAGGTACAAAGGAACTCCAACCAATTCCAATTACCTCACATTCCTCTTGGCCAACAACATAAATTTAATATATGTGGGTTCCCCAGCCCAATGACCCCTTTTGTAGTAGAATGAGCGCCCCTGTTCTGGTAATTGTATATCTGCTATATTAGCCTAGGAATGGACCTAGAGTATTTGCAGCCAATTTCTCCCTACCACCATTTTCTGGAAGTCTCTGTTAGGTCATAAAATCCCTTGGGTCATTTATTTCCAAAAAACATGCCAATTATTTGGAGTTGAAATCTTATATCTCATATGGAAAAAAAAGAAAGATTAAATACAAGTTTATTTAAAAATACTTAAAATTGCAGCAAATTTACTTGGTATGGTGGTGTTATAATATGTGTCAAGTTTCCAACCTTCATTTGTAGGTCCAGGTGCAGGTTAGAAATTTGGACCTAGATCTAAAAAATTACATTAATTCCTTGAGTTTTTTCTAGGGGTTACTCCATGTACGTAAAATTATTTCTACCCAGGATTCAAATCTCCCCACTCAGCCCAGTCTTGCAAGGTTGAAGGGTTCACCCAACACAAGGTTTATCGTACTAGGTGAACACAATGAGATCTACAGATAACCTCCTCCTCATTCAGATGATGATAAATTTTCTTGAAGATCACAATCTCAATTTTAGCTAAGTTTACCTTGTTAATCCAAGTTGTCATTGATGGCAACAGGTTGAATGAATGAACAAACTTGATGAAGGTTGAAATACTAGATGATAACATGGAAGATATCATTTGAAGTTCTCCTAATGATGTTGCACTGTGACATATTACTGCACTATTATTGTATATATGATGCTATACCTTCATGACCTTTCTGGGTACTATCATGATGACATAGATGTCCTACGTGATGACACTATGATCCTATGATTGATAAGCTAAACAAAGGAGAAGCCAAGCAGTGGAAAAGGCATGCTGTCCTATTCACCTCCTGCACACAAATTATAGATAGTCACAAAGAAAAATTGTTTTTATCACCTTGGAGGCATCCTATCCACATGGGTCCTATATCAACTGGTAGAGTATATTTTTCCTGATCTAATGAGCCCTTATTTGTCCCGAAAATCCTAGTAGTTTGTGAGAAATTGAATTTTTTAGTTGAAAAATATATATTTTCTGCCTAGCCGACTTAAGCCAACTCGTGTATGATCATAATCCTTCACCCAACCGACGTGTATATTCATATAACTCCAAAACCAATATATATAGACATCTAAATCACTTCATTTGATCAACAATTTCGGTGATAATCCATAGAAAATAAGTCTTATAGTTCACAACTCGTGAACTTAAAGGAGAGGAAGCATTAGATAAAGGAGGAAGAGATTACGAGCAGGTATGGAATGTCTTTTGGGTTATAAATCAGATGATGGACTAAGACTGAGCCATAAAACATACACCTACATGCAGCTAAAACAAACCCTCGGACTTGGGTAAAGAAGCTATAGAACTAATCACAGAACCTTGGTCTATATACAGATTTGAATATTGAAGGAATCAGATTCTGCTACAGAACTCCAGAAGTTTGAACCTGTCACACTGTAATATAGCTCGATAGACTAAAGTTTAATTCCGACCTGTCTCATTGAAATACAATTTGAATTCACTGAAGTTTAGCTTGGACCAGTAAACAACTACAGTGTTCATTTCTCCTGACTTAGAATTGGGGTAAGACAGTGTTGCATACTGAAGCTCAAATTTACTTTTAATTTGAAGTGGTTGGGACCTCTTAAACTATATTACAGTGTAGTGCTTTGGACTATTTGTTATATCTCAAAACTATGCTATCTTGCTCACCTGTGGACCTGTTCAAGCTCAAAAATGGTTCAGTATTCTTTGGACTGTGGAACATTGTGATTCAGTTGTCTTGAAATAGTCTGGTATTGAAATTTTGGTGTAGTGCAGTCTTTGGCACATAATTGATGAAGTAAAGTGATACAGAATAGTTGGTGTAGTTGGGTGTAGATTGGTGCTCTGGAGCATCCTTGAATCAATCATCTGATAACGAAGCAAAGTAAGATTTGTTTCCTTGGAGTAGGAGCTCCTAAACACAAGGTTGGTGCCTTGAGAAGATATGGTCAAAGCCCTAGAGGTTAGAGCCTCATCAAAGTCCAAGTTGGTGCTTGGCAATAGGTTGGTGTCTATTTCATTAAAGGGTTGGTGTCGTCACTCATCTCTTGTATAAAATTATTTGAAAAAAATATTGAAGTTCTTATTAATCCTTTATATTATTATTATACACCTCTCTATCTTTAATTGTGAAGAATCTAACCGGAAATAATTAAAAATTGAAAAGAAATATTGATTCACCCCCCTCTCAGTGTTTCCAACAGACCTAGTTTTGTGGTCACTTAGACACTAATAAAATTATCTTATTGCATCTTATATTATCTCCTCACACTCATCATCCTAGAACGGGTTAAGCCACCGACCAATAGAATGATGGATAGGGCACTTGTCACCCCCAACTAGGGGGGCTAACAATGAAGGCTAGGGAACAAACCCCAAAAATAAGGATGGCTTTATGATGGAAAATTGGCCTGGATTTTTCCTATAAACATCAATATATCATCACTAACTATTTACTCTATGCAAGGTATCTAAAGTTGCTCTACCAATTCATTTTAATGCCAAGAATTCACTACATGAAATAAAATAATTGTTATTTTTTTTCGAGTTAGGATACAGTTCATAACATTAAAAAGTTGGTATTGGTTATAGGTCCATAGTGTTGCATATTTTCTATTTGAATTACATCAATATTTATAATAATTACGTTTATGTCTATGTGTGTAATCTTTGTGTGTGTATGTGTGTTGGCTCACACATAGACACAACGTTAAGTCGTCAAAGATGAATCTCAAAGGTGTTTTTCAAAATATAAGTGCACATGGGCATTATTGAGCCAACAATGCCTGCATATTTCCTTCTCATGAACAAGTCTCAATGTGGAAAATCCATGAAATATAATTATGTCAACTTTTTCACGTAATTCTTCCACATTTTTCCAAAAAAACACATTGCCACGTGCTCTTTTTTTCTCATTTTTCTAAGAAAGGAAATGGGAGCATGTTATGCTATTGATGGCGAAGGTTGTTGTGTCTACCTGTAGGTGCCCTCCTATGGGTCAAGGCCTACTACTTCTGTCTTATCACTGAAAAACCTCAGAGATAGGTCACTGAAAATCTCAGAGAAGATGTCTGAAAATCTCTATTTGGAGATCACAATCTCAATTTGCAGTGAAGAATAGTAATATATTCATTGGTATGTGGAACACCCACATGGAAGATAACATGTCATTGTTATTTGGTTCATGATGTTGTGGCACTAAAGTAGAATGATGTGTCACACCTATGTGGTAGATGGTGTATCATCATGACATGGCTCATTGGTGATGTGGTGATGACATGGTGAAAACATTGCACTAACGTGGCCCTAACATGGAGAGGAAGTGGAAGGTGATGTGGAGAGCATGTCAAGGAATTGATTCCGAGAAATTGGAATCCATTATTTGGCCTATCTCCCAATACTAATAGAACCTAAACTTTTTCAGTTATATTAATTGTAGCTACAAACCCAAAAGAAACCTAAGACAATATGAAATACTTGTAGCTTCCTAATTATGTAGCCATCGTGTGATATTGTTATTCATTACATTGTTAGAAGCATTTATACAAACTGATAATAAATGAAAATAGGCTATCCCAGTTGGACATGATGTCAAGGCATTTCCATGGTGTATTCATGCTTGGGCATGATGTCAAGTATTAGTCTAAACATTAAACAAGGTGTATTTTTTAATGGACATAAGTCTTTGGTGGATACCCTATATTCTTCTTGAAAGAGAGGAATTACAACCCAAAAAATTAATCCTGATCTCTTCTTCTTGATATGATGAAGGAGCGAGGTCCCCAAGAATGCTTCAAGTGTAGAATGATTCAAGAGATATTCTCAAGGTGACTAATTGTAGCTTGTTTTGAATATGAATTTAGGTGCCACTACAATGTTTCAAGCTATTAGCTTCAAAATTTCCTTCTTCTCAAATCAACAGGTCTGGAGCCTATTTCTTTAGATATTTGAAGCCCTCTTAGAGATATCATACTCTGTAGAAATTCTTCTTCCATTTGTTAACTTCTGAAGTAGATCCAACTCAACCTTGAACCTTTGAATAGGGCTTAACGTAGTCACTAGAGACAAGGACTTGAGCGGCTTCCAATATGAACTTCTGGAATAGGAATATTTGAGATATCTTCCCTCAAACTAGTCCTTCACATTATTCACTTTATAAGTCTTCACATTATTCAAACTAGGATAGTATTTTTTTTCCCTCCTTCTATTCACATGTTCCATTCATCACAAATGACAGACATTTGGACGAAGAGAGTAGCATGCCAATTTATAGTTCACTAGGTTTTTCCCTTCTTGTCATTTGTTCTTTGTGTACATAATTCTCCCAATGGTTCCTTGTGCTCACAATCCCACAGGTGTACATCCAACAAAGGAGAAATGGAAGGAAATTTCTTATCAATTTAAGGTATAGATGGGTGCCACTTTATTTGTTTTTCTTAGAACTGACCATATTCCACTTCTTTGGCTTTATTATCAATGTATCTATGTTAAATGTGGATAGGTAAAAAATCAATATCCCTTATTTGACATGGCTTATCAAGGTTTTTCATGTGGTGACACTGTATTTTCTACAGATTCTTTCAAGTATATGATTGCCACCGACCTTGGATTGATGTCCTTATAGCTTCACAGGTCCTTATGCAAAACTGATAGCTATAAGCATGTCATTGTTTCTTTCTAGCTTCAACATTTGATTGATGGCTATATTGCTTCAGGTCTGTTTTCCTTGGATATTTCAAACTTCATGACAGTGATCAAATATATATGATATTGGTGACTACCACATGTACTTGGTCAACATAGGATTTTAAATTTGTAAGAAGAGTACAATACCAGTGTCACAAGGACACATATTTGAAGAATATATGTATTCTATCACAAAGATAGAAATATCTATGCTTCAGACTTTTGACAAGTTTATAATTCTTGACAGCCGTATGCCCAGAAGATGACCTTAATTAATTTGGATTGGTGCTTCTTTTTGGAGTTTCCCTTTATTTGGATTGGTGCTTCTTTTAGTCATTTTTTATTGTTGGGAAGTTTGTCTTGCTACAACAGAAAGCAAATGGAGTCGTGTTTTAATGACTAGGCAGTTTGCCTTGCTACAAAAACAAAGAAATGGAGTTGTATTTTAATTATTTGGCTGTGTGTCTTGCTACAATAGCAAGGAAATGGAGCCATTTTTTAATTACTGGGGGTATATCTTGCTACAGTAACAAGGAAATGGCCATCGCTAAACTTCATATCTAGTGGCTCAACACTATTACCATCACTAAATTATTTCCCATTGACCACCAAACTAGTGGACTTATCCAACTTTGGTGTTTGTGTTAACCAACTGAAATTAGTTGTCAATTTTTCCTTTAAAATTTTGCAAAAGATAGTTGAGTCATGGAATATTTTACACTGTAATGGTAGCACAGGGCTAATTGGTATAATTTGTGTGATTTTCATATATAGTTGGTCTTTATATGAGATATTTCCATCACTTGAGTGTGTAACCATGCTAAGCACTAGCACAAAGACATTCCATTCTTGATATGGTAAGATTATTGGACATGTTAATTCCTTTGTGACGTGGCATTTCCATGGTGATTTTGATGTTTATTTCACAAGGAAAGCTTAATGGATGGTAGATCATAATAGGAATGTCAATTATGTGTACACTCATATATGAGATTAAGATTGTCATGTTATTGGTTTTGTTCTATCGTAATACCTCTCTTGTATGTACTACAAGAGTAATCACCCTATTTAATGGTTTATAATTTGGTATACACTTGATGACCCTTCCCATATGCACCATGTATTAATTGAATGCAGGTATAGCAATTTATAGAGGCCTCCCTTTGAGGAAAAAAATAGGACTTCTTTAGAGGTAGCAGTATGAAATGATAGTTGTGGGTTTCATTTCCCTCTTTACAATCCTCTTGTGTTGACTCCCTTGGAGGAATTTCAAGCATAGCCTTCTATTATTTTAAATGCAACCAACGGGTTTCAAACCTATAGAAAACATCTAATAGAACAATGTTGTGGTCCTTTTCATTGGGTTGAAAAATAAGTATAAGGACTGGTCTTATTCATGCATGCATAAATCCTGGATCCTTATGTTATCGCTGAGTAGGGTGCCATTGTAGGTAGATAAAACTTGAGGTGATAAAATAAGTTCTTTTACATATGAAAAAGTATCTAGCACCCATCAAGCACAACTGAATATCACAACCATCAAGTACTACCAAGTGACATATCACTGATGTCTGATACTCTGTTGAGTATCAGTTATTACCCTGGAGCAATACCACATCGGACTATAGAAGTATTGCATTTATCCAACATTATTTAGTCCAATATCATTTCCATAACCATATATCATATTTGCAAAGTCTTGTTTAGCACTATGATCTATATCAATAGAGAAAGGTACATCACATCACTATGATTTAACTTATAGGCTCAACCTAACTGGTAAATAATTTATTTGGCATAAATGATTCTCTGAAATTACTACTCTCAGCCTTGTGGTGGAATATTAAATCAAACGAGAGATATTTTAGAATGATTTACATATGTTTTGGCTCGTTAATATTTCTTTCGCTAATCTTTATTCTATCCAAAACACTCTTCAACCTCTTTGGTGAATTATATTCATTTATTCACAAACTGTGTGGCAAGGTATGCCACCTTCTTTGGCATGCTTGCAGGCTCTCATCTCCCAACAACCTAAAGGTATCTTCAAAATGAAGTTTTTCCTACTCCTGTTTTTTTTTGTAGACAATTGTCATCGATCGATCTTCTACTATAAGCATTTGGTTAATAGTGATAATGTGAGGGCCTTGTGATTATTCCATGATCCACAAAGGTTATTAATCTCTTTTTCCATGATTCTTTTGATTTATTCTGCCATGGTCTCTTCATGGGTCATCTAGGAGGCTAAAGAAATAAATTTCACATCACCTAGCTGAGAGTTGGGATCCCACACATTCATAGCAACCAATATTAAATTATCCATATAAAAGTCTGCCATCTTATCCCTATCTTGAATGTTACACCTAAGGAAAAAATCAATGAATGTTTTGGTGTTTTGGAAAGGAGGGGATCCTTGTTGGGCTAATACTCTAGTCTAAAATTGTTAGGCGGTTAAATCTTTCTTGCGGACAAGAAATATCTCCCTAGTATCACAAGGATAGCTAGAAACAAACACGACAAATGTAAACTACTTTCTCTAGATTATATATGATTTAGAATTTTCTATGATGAAGAAAGGACCTACCTGTGATCCAATTCTAGTTGAATTCTTCTTTCTCGTTGCTCCAAGAAGTCACCTCTTAAGATCTGCAAAAAAATACATGGAAGAGAATAAAAAGCACCTACAACATATACTGATTCAAAAATCACAAATCTATCTTAATGATCAAGGAATTTAAGAAATAATTCATTCAAGTAAACACATAAACAACTTATTGAGAAAATAGGATCCAATTGTATTATCCTTAAATAAAATAAGGAGTCTTACAACCGCGTTCGCCTTAATGTCGTACAGATCCTTCCAGGGTTCGGAACAAGCATTTTCCTTTGGTCTGACAAGCCCTTCCACTCTTTGAACCACCCTAACTACAAGTATGTAATCGTTCTCACAGCTAGCAAAAAGAATATGTTTCTTCAGCAATTCCCTTCTCTATCGTAGCTACTAAGTACAAAGCAAGTACTAAGTGTATACAAAATGTATAGAGAAGTTTTACATATGTAAGCAAGTACCCTTGAGACTGAACCAAAGCTTCAATTTATAGGAGAATGAAAGTGGTTACAGCTCCAAAATGGAAGGGATAGAGTCCCCTTATCAAGGGATTAAGTTCCAAAGACCAAGGAATAGGCTCATTTTATGAAGGAATGAATGTTCATGATAATGGAGGGAGTAAGGCTTCGACTGGATAATGCCTTCTAGAAGCTTCCATCTGGGAGAATATTCGACCAGCTGGGCTTCTAGAATTTACTTTCGCTTTAAATTTACCTTTTACAGGGATCCGCATTTTTAATGAAGAAAACGTGCGGTCGACTCTACAGTTTTTAGAGAAAAAGGGTGTGGTGCCGCAGGTAAAGCTAAAGAAAAGTGTGGTACAAGTGTTTTTATGATTTTTACAAGCTTTTCTCCAAATTCAGGACTTGGTCTAGGAACTTTAGGGTTGTATACTTCTAAGGGAGAATTATATAGGTATTGATGAACCTATATAGACAGTAAAATGTCATGGTGACAAAATAATGTGTAACATATTTCCCCCTAAAGTGTGAAGTCTGAGATAATTCAAAGAGTGAAGTGCTTTATCATTCCGAGGATTGGCTTGTGGACACTGGTTTGAACCTGTAAAAACATTCAATTCAAACATATATATATATATATATATAAAAATATCATCGTTGAGGTAGGCATTCCCATACTCAAAGCAAAAACTAACTAAATCAAAACTTAAATAAAATGTTATGATATAGAAATGATTCTAATATTACATCAATAGTAGACACAGTATGGACACAGCCACCTGTCATGAATAGTCTACTGCATAATGAACAATAAAACTCCTCGCAGCCTAGATGGTGGAAACTAGATCCAGGGTCTTGATTTCCGCTACCCCAACTACTACAATTCTATCCATGCAATTGATTGTGTCGAAGTCGAACATGGTAGAAACCACTTGATTACCAGTCAATGATGTGAACTATTAACAAGTGTGAGAGAAACCACCAATAATGATAATGGCTCTCAAAGTACTCAGTACAATCCATGAAGTGTGAATAAATTATTTGAAGTCGAACACTTCATAGAATCATCCGATTGGAGGTCAATGATGTAACCTGTCGTCGAAGGCGAGAAATCTACCATTAGGGCATGCAGATTCCAAGGTACTGAAGGATTCTAGATCAACTTCCTAGATGAAATGTTGTCGTCGATAGAAAGTGATCCATCATAGGAAATCCCACGACACGAAACCATTAGATCAAGTTTTGTAGAAATATTTTTCAAGCACTGACTTAGGGATGGTCAACGCGAATGGAGACATATGTTTTTAGATGAATGGTTTGTTTGAAATATCCTCTTAAACACATAACGACACTGTAGATGGTTTGGTAACAATTGACCTAAGATAATACCCAAAAACCGACTGAATATTTTCAATGTGGTTTGATTAACTGATAGGAAAAGGATTTTCCCAAGCCAGGTAGAAGTAAAAAGTGTCATGTTCAAGAGTGGTATACTGCTTTTAATCAAAGTAAGACAATTGGATCCATTTTCTCTCTTTTTCCCCCACCATTTCTGGAAAGTACCTCTTTATTTTTTGACAAGCTTGAGGAGGATAACATTTGCTTGTTATATAAGCTCATCCTTCAGATGAGTCCAACTTAGTTTAAAATCAAACCCTAAGAAGGAGTGGTCCATTCCTGTTTATAATTGATAGGTCCTTTAATGTTAAATTTTAACAAGTCCAATATGGGCGAAACTCGATGTTTTTCAGTTTTAGGGAGTCATAAGAATAACTTAAGAAAACACTGTGGGTGTACTTCTTCATAAATTTAGTCTCTCAAGCCCGAAAAAGGATAAAATAATACAAGAGAGAACTCTATTGACCATGATTAGTTAATGTATACATTTTTCGTAAATAGTCCATTTCAGTCCGAAAAAGGGGTAAATTATATTGAAGGGACGACTGTTCATTTCCTTTAATGAGTTCAAATATTCAAGTACTCGGAAATCTTTTCATGTTTAGAGAGTCTGAAAAGGGCTT
Source organism: Pinus albicaulis (assembly GCA_034641835.2). Classification (NCBI taxonomy): domain Eukaryota; kingdom Viridiplantae; phylum Streptophyta; class Pinopsida; order Pinales; family Pinaceae; genus Pinus; species Pinus albicaulis. Next base: position 743,062,437 of record CM076569.1, on the reverse strand, counting down.
AAAATAGAACTCAAGATTTTTCTTTTTCGTAAGTTTTAACAAGTTCGAAGATGGGATAAAAATGTACTCATGGTTTTCTCTTTTTCATAAGTTTTAACGAGTTTGAAAAAGGGATAAAAAAGTACTCCTAGGTTTTTCTTTTTTCATAATTTTTACCAAGTTCGAAAAAGTGATAAAAGTATACTCCTTTGTTAAAATGATCATTTTAGCCAAAAAATCTTGTATTCTGCACAAAAACTCAAAAATTAAACATACCTATTTATGATTAATAAAAATAATTCAGAAAACAACTTTTCAAAGTGGAAAATAAACAAAATTATATTTCATTTATTCAAAAAATATTATAAAAAGGAGTTTTTCTAAATCATTTTTACCATTTGATTCCAGAGTGAAAGTTGAGAGCTTTTGGTGAAAAACGTTCCAGAGGAGATTATGGAAAATTCAATCGTCGGAATCGAAAATCGTCAGCTCCATGTAATCCACATCATCCTTGCCTTCATTTTTCTCCATTCACTTTCTTAATTTAGGTTTTAAATTCATTTTTTAGCTGAAAAATATGTTCAAAATTTTGCCCACGGGGGTCCGCAGGTAATACACATGACACTTGCGGACTTCGACAATTTTTCAAAGAGAAAATTGTCGTGGTCCCACACTTTTTGTATAGGACGCATGCAGATCCCCACACTGTCTCTGTGCGAAAGGTGCAAAGGCGCCGTGAAGAAAATAAAATGATATTTTCTCCTAAAATAAACCAAATTTTTTCACTCAAATTGTTTCTAATATTCCAATTTTCCCATTGCAAAATATCTACAATGCTTGAGTGGAGGGAACGCGAACATGAAGAGGTTGATGAGGCCGCAATGGTACATGCGCCCACATTGTGTGTGTTGAGGGAATGTGGTTTATATAAATTATGGGCTATTCAGGGTATGAGGGCCTAGGTAGACTTACTCACATGGCTAGTAAACAAGTGGGACGTCTAGGAACAATGCTTCATAATTGGAGATCACCAACTCGAAATCGAGCTGGAAGATATATATTTTCTTACTAGTTTATCAAAGAGAGGTGAACCAATCTCTTTGTTTGAGGCTAGGGCAGGTGGTCAATCTGTCACTAGCCTTCAGAAAGAGTTCTACAATGAAGAAGCGGATCCCAAAGATAATCGCATTGATATAAAAACAATCATCTGTCCTGAACTGAAAGTGGTCGCATTTACTATAACCCAGTTGTGTGGGAGCGTAGCTCCACACGTTGCTACTAGATCCCAAATGCAGACTACTGTTGATTGTTTCATAGGCACCATTTTCAATTGGTGTGAGGCAATATTGGCCAACGTTAAAGGCCAATTGACCCGGGAAAAGAACTCAAAGTTGAAAAAATTTGGGTATGGAGCTACTACTGTCACATTTTCCCTGGAGAGAATTCCTTCACTTGCCCCAAAAATTATCTCAGTTGATCATGGTAGAGTCAGGGAGCCTCAGATGGTCCGATGGGTTGCACTGATGGCCCATAATAGCGAGGGAGGTGAGATTGTTTGTTTCACTCCAGCTTATTTCCATTGGTTGGAGAACCAAATCTTCGCCATAGAAGATTTCCCATATGCCGGGATAGATTTCTGTGGTGATCGAGAGATGTCCCTTCCTCCGAGAACACAGTGGGATGACTTAGGTAAGAATCATTTTGACATGTTCTAAATTCTAATTTTTATTTTGTTTTTGTTTAAATCGTCCAACACTGATGACAAAAAAATTTAAAATGCAGATGTTGGTCCACGCAGACCAGCCACACTCCATCGCTTCGAAAGGAAGCAAAGAGAGCCCATTGTAGCACCACAGGATCAAGCAGCTGAGATTCTTACAGACCTAGAACACAACCTAGAACGGTTGACCTTGGATATCCCGGAGACTTCGATAGATTATATCCATCTCTATCTGCAGAGACATGTTATTGGAGTTCTTGGTTAGTTCAGGAGATTCCTGAATAGAGTAGTGCGAGTTGTCATGTACTATCATGATCACCACCACGGATAGTGGATGATTGTGCAGACTATGACATTTTTTCTTTTTGTATCACTATTTTTGCCGATCATGAGGTGTTTTAAACCTATAATCGAGGACGATGTAATATTTTTTGAAAAAATTACTCTACTCTATGATATTACTACTATTTCCGGCTATATATTCAACATGTTTATCGAATGTTGCTTTGATCTACTACTTTAATGTTGCAAATTTCTGTTTATAACACTAGTAGCTAATGCATCATCCAATGTGTTTAAATTTCTCGGAATGTGTTGATATTCAATGTAATCAAACTCTCGTTCCAAGAGACGTACCTTCAAAAATAATATCAATAATACTGGATTTTTAATTGTGTATACTCGATTTAAATGTAATACAATGAGTTCAAAATCTAACCTAACGATCAAACGTCGAATTCCAAATGAAATGGATTCAGATAATAACTCAATCACTTCACTATATTCTACAATATTATTCGTTGTTTGACCGAGGCTTACCCCATGCATAGATATTAACTCATCAGTGGGTGAATAAATAAGCTAGGTTGCGGAAGAAATGTTCCATGTACTATGACAAGCACCATCAGAAAAACCAATATACGTTTGAAGGGATGTTGACATCTGCAATATCAAGAGTAATCCAGATAAGCAGGAATAGTAGTAAAAAAAAACTTAAACTAGGCACACTCTTCTAATCTAAGGCACACTAGCTACGAAAAGAACTAATATACAAATAATATCTTCGCACAAGATTTAAGCATAATATCTCTTCAGATAAAGCCCATTTCTGGGTTTGTCTAAAGAGACCCCATCATAATCAACCAATTCATAGGCCCCTTTTGCAAGCACTCGCTTGAAAATATAAGGACCATGCCACATGGGTTCGAATTTTCCAGCTCCTAACTTATCATTAGCTTGGTCGTATACCAATACTAGGTCACCCTATGAAAAAACATGAGGTGTAACACTTCGATCTTACTGAGCTTTAACGTGTTTTTTGTGAGCTTCAGCTGCCAATGCAGCGGTGCGTCGAGTTTCATCTAATTGAGCTAATTATAAAAAGTGTTTCTCCTCCTCAGAGGTAGCTGGTAGTAATTCTATGGCTAACTGGAGTGACGGTATTTCGCATTCAATTGGTAACACAACTTCTAAACCGTAAACTAGCTGAAAAGGATTGAAACCTGTTGCAGTTTTTGCTGAGGTTTGGTATGCCCAAAGTGCTGAGAAAAGCATAGTATGCCAATTTGATTTATGAATTCAAATTATCCTTTTAAACATAGTGGTTAAAACTTTATTTATAGCTTCAACCTGACCATTAGCCTGCGGGTAATATGGTGTAAAACTATCATAGCGCAGGCCAAGGTGGTCGGAAAGTTTAGTCATAATAATGTTTCAAAAATGGCCCCCATGATCAGTAATGATAGCTTGGGGTACACCAAATCGAGCAATCGCGTGATTGAATACAAAAGTAGCTACATTTTTGCCATCTTCCGCAAATGTAGGCATCGCCTCGGCCCATTTGGTAAAATAATCTACTAAAAGAATAATATACCCATGCCCCCCTCGCCGAGTGAGGGTTACATTTAATGAATTCAATGCCCCATTTTGAAAAAGGACCAACATCAATTATTGGGTGAAGAGGAGCTGGTGGTGCACACATTTACGATCAAAGATCTGACAATTGTGGCATTTTTGAACTGCTAGAATGCAATCTTTAAACAATGAAGGCCAAAAATAACCAACGCGCAATATATTTTGGGTTGTGGCATACCCAGACATATGACCGCCACATGCTCCAAAATGACATACATTTAAAACTTTTTCAGCCTCTTCGTGGGTTAAACATCGTCGAAATACAGAATCCGCACCATGACGATAAAGCGTGTCTCCAACAATATTGTACTACTGAGACTGGTAACAAATCTTTCGTCGTTGTGAACGTGAAATCTCAAGCCGAAAAGTTTAGGTTTGGAGATAAACAATATATCTCCATACCAAGGATCTAAAGTACTGATAAGAAACAAAGATTCATCAGTGATTGGATGTTCTACCACATTTTCTGTCTCAGTATTTGGGAAGTCACACATCAGTTCGGCGAACACTAATGATTTCTTTGATTTATATTTTTCAAATTCTAAATCAAACTCTTGAAGGATTACAATCCATTTAGAGTATTTTCCCCCTAGTAATTTTTTGGTCAAAATATACATCATAGGGTTACAATCAAAGATCATTATTGTTTTTCGTAACAGTATGTAATGACAAAATATTTGGACAGCTTGGACTGCTGCCAAGGCCAATTTCTCCACATGTGATTATTTGATTTCAGTCGGATTAAAATTGTGACTAAGATAGTAAATCACATGTTCGTTTTGAAATTCATCTTCCTGAACTAAAACCATTCCGATCGTGGAATTAGAGGCTGCTAAGTATAAAAAATAATTGTGGTTGTAATTGGGTAGATGCAATAATGGTGCATGGGTCAATGCGTGTTTTAGAGCATCAAAAGATCTATCAGTGATCTCGTCCCAAATGAAAATAATATTCTGTTTCAACGACCTAGTAAAACCTTTGGTTAACTGAACATAGTTAGGAATGAATCTACACAGAAATTTTTCTTTCCCCTGCAAACTTTTGAGTTGGCGGAGTGTGGAAGGAGGAGGTAAATTGATGATGGCCTCAACCTTCGACGAGTCGACACGAATGCCTGCCTTCGAAACCATAAATCCCAAGAATCATCCAGATTGTACACAGAAAACACATTTGTGAGGATTCAGACGAACCTTATAATGCCTACATCTCATAAATATTGCTCGTAAATGAGTAGGATGATCTTTCTTATGTAATTAATGAGCAGTTAAATCATCGAGATAAGGTTGCACAATGTGTTTAATGTCATGAAATGCATAAGACATTTCCCTTTGAAAATTTTTCCCAGCATTCTTAAGTCCAAATGGTAATTTACTGTAAGCGAAAGTTCCCCATGGACAAATGAATGCTATCTTTGGTTGATCAGTAGGGAGTATGTTAATTTGATTATAACTGGAAAATCCATCCATAAATTAAAACATTTCGCTTCTGGCACAATCATCAATGATTTGATCGATATAAGGGGTTGGATAATTGTCTTTTGGACAAGCTCTGTTTATATCCCTATAATCGATACATACTCTAATTGTTCCTTGTTTTTTATTAAGAGGAACAATATTAGATACCCAATCCGTGAGAGGAATTGGATAAATAAATCATGCTTGAAGTAATTTTTCAACTTCTGCTTTGATTGCAGCAGCTTTTCATGGATGTATCTGACATAATATTTGTCTGATAGGTTTAGCATCTGGGGATGTTTTAATTTCATGAATGACAATGGATGGATCAATTCCTGGCATTTCTTCATAGCACCAGGCAAAAATGTCACGGAATTCTTGAAATAGGGCTTTGTATATATCAATTTCATCTTTTGTACAAGAAGCGCCTATATGAATGTTTTCAACAATTCCTAGTTTTACTGAGATGTCAATGGGAACCGTTGTAGAAATGTTTTCTAAATTAAATTCAGAATCTGAATTTGTGATCGATAGAGGACTCTAAGGTTCCTTGACATATTCAGTGGTGAAAATTGATGAAAAATAATTTTCAAATCGATCAATATCAGGTAGAAATGAAGATCTATGATGTAGATTTTCCCATGGTAATTCATTCATAGACAAAAATTCACAAATATGTTCATCAATATTGAATACTTGTTGAAAAGGATTAGGAATTGATGTCAAGGCTGAGATTGATGTTGAAAATAATTCTTTATTGATCACATTCACTGGATCAGATGCAGTTGAAGGGGTATCAGAAAATGATTGTATCGCTTGATATGCTAACTCAAAATAACTCAAAGGCATCTCGCCTTCGAAAGAATCCAGTTCTGATTCTGAAGGTACTATCCAAGGATCATCAAATGGAATAGTACTCGATGTAATCATATTTATATTAGCAATAGTATGCAGTACATTAGGTGTAGGCATAGAAAAATTCCCCAATAAAATAGAGTCTTTAATTAAACCTACCCCAACATCTTCGTAAGGGATAGTCGATTTTCCAACATGCTAGATAATATCCATAGAATCTGGGTCGGATGAATAATATAAAATCTAGTCAATTTTAACGATCTTTCCATTGTGAGGGAACATGATTAACTGAAAGACCAATGATACGATGACAGTCATAGCATAAGACCAAATTCTACCCAGGAGAAGGTTGTAACCTAGAGGGGCATCAACTACCTCCACATCTAGATTAACATTTTTTCCTTCGAATTCTATAGGTATATCCTGTAAAATACCATACGGATGGAATCCTCTTCCATCAAAAGCTATGAGGATGGTTTTAGATCGGTTAATCGACAGAGAACCAAGCGATTTCCAACATTTCAACGACATGATACACGTAGATGCCCCTTCATCAATCAGAGTACGAAAGCAACGTCTGTTTTTTACTAGCACTAGAATCTGGAAAGCCATTTGATGGGGTAGGCGAGGTGTAAAATTTTCTAAATCGAAGACCATAAGGTTCGAATCCTATAGATCTACGGCTCCTAAAACTGACAATAGTAATTTCCTTTGTGCTGGACATGATTGCAGCACTTCCAAGGTTGACATTGCTAAAGGGGAAATTTCCAAATCCTCAACAATGTTGTAGTTTTGAGCAGCCCTCGCATGTGGATTGAAAGCTGATTTACAAAGCACACCTTTAGCAGGCAGTTTGATTACTAAGTCAGGATTTGGTTTCTCGATATGAAGAGGATCAGAAATCGAGGGAGATGTAGCTAGTGCTGAATTATAATTTTCTGTTTCTTTACCAATAACGGGATTTTTACTACCATAGTCTTGTGATCGTATTGCAACCATAAAAAAATCTCCTGATGTATTAGAAGAAGATCCAATCATTTTACTATGTTGAATTAGAAAGGGATCCTTCAAGACAACGGCAGTGGGTGAACTTTTGACGAACTTAGAAACGTCAGCCCTATGTGGACATTCCTTGGTGAAATGATCCTTGTCACAGATCAGACAAGGATAACGAGGTTTCAGTTTGTCATCAGTTGATTCAGTTTTATCAATTTTTTCTTTTGGAGATGAGGTCTTTTTATTCTTTTTCTTCCCCTTTTTTTGTTGCCAGATTTCGACTTAGTAGATGAATCTACAATGTGAATTTCGACATTAGTTTCCAAGGAAGATTATCCTTTTGGTGAATCGGGTAAAGTTATTATAGGAGAAGTAATCTTTGAATATTTCTTCTTATTCTTAGTTGTAGTAACCGAACCGATTACACCATCAACGGCATGAGACCTTGAAGGAGTTGTTGTTATCTAACCAGGACGTGGTAAATTAGGAATTTTCTTGTATAAAGTTCTGGACTAGGTATATACCAAGTCTAGATATTGAACTTTAGCAATAACTTGTTCTTCCATGACAACTCCTACTTTGGATACATCTTCAGTGATTTTTGGTAGCAATGATTTAACAAACCATTTTACCAATATTTGGTCAGGGATAAAAACTTTTACCAAACATCTTCTACGTATCCATTCATGAATATGATCTGATATATATGTAGACGTAGATTGTTTTAGTGAAGTTAATAATTATGTGCCATTGTCGTATCTGACTGGCAACTGAAAATGAGTTAAGAAGGCATTTACTAGGGTGTTGAAATTGGTAAACGAGCCTCATGGCAGGTCAATGTACCACTTAATAACTAATCCTATTAATGTTCTCTGAAAAATTCTAAGCCGAACAGAATCGTCGATTAATGAGTTAGATGCGCACCAAAGGTGGTAAGTCATAACATGGTTGGAAGGATCCTCTCCTGGTTTTCCTTCAAATTTTGGGATATCATTGGGAAACTAGGCATTGGTGGCCAACACAAATGATAGTAGATGGGATCATTCATAAGGTGAGTTAAATCCGATAAATCCAAAGTTGTTATGAACGGCAATCGGCGGGTAGGGTCTTGTGGATAACCTTGTGAAACTAAACCAGTCCCAGGAGGAGGATATCCAAGATAACCTGGAATAGGTTGTGCATTTGGAATCATATTACCCCTTGGATAACCAGGAATAACTGGACCATACTAAGTTTGAATAGGTGTTTGATATGTATATCTAGGGTATGGTTGTTGCGGGTAGACTAGAGTTTGTGAAAAAGGTCCATATTGGTACGGCCCCTGATATAGTTGATAAGTAAATTAAGGTTGACTCGTTATAACTATACTTGTACCAGATTTTCCTGCAGGTATCTGAACAGTAGTCTGAATTTTCAATCCAGACTGCGGAATAGAAACCTGAGGAATCTGTATCGATGTTTTAGGGGCAGATGTAATAGGAACTGTAGACACTGCAAGAATTGGTGTGATAGGTTGAATAGAAATCTGAACAACTATTTGTGGTGGAGTACTAGGTGAACTCGGACCAAGTTGTTGAACATGACCAGATGGAGGTGTTGGAATTGAAGGCTGGACTGGTTGTTGGGGTTGATTATAACCAACAGGTTGTCCTACTTGATAATAAGGCACTTGCATATTTGGTTGTAAATTATGTTGGGCTTGGGATGGATCCCATACCATTACAAGATATGAGGGTCCATTGAAGGTTGTACATAAGACGGCCCATAACTGGGTTGAACAGATGGCTAATAATTAACTGAATAATTTCCACCTCCTTGTAACATTTTTTTTCTGTATAGAACTGTTGTGCAAAAGGAGGTTGCAATCCTTGAGCAGGATATTGCCCTTGAGGTTGATATTGACCTTGAGGCATGTACTGACTTTGGGGTTGATATTGACCTTGAGGTATGTACTGTACCTAGGGTTGATATTGACCTTGAGGTATGTACTGTCCCTGGGGTTGATATTGACCTTGAGGTATGTACTATCCTTGGGATTGATATTGACCTTGAGGTATTTACTGTCCCTAAGGTTGAGATTGACCTTGAGGTATGTACTGTCCCTGGGGTTAATATTGACCTTGAGGTATGTATTGTCCTTGGGGTTGCCCCCCAGACTGTATTTGGCTATTTTGAGGATGCCCCCCAGGCTGTATATTACTACTTTGAGATGTGGGGTTCAAAATATTTCCAGACATCATAGAAACTTGCTCATTGTTCAAAGTTCCAGTATTTGGTTCATTCAAGCCAGATGATGACATTGGTTTGCTTGGAAAAGGAGATTATCCTGATAACGTACCAGAGAGCGACTGATAGCCTATAGGAACAGACGGACCACCATAGAGAAATGTTTTTGGTGATTCAGAAAACATAGATGACTCACCTGACATGTTTATCTAAGGTCTATAACCTATTGGTGTAAAGTAAAAAGGTATTCGGGGTAGTGAATACTGAAGACCTACGTTTTGCAAAAAATCTGTCAATGAAGAATACCAAGCATCTTGTCTAAAAAACTGTAAAAAATTGATTCACGTTCTCTAAGTTCTAAATTGTCCTGAGTTGAAGGGAGAACTACTTCTTCTGTATCTGTGATTTCTTCAATACTAATGAGACCAGGAAGAAGATCTTATGTGATCTGATTCTTCACTCTGGGTGAATCAGGATAATCAGGAGTTGGAGTAGTGAATTCTAAAGTAGGTTTTGATGTAGCAGGTTTAGTTTCCGGTTCAGAAATTTCAGGTGATAATTCACTTATCGTAGAAGCAACTTCGGTTAATTCAGAAATTAAAACCGTCTGTGGAGTATGTTCTGCTACTTGTGATTTATCTACTTCGAAATCAAGATGAGTAATTATAGATGATTCTCCTTGTTCCGTGAATCCAGTTCTACTGATAACATTTGGTACCAGAGGTTTAAGTCCTTCTAGTTGGCTTGGTGTGTACTCAGGGGGTTTCCCCAGAGTTCTGCGTGATCGTCTTGATAATTCAGCCAGGATTAAAACTTTTAACACACGCAATCAAAGAAAATATCAATCAAAAAATTCCTAAATTCTCTAAGAAACAAACAAATGATCATACGCCTATAAAATCTAAGAGAAAAAACCACACACAAACAGTAGATTCCCACACTAAAAACACTATTTGGTGATTAAATCCAACATTGTAGTATTTTAATGCAGAAATAACGGTTGGAACAGTTACCCCGACAACATGCTTAATGAAACAGACTGGTGCAAGTTTCTCCACTTAAACCATATCGAGTGAAGATAACACTCCGGAGAGTCCAAGTGAGTCTAGCCGACGTCTGCTCCAGGTACAGTGGGATCTTCCCTCCACCGTCACCTTGGGAAAGAATCCTAAAGTTTATGGCCACTAAGGTCACCAACAGGAACAGATATACCTATGGGAACAGTCTACGATCTGATACACACACAAGGGCAGAGTAACAAAGCTCAATCCCCTTGAAGGCTCCTTAACATAATCCAAGGTTTACCGACAAGTGACCCCAGGCTCCTCGACAATGGTCAATCTGAGGTTTTTCGTTGTTAATACGTGTATATCTTCTATCGTTCCCAATGAGGAAGGATTGATTACCTCACTGGTTTGGATATGATCTCGTGCTTTACTCCTTTACGAGGAGCTTCCTAGAGCATACATGCTACTATTGGAATTTTCCTACCGCAAGATCGACTACTTGTTTGTTTTAATTTCTTGGAGAGTTAACTAAAACCTATTCCAAGACACTATCCTAAGCTATGTTGGTGGAAAGATCCCTAGAAAAATAAAAATTTACTAAATTGATTTTAATTAAGCGTTACTTTTAGTTGGTTTTTTCTTAGGAAAATGGGCATGAAAGTGAAACTTCAATGATGTATAATGACCCGACTCCAAAAAACACTAAAATGCATCTATATGAGAAACAATTCGTTCATTTTCAATGAAATCTATCTAAAAGAAAGAATTGAGGGACGCAATCGCTTTTAAAACATCAATCCTTCTTTTAAAAACAAGAATATATGAAAATAAATATTTTTCATGAGAACACAATGATTAATTGCTCAAATCCATTTTATCGTTCAAGTCTTAAACTACAAATAAAATAGTTTCCAAAAGAAAAGTATGATTAATTAGAAAACAAATTTCAAAACTAAAAACACAAATTTTGAACTCTAAAAATTTCTAAAGATTTAAATTTTAAGAATAAAAAATCTAAAAAATTTGAGGATGTTTTTCTTAGTTTGTAATCTAACCAATAAATCCTTTCCTTATCCCAGCAAGAAATCAAAATCATCCAATGGTGGTTTCAAAGTGAAATTCAAAACTTATTGAACTAAAAGTCTCTTAAGATTTGCAAATAAAAGAAAAAATTAAATCTAATTCTCAAAGAAGCAAGTTCTGCTATAAATTCAAAGGCTCAGCAAGAAAACAATAAAATAATAGTGATCTAAGGTATATAAAGGTTTTCGATCTTTGAGCAACACAAAAAAAAAGAAAAAAATCACTTATAAAATGCAAATCTTTAGAAAATCACTCAAAACATAGAAATGCTAGAAGAAAGTTTCACAAGAGGATTTTGATAGTGAATACAAATCTGGGTAATCACATAGAATCTTGTAAGCTGGTATCAGAAAAGAGAATTTTGAGTTTTTCAAAAAATTTCTCAAGGTCCACAAGTTTCAGTATAAAAAAGTACGGTGCCGCACTGTTTACACAGAGAAATTGCGGAGATGACCGCACTGTTTTCAAAGAAAAAGTGCGGAGATCAGAAAACTAAAAGAAAAATAAAAAATTCTAAGTAATTTTCAGGGATTCAACATAGATAATTTACCCAAGAAAGTATGGACTAATCAAAATCAAAAACAAAAATGCTTTCAAAATTCAAACGCAAAGAAAAAAAAAAAACTAATTTCAAAACAAAGTCCCCAGTATGGTCGCCATTTTGTTAGGCGGATAAATCTTTCTTGCGGACAAGAAAGATCTCCCTAGTATCACAAGGATAGCTAGAAACAAACAGGACAAATGTAAACTACTTTCTCTAGATTATATATGATTTAGAATTTTCTATGATGAAGAAAGGACCTACCTGTGATCCAATGCTAGTTGAATTCTTCTTTCTCGTCGCTCCAAGAAGTCACCTCTTAAGATCTGCAAACAGAGACATGGAAGAGAATCAAAAGAACCTGCAACATATACTGATTCAAAAATCACAAATCTATCTTAATTATCAAGGAATTTAAGAAATAAGTCATTCAAGTAAACACATAAACAACTTATTGAGAAAACACGATCCAATTGTATTATCTTTAAATAAAAGAAGGAGTCTTACAACCGCGTTCGCCTTGATGTCATACAAATCCTTCGGGGGTTTGGAACGGGTGTTTTCCTTTGGTCTGACAAGCCCTTCCACTCTTTGAACCAACCTAACTACGAGTATGTAATCGTTCTCGCAGCTAGCAAAAATAATATGTTTCTTCAGCAAATCCCTTCTCTATCGTAGCTACTAAGTACAAAGTAAGTACTAAGTGTATACAAAATGTATAGAGAAGTTTTACATATGTGATCATGTACCCTTGAGACTGAACCAAAGCTTCAATTTATAGGAGAAGAAAAGTGGTTACAGCTCCAAAATGGAAGGGATAGAGTCCCCTTATCAAGGGATTAAGTTCCAAAGACCAAGGAATAGGCTTCTTTTATGAAGGAATGAATGTTCATGATAATGGAGGGAGTAAGGCTTCGAATGGATAACACCTTCTAGAAGCTTCCAGCTGGGAGAAGATTCGGCCAGCTGGGCTTCTAGAATTTACTTTTGCTTTCAATTTACCTTTTACAAGGGTCTGCACTTTTAATGAAGAAAATGTGCGGTCGGCTCCATAGTTTTTAGAGCAAAAGGGTGCGGTGACGCAGGTAAAGCTAAGAAAAAGTGCAATACAAGTGTTTTTATGATTTTTACAAGCTTTTCTCCAAATTCAGGACTTGGTCTAGGAACTTTAGGGTTGTAGACTTCTAAGGGAGCATTATATAGGTATTGATGAACCTATATAGACAGTAAAATGTCATGGTGACAAAATAATGTGTAACAAAAATTGGCACCATTAGTATTTGACGAATAGAGAGTATGTTTTTAATGGATGTCTAGAGTGTTTCTACTAATTTGTCGAACCTTGCTCTTGATCATCCAAATACATTTCTTGAAAATTTGTTAGCTGCCTTATTGATGCATGTGAAGCTGCCCCCAACAAGCCAATTTGTGAAGAAGGTAATGATCCCATCTCTGTTGATCTAGACCTCAGAAACTTGATGGAAAGTATCCATCCTCACAGGATTAGCATTGATATGTAAATTCACTAGGTTGCATCATAGTCCGATTGCAGTAGATATATGGATATCAGATTGTTGGGCTCCAAATATGTAGGGACAACTCTCTGTTTTTTCACTTTGAAGAGGTGTATTTTTCTTTCTTGTTCATATCTAAAGATGATTAGGATTTAATCTTTTGCTCAGGTCCTTATTTTACAGGATTCCAGGCATTGTTGCACTATATCTAAATCCTTGGTCTCTAAACTTCAATCCAATGGAGGAATTCTCCTCGTTTTGTTATGGGTTTGCATCCCCTTTTTTTGTTGATCTTTTGGGACAAGGCTATTCTAAAGAATATCGATGGTGGCTTTGAAAGTTACTTGAAGTGGCAGAACACAAGGGATGCCAATTTTTGTGTCTTGTATTTGTGTTGAAGTCGAGTTGGATAAAGGTCTCGTGGAGGCCATTCCTCTATAGCAGGATGAGAGGATCTTCCACCAAGAATTGTAATACTATCGACTACCTTTCAAGTGTAATATTTGCCACAAATTTGGGCATTCTTTTAGGAATTGCTAGCAGGATGCTCATTCTACTCCTAATCAATCTTAGAGGAACAAAGAACAAAGCAATGAAGAGGATCAATCTCAATTTAGGCTAGTGATGATTAAGAAGAAAATACAATTTGTACAATCAAAGAATCAAAAGCTCCCATGGTTGATACATCTAGGTCCAGTTGATTTCATACTGTAGGAGTCTCAAAGATGTAAGAAGAAAACAAATTTTTTCAATTAAAGAATAAAAAATCTCCTAATATTGATCCATCTAGCTACACTTGATTTCATGCTCAAGGAGTCTCAAAGACGTAAGAAGAAAAACAATTTGTACAATTAAAAAATAAAAAAGATCCCAAGATTGACCTGTCTACCTCTAGTTGATTTCATGCTCTAGGAGTCCAAAGGTGTTCAAGATGGCTAAGGAAGGAGGGGAGTCATTTCCTCAAATGGGCACACCCCAAGCATAAAGGCACATTGATTCCAAATGTAGTGTAAACCTCCAAGCAGGGTTCCCTATAACAGAGGTGGAAAAATGCTATTTCAGTCACCTGATGACATCAAGATATTTAGACTACCCAAGCCGAACAGTAATCTGAACAACACCTCATTCATATAGTCACAGAAGAAGAGAGAAGAATGGGAAGAAAATGAGAAAGGGTTAGTCCTCAAATTTATACTAAAAATAGTGCTCCCTATAGTGCACTATACTGAAAATAGTGTGCTTGCCTTGTAGAATGGTACTTTGGAGTAGGTTAAAAAACTTGTTAGTACTCTCAATGAAGCAGAAGTGCCATCTAAAGATGTTGTGGGTAAGTATGCAATAGATAAGGCTCCCTGGAATCTAGAATGTAAATTCATGCTCAGAATTAGGTTGAAAAATTGGTTGGTACTTCCATTTGAAAATAAATTTTGTCAAATAACATGAGCCATAATTGTAGAATGCTATAATTTGTGTCTATGTGACAATGATGAACCTATGCCAAGGCAAAATATTCCTAAAGATTTAGTACCTATGCTATAATTGTAGTACCTTCTTATTTCTGAATATGTAAACCCTTCTCTATTCGAGACAACTGACAATGATGGAGATACAAATACACTGAATTTACGAAAGACCAAAGAATAGATTTATTTCACATCAAGACACTGAAAAATGCACCTACAATCATAATTTTAAAAATACTCAGACTTTGACTGAGCCACCTATCAACTCAGGTTTTAACCTAGCCTCAAATCAACTCAGATACAATGACTCAGTTTTCAACTCAGATTGACTCGGGAAAATTAGGATCAAATGACTCAGATTTTGACTCATTTTTTACTGTGGCTAAGCTTCATGCTTTATTTGTCATCTTGGTGAATGGTTTTATTCCTATGCGTGTGGATACATGTTTTGCACTTCTTTCTGGGATCACTTGCAATGCCCCTCACCAGTTAATCATTACCAGTTACCCTTGGGTTAAAATTTTGGTTTTTGTTGCTTCTCTGCATGCTTGGATCTAGAGGGAGGGGTAGCAAGATTTTTAGAAATGATTAATGTTTAAAAGTTTTTAGGATCTATGTTTCCCTAGTTTCTGCAAATCAGATGTCTGCAATGGCTCTTCCTGTAAAAGATACAGGGCCATAAATTTGTTCCATACACAGGTGGGGATTGTGGTATGTTGTCCATTAAGTTTAGATAAAGACAGTATAATGGAAAATACCTCCAAAACCTCATTGCTACAGGTTCTATAGCAACGTAAGGGGTAGATACTTGCTCAAAGAGTACAAATAATTAGAGTAATTTTAGAGCTTAGCATGTAAATTTATGATATCATTGTAAATTTATAGTCAAGGGAACAATTGTGCATTCATCTTTGGGTCAACCTTTATACTAACTCTACTCTATTCAGATGATACTATTACTTGTGTGTATTGTTCTATTACTTTTGTGCATTGTTTTTTTTTTTCTTTTTGTATATTATATATTTCTTTCAAACTATTTGAGATTATTTGAATTGAAGTTGTAGTTATGGAGATTGGGATCCTAGTTTGTAGATTGCACATATTTAGAGTATTCTTAGGGATAGCATTCATTGATCGGTTAACTTGTGGACCTCAAATCAGTTATTTAAGCCAGCCAATAATTGAGAGTGTTATAACACTCTATAAATATTATGTTAGGAGTTGCATTGTGCGTTTGTGTGTGTCAAAATCTGGAATTAGAATGTCATCACTAGTGAATGTATAAATGCTTGCAGTGGACATGGCTTTGACAATATTGAATTAATTATCATTTTATACTATGCTATTTTCTAATCTTTTATTGAAATATGGCAAACTGAATAAATGATTTTCCCTGAAAGTTTTTATAGATGTTTATGCATAAAACCTTCACAAGGGTCATCACGCTCTGACTCTGTCTGTAGAGAAGATGTTTGTCTTTGTAGGATGAGAAGTTACTTGTGTTGGGAATTATGATATGCACAACTATATAGAGTTAATTGTGGAAATATTACATTTATTTTTTATCTAGCACCTCAAATTATATGACATATTTGTGCATTGTGTTGTTATTTTTGTAGGCTAATGCCCCAAGAATTAATATCAACCTGCACTAGGAAGTGATCTCCTTGTATAATGGCGTTTTGTATTCAAACTACACCATGTGGTTAATGAAAATTTCCAGTGAGAGGTGGAGTGCAAATGTGTCAAGGAGGTTTTTTAAATGACCGTCAACAATGTATCATGGCGAGGCTTCTGCAATAGCAAGGTTGCTAAGTAGTGAACCCCCTGAGATTGAGCTTTCTGATTATCAAATATTTCCAAGTGGTGACATTGAAAATCCTTCGGACCTTCTTAAGGGTACACAAGCTTCGTGATTTCTTTTCAGGTTAATGTTTCCCTCATTGCAAATACTTTGATTGCATTTTAAATTCTTTCATATGCATGTCTATTCATTTTAAGTATGCAAAGGGAAATTTTAAAAAGTTCCTAATAAATTCCAATTCTTTTAGGTTGTTTCATTGCCATCTTGAAACACATACATATGTACATATACAGTGTGTATGTGTGTTTAAAGAGGAGAGAGAGAGATTTATATTTAAAAGAACCCACATCTTCTCCCACTCAAGGGTTCTGACCTTGGGTCTTACCAATGATACAAGTGTGATTATTGTACTAGTTGTTATAAGTAACAAATTTCTTTGTTTTTAAAGTTGCAATTCATGGGTTTTCTTATTATTATTTTTTGTTTTTACCTAGTATGGTGCGAAAAATATTTATTGACGTTCTTGAGTGCACGTTACTACATGAACTGATTATATATTGATGAAATCTAACTTGTGATCACAATTAAAGGATATTATGTGTTTTTATTGTTAGTTCTAGCATGCTGAAAGTTCTTATGATTTATAGATGTGGGGTTGTAAGAAATTTGCTTTTTTTCATCCAATTTGTATTATATGGGATTTGGAATGTAGTATTTTGCAAGCATTTAGCCTTAAATGCGTAGTTCCTGAAATTTTCCTTATGTTCGCATCCAGTTTGGGAAAATATGACAAATAAATTATGTACTTGTCTGTTAAATAAAGAACAAATTCAAGAAATAAAAAAAATTGTGTTGATGGATTCTTCTTTGTTTGAGATGTTTGGATATATATCAGATCTTGTTAATGATGCAATATTTGATATAATCAATTTTTCATTGTTGGTGCAATCTCATGGCATCCATAGATGAAAATATCAATCTGATTGTGAGTGCCATGCATGCAAAATTTCAAAAAATAGCCAAAAATATAAAAAATAAATGTATGTAAGTGATGAGCATTTGGAAGGGGATTCTACATTTTTTTGGAAATCTCTAAACTTGCCATGCAAGTCCATGTAAATAATGGAGTAAAAAATTAAAATGTACAAATCAAGCTGCAAGTATAGAAAAATCATCTCATCCAAAGAGAGGTCTTACTGTCATGCAATATGACAACATTACTAGATATTAACAGTGATTTTTTGTAAAGTATGGACTTCTGTAGAGTTGAAAGAAATTGATGGGTTCACCCATGTGTCTATTGTGGCTACTTCAGTGTTAGAAAGGTTTTTAGTTTCATTAAGCCATTTATTTGGCAACATGCATTGTGAACTAGCTTAGTGTGTTGACATGGGCTTTTTAAAACCAATGAATTTTCATTCTTCCTTGTAGGTAATTTCATTGAAATTGGCCTTCCGTCTTTCATTTTGATCTCTAGATTTACTAGTTATGGGAATATGGTTATTTTCTAATGGCATACATTGGATTTTGTGTATGTGGGCTTTTCATTTAAAAAATAACATCTTGCAGTTTTCAGGTTATGTATGGGGTGACAATGAGGTATTCCCTTTCATCTTCTGCATAGTTAGTGAATTCCAGTACATTTCTCTATGTTTTGATTTTAATATTTATTTGTTAGCATGGAAGTTTGAGTACATGTTTTTATATTTCCACCCTAGACAGAATGTTTGTGTAGAATGGGTTTTTTTAGAACTTTTGAATTGTAATTGAGGTAGATACTTGTTTTGTACCATTACATGCTATTTGTTACACCAGTTGAGGACATTGCTTGCATAATGTGCAAGATTTTACATATCAGTATAAGTGTGGAGAGTGTTATTTAGTGGGGTTCTTTCATTGTGCCAGAAGTTACATTACCTGGGCTCCACGGTGACTTTAGTCCTACTGCATTTGAACTACAAGTATTTAGTCCTCTTTTAATAATATTGTTCCCTAAATCAGGATCAATTGGTCACAATATTTCCAACAAGTTTTTATCTCAAAAAATAAGCACAATGTTTTAGAAGATCTGCAAGAAACACTATCATTTTACCCATATAGCTTCTTTTTCTAAGATAGAAAAAAGGATCTGGTATGTCATAACTGATAACACTGAATATGTTGGAACCAAAAACAAAGCAAATGTTTTAAGTAGTTGTTAAAGGCATCAAGAAAAGGGTACATAAGTTTGAATGCTCAGTTTGAAAGATTTCCATGAAGAATCCAACTGAATCATGCCTTTACTGTAAGGTGATAGCAATCACATAAGGTTGGAAGATTGTCAATATGGATTTGGTGGAATTCTACTTGCAAAATGAGGAAGATCTAGATTTGGGGATGAATATAAGACAAGATACAATGCATAAACAGGTTAACATCATAGAGAACCAGCAAGCATTGCAGCTGTCAGAGTGCCTTTGGGGATAGTGCTAGACCGGTATGTGATCTTTAAATTTGGTATTACTTATCTGTAGAACTATCGAGTTGTAAAATTTAAAATTTTTCATTTTTTAGGGGTGGGGGGGGATCTGATTTATTATTTGTGTTAGGAGGGTTTACTGGAGTGTATTAACACTTCAACTTAGTTTATAAGTGATAAAAGTTAGTATCCTAGTTACTATATTTGTTCCATGTGACCAACATACCATTTAGATATCGTTAGGCCACAGGTATTAGGTGGTTACTATTCACGGATTTGGTGGAAATAATTTTTTTTAAATATTTTTTTGTTGCCGTCGGTATTCCGACAACTAAGTTTTTTAAAAAATATTCGGTAATCCAACGTTTTGACCCGTCGCTATAGCGACACTTAGTATTTTTTAACTTACTTGTTGTCGGTAATTCGACGTTTTTAACCGTCGTTATAGCAACACCTAGGTTTTTTTTTAATTTCTTTTCGTCGGTAATCCGACGTTTCTACCCGTCGTTATAGCAACACCTCGTTTTTTTAAATTTCTTTTCATCGATGCTACAATGTTTACTATTTTATTATTAAAATTATTTCTGTCGGTCTTCCGACGTTATACCGGTGTTTTAAAGATTTCATCAGTCTGCCGACCTTCTAAAACCATCGTTCTAGCGACAAAATGAAGATTGAATTTTTCCGATGCCAAAGTGTGGTTTCTCCTCACGTCAGTTTTCTGACACTTTGTTTGGGCATCGAACTAGCGACGCTTAGAAACGTCGGTATAGCGACGAGTCATTGAACGTCAGAAGTGTGACATAAATAACAAATTTCGGAACTATCGTCGCTATACCGACGTTTCGGTCAAGTGTCGGAAGTTCGACGTGAAGAGAAACCATGTTTTTCCCCAAAGAAAAACGTCGCTCTTAGGCTGCCTATATGTTGCAAAAGCGACATTTTGGCCATTGAAATTTGGGGCAAATGTGCTAGTGTGGGTTAATGGAACATGATAAATGAAACCAGATCGCAAAGGATTCTCAACTTTTACTTTAATCGCAGCAAGTTTCTTTGGGAGGACTAGACATAGACGTTGTTTAACTTGTTTGGAATTTGGGTAAGTTTTTATTTCTTGAATTACTAAACTTGGTTCAATTCTTGGAATATCTTCATATGACCAAGAAAACACATCACAAAATTCTTGAAATAGGGCGTTGTAATTTCTAATCTCATCTAGAGAACAAGAGGCACCTATGTGAACATTCTCAACAATTCCGGGTTTGGCTGAGATATCGAGGGGAACCATTTCTTTGATATTCGCCATATTTTTCTCAGAAATAACCTCATGAATGAAGATGGGATTCTAAGGATTCTTATTAATATTGGGTAAAAATAAGACATTAAAATTATTTTCAAGGATATTTAGTTGGGGTAGAAAAGAGGAATGATGATGGTAATCACCCCAAGATTTCTCATCTGACAACATAATCTCCATGATGCTTTCATCAATTAGAAAGATATCATCAAAGGGGTTAGAATGTGAAACTAAACTTGACTCTTGAGAATAATTGTCAACTAAGTTCACTAAGTTATTTGTTTCACTAATTTCCATATAGGGTAGGAGAATAGCCTCATAAGCTAACTCAACAGGACTGAGTGAAATACGGTTGCCAAAATACTCTATATTTGAACTATCAAGTATTATCTAGGGATCATATGGAATAGCACTAGACAGAATCATATTAATTGGAGCAACCATAGTGGAAAAATTGGGAGTATGGATTGCAAAGCTTCCCATTAAATATGAGTCTTTTAAAAATTATATCCCAAAATGATAATAAGGATATGGGGTATTACCTACAAGCGATATGTTACTCGTATTCTAGGAATCATCGAAATAAATGTTAGTTTATCAATGCCCATAATACTGCCTTGATGAGGGAAGGAAATCATATGAAAATAAGATGAGAATACAACTATCATATCACAAATCTACGTACGATCTAGTAGAAGGTTGTAATTTGATGGTCCATCAATGACTTCAACCCCTACTAAAACTGTATTACCTGTTAATTCCACCAGTAATGAGTTTAAGGTCCCATTAGGTTTGAACCCTATTCTCTCAAATGCTTTAAGGGTTTTCGGTGACTAGTTAAGTGATAGAGAAACTAATGCTTTACAACAAGATAATGACATGATACAAGTAGAGGCACCTTCATCTATTATTGTGCGGAAGACATTTTTACCTCTAACAACAACTTGAATCATGAATGCAAGTTGAGGTGTATGTTTGGGCATATGGATTTCGTGATTAAACACAACAAGTTCAAATCCGAAGGATCTACTCCTCTCATTGCTGTTAACAATGAATTCCTCTTTGCATTACATTTTTACAAAAAAATTGAGAGTCGACATAGTCGAAGGAGCCCGAGCCATATCTTCAACTATATTACAATTTTGTGCAACTCTCACATGAGGTTTTTTAAAATAATTCCCTTGGAAGGAGGTTTAATTATCGTTTCAACAATTGGTTTCTCAATTTGTAGAGGAGAAGAGCTAGGTAGAGTAAAACTGGAATTTTGATCAGTATCCTTACCATTTGAATGATTTGAGGTGCCATAATCTTTATTTGAGTAGCCACCTAGACATATTTCTGACACATTAGTATGTTGGCAGTTTTTTTGGAGGAGGAGGATATATTTTGTGTAACCATTTTTGTCTCCTAGTTTGGGAAAAGGTATGTAATCGTGACTGGTTTAGTATATGCATATTTCAAAAATAGATTGATTTCTTCTCGATACTGACAGTCCTTGGTAAAATTATTATCATTATAGATGAGACAAGGATAACGCAGTTTACGTTTCTCATCAAAAGATTGATTTTGTTTGTCCTGTGGAGGTTCTTGTTTGGCCTTGCCTTTACCCTTCTGTTTACTACCTGGTTGTTGATATTTTCCTTTTGTAGATTGAACAATATTAATCTCAAACGTATTCACAGGAGCATTAGGAGAGGGGCTTTGATTGTTCATAGTAGGAGTAGACTTTAGGTTGGATTGACCAGAAGACTTGTTTGTCAACTATTGACCGATGAAACCAATCACACCATCAATAACATGTGATTCCTTCAAGGGAGGAGGTGGAAAAGTATGATATGGTCACGGAGCATTGGGTATTTTATCATATAACATGCCATATTGAGATTAAATTAAATCTAAATATTGGGCGTGAGCAATAACTTTCTCTTTGGTAACAACACTTCCTTTGAAAAAATCATTAGTTATAGAAGGCGGCAATGACTTAACGAAACATTCTACCAAAAACTAATCGAGAATATAGGTTTTTACCAATCGATGATGATGCCTCCACTCATGTATGTGATCATACATGTGAGTAGATTCAAACTTTTTTAGCGAGGTCAAAAGTTCGGTACAGGTTTTTTAATGGATTGGTAACTGAAAATGAGTTAGAAACATTGTTGCCAATGCATTGAAGTTGTAAATGAAGCTATGGGAAATTCAACATACCATTTTTCTTCCACGCATGTAAGAGTTTTTTGGAAAATATTCAAATGAATAGAATAATCGTTTAATTAGTTCGAATAACACCATAAATTATAATTCATGATATGGTTTGATGGATATTCTCTAGGATTTCCATTAAACCTAGGAATAACACTCAAAAATTTGGTTGGAATAGTCGGCCACCAAGGAGAATGATAAATCGAATCATTGGTTAGTCGGGATAGATCTGGTAACTCTATTGCTGCAATGAAATGAAACTACCTATTAAATTATGTTTGGGGAGGTTGGTAACCTTGTGGGTGAAGGCTAACCAGTGGGGGCAGATATCTTGGGTAGGGTGGAATGGGTTGGGCCATTGGAATTTTCATTCCAACAGGGTAAGGAGGAGTTTGAAAATAAGATAGCCCATACCAGGTTTCCCAGTTCTAGCAATACCTTGATAAGGTTGAAAAGGCTAACCTCAGATATATTGACCTTGATAAGGCATGTTTGGGATAAATGTCGTCTATCCAACGAGAATTTGTGGTATAAATTATAAGGGTTGTCCATATGGAATTTGCATCATTCATATACCAAGATGATTGGTTTGAAACTGTGGCATTCTCTAGATAGGTTGAATTACTTGTACTTGTGCTATAATATGACCAAGTGAACTAGGTGGGGCTTGTAATAAACCCTGGATAGGATGGGTAGATGGGATTTCATAAATCCCCTGTACCGGTTGACTAATTTGTACTTGAGACACATCCTGAAAATGTTGACTCATTTGAAGTGTGACTTGGATAGGTTAACTAATAGGAATCTAAGGTATAGATTGGATGGGTTTACAAGTAGGAACTTGAGGTATATCCTAGACAGGTTGATAGGTTGGAACTTGAATTGAGACCTAACCAGGTTCACTAGAAGAAGGCAAGGTAACATTCCTAGGAGTGGTAGCCATTCCTAGAAATGGAGCACCAGTAGGAAGAGGACTTTTAATAGGTAGAACACCAAATTGTAACATATGATCAGCAAGTGGGAACATTAGAGCAACAGGTTTCCCCCCAGCTGGAGGATGAGGAATGAAAGAAGGCCACTGCCCCCTAGCCGGAGTACCCAGTATAAGATGGAATGAGTTGTTGTGGGTTTCCTAATACACTAAGAAACCCACCATACTATTGTTCCAAAGGGGTTTGGGGTGAAACAAATCAAACAAGTTGTGGGATACTTGGCAAAGATGGACCAGATAGTGTTCTAGATGATGAAGGTAAATGACAAGTCCAAGGACTAGTCCACACACCAAAAAAGGTTATTGACAATGACTAGTATCTAGGTGGTACTGATGGACCACCGTATAGGTGAGTTTCTTGTGGAGTGACAAACATATAATTTGTCACAACTTCAGTCGATTCACAAATAATGGAAGATACGGGTTGGGTGACTATCGTTGATTCGGTCATGTTTAGACTTTTCAATGGAGTTTGTGGATTAGTTTTCCGAGGGGATTTCAAGAGTGAGTTATAACTAGGAGTTTGATGTAAAGGAGCTTCTAGTTGAGTATCAAGGGTAACAAAGGAAAATATTGATAGAGACGAGTTCCTGTAAATTGAACATGAGTTTGAGGTCGAGAATATTTTTCCTCATTAATCTCTTCTATACTCAACAAACCAGGTGGAAGTGGTTTGTCTTCAACACTCGAGGAAAAAGGTTGTGGATGAGAGAAAGGCAAAGAAATGTACGATTAAGTTACTGAAGTGACTATTTCGTAACTTGTGGTTCCTTGGTTTGAATTACCTCAGGTTGTAATATCTCTGAGTCTATAATTTTAGGTTCTATAACTTCAGGCTCTATTGTCTCAACAGTTCAATTGAGAAATTTCAACTATCTCAATCTCAACAGTTTCCAAATATGTAACTTCAAGTTCAACACTAATAGGAAGTGATGATTCTGGTTAAGTGATTTCAAATGTAGTTCCATATGGGGTAGATTCTGATGTACCAAGTTCGGTACTTTGAGTTTCCTTTTGTTTACAACATCTAGGTGTTTCCTCTAGAGGTAATGGATGCAACGTTTCCATTCTACACAAACGGTGAGGATGTTCTTCCACAGTTAATTAATTAATTTTTAAATGTAGAAACATAAATAAAAATAAAAAGCAGTGACTAGGAATATAAGGATTACCAAGCCACTGTGAACTGCAATATACAGTTAAGTGTGTGCAGGAAATCTCCCTAAATATTGTGTTCAATGAATCACAGTTAACAAGGCGGTTGACTCGGTTACATAGGGCTAGTTTTCAACCTAATGGGGACTTCCAAAATATACCCAGAGGTATGTTGAAGCGCAAATTCGTACTAGTGATGTCTAATGTGTAACTGTACGATGGGGGTGTTTTGATATAATCGTTATATGTAGAGCATTGTTCTATATACCAAAAGGTAATTGGAAGAACGCTCTGATATATTCTGATGTACATGGAAAACCAACCATCCCCCAGATGTAATGTTGAAAAGTAACATAATCTCCTACCTTTAGAGATGCCATAACATGTCTTCTAGCCTAGACCACTAAATTTGTCTTTAATGTTTCAAATTATCCTTAGGTTAATTGATAAATTTTAATGTTGATCTTGATTAAAGTTTCAGTTTCAAGGATCGAAATAATTCACCTGAAATCCTAAAATGAAACTGGCATGAGAAAGAACTCTCTTCATTCAATTAAGATCTAACTAAATAAAGGAAGGAGTTTTAAACAATGATGTAGAAAACAAGAACTCCAAATTCACTATTCCATTTAAAAAATTCAAAGCCCTAATGCGTGAGAAAAAATAAAATGTTTCTTTTCTTTTATTTTCAATTTTCAAACGTAAATAAAAAAAATGAAAAGTGACAATATTATTGAATCAAAGAGAATTCAAATAGATGGTAACTGAAATATGAACAACATTGTAACGAACCAATGAGCAAGCCAAATGATAAAAATCGTATTTGACAAGAAGAAACAAGGAAAAACAAATTCTTATCAAAAAGGAAATCACACTCAATTACACACAAGTGTTGGCTATTCAAAGACCCTACACAGACCAGAGACTCAGGAAGACACTACAAGCAAACAAAATTGAGAGCAACATAGGAATTTTTTTATTTTTTTTCACTTACAGGATCATTGCATGTAATATATGGAATCGAGTGTGAGTCATCGCACTTACAAAACAGAACATGTGCACTAGGATGCTCTATCTCAGAACAAAAAGTGTGATGGGACTAATTCACTTAAAATATGAAAGAAAAACCCTAAACAGGCATGAAATTAAGCTTCACTAAGTCTAATGACAGACTGAACAAAATAAATAAAGTCGACATTAGAGGTTTTAAAAGGCTAGACAAAGAAAACCACTAAAGAACATCTCATTCCCTAGTGGAGTCATCGAGTTGTTATGTTGATAAATTCCTTCTAAGAGAAGCAATCTCCCTAGACTTAGTGACTTAGTCTAGAAACAACCAAGAAAAAACTGCAATGCTTTCCTTAGAGATGTTTGAGATATGGGAAGAAAACCTACTTGGGAACCAATGCAAACTTCCTCCTTATCCTTACTTGTTAACTCCAACTCTAACTCCAATTTCTATAAGTGGAACCTGCAAATCATCCAAAACAAGAAAGAGAACCAAAACATAAAAAATAGCATATACAAAGCAACTCTAAATAAGAAGTGAGGGATTCATGTTCTACATATGCATAAATGATACGTAATGTATAGGAGAAGCAATGCACTTTTGTATAAATAAAAGTAGGAAAATATTATAACCCTTGTAGGCATTGACCTTGTGAATCTCTCTCAGCTATCTTGTCCTTGCTTTGCCACAGTGGTAATCCTTCAATCACACCTAAAGCACATGGATGGATACCTCTAGACACAAATGAGCGGCACAAGGGCATAATTCAGAGTCTCCAAAATCCAACCTGGACTCTATGGTAGGTAGTGAATTTATAGGGTAAATGAGGTGGTTTGGGGTTTACCATTCTAGGGCTTAGATCCACATTAGAAGGAGGTAAGCTCTTGGAGATGAGCGATAATACCTCAATATTAGGAGATGGAGATATGATCCAATAGTAAATGGTTAAAATCACTTATGAAGCTTCTAGAGAGAGAAACTTTGAAACTATTTTTTTTTGTTTTTACTCTTATCGTCGCACTTTTTGAGAAAGCAACTTGCACTCAATAGCGCGGTTTGCATGTATGAAAATTGTCCCATCACAATTGTCCTAAAATAAAGTGTGTTGATCCATAAAATTAGGTTTTTAAGCCAATGTAATCCAAGATTCTTATAACTTATGGAAAGAGAATGATTTTGGATTTGTAGGGGATGATTGAAAAGTGTCAATGGATGATGATAGATCTGAGTTCAATGCCATTTGGTTGAATGCGACAAAATTACTTGTAACAATTATTATCCCTACTATCCATCGAAACCAAAATCAGGAAGAACGTCTGCAACGAAGAATGCTTTATCAAGTGAATTCACCAAGAGATTAAAAGAGTTCAACAATAGGACAAGCATAAACAAATACAGAGAAATAATGGTGGTGTTGCCAATTAGAGCCTTCAGGTGGGCAATGATTTAGGGTTTCGATTGCCCTAAATTACAATTTCAAGAGAGTTGTTTTGAATGCAGTCAATTGTTTAGTTTTTGGGCAACCAACCATTTAGGATTACTATTCCTGCTAGCCATTGAAACCAAAATTGAATGACCTGAAACCAAAATTGAATGACCTCTGCCAATAATAGCTCAAATCAATTGAATCTAGCAATCTGAAGTTACAATCACCAAAAGACAGAGAGAGATAGACAAATTTATTCGGACTTACCATCCAAACAAAAATGTAGACACAGGAAGGCATACACATGTATTCAAAATTACTATACAAACGACAATGGATAGACAAGCTTCAACTCAAGGTATACGATGACCTTAACTCCACATAGATGATGTAGCAACACGATGCATGGTAACCTCTAAGTAACCATGGCTTTAAATACTACATGTACTGCTACAATAAATCCCTAACGACTTAACCAATGCATACATATTTTCAAAAAATAAATCTATTTTTCGAATATTTGACCCAGAAAACATTAAATCACTGTAGTACTCATGCCATGCATGCCGCAACCCACTCTGTAAAACTGGACGCGCATACTGTAAAGAACACACATGGCGCCATTGCAATATGTGAAACGAAACCAACAATTATTTGAATAATTACATAGCAATTGACACCAGGATGCGTGAAACGTCACATGAAGCAAGAAGAAGTACACCGCAATGTGCTACACTGTAACAGTAGTGGGAATAAATAAAAAAAATACATAGCACATACCACATTGTAAACGTTCTACGCATAAAGCATCAGATGAAGCACCCAACACCGATAAGCATTAGACTATAATGTATCATACTATAACACTATGCAGCAGGAAATAAAATTGATGGTAGGACCGATGACATATTGCATTGGATTTCAGAGCCAAACTCTAATGTCAACATTAGAAAACTAGGGAAGTATTTTGTACAGTGACATAAACTAATACAAAAAAACAAAAACTGAAAGGTAGATTATTATTTTTATTATCTAATTTTAAAGTCATTATCAAGCAAGATACTAAATTGGTGTATGAGATCTTATTTTTCGTGGAGCAAGAAATTCACCTCTGTGTAGCGATTTGACTACTAAGTCAACAAAGATATACATACTCAACCCCTCTCGTTTTGAACATATAACCTCTTAAAAAGAAACACATACTCTTAACCATCACACCCACTTAAACTTCTACAATAATATAATAACTTTTAAGTATAATTATATTATATTTAAAAATTAAAATTACATTTTAGTTATTATATTTTAATCAACGATTAATAACGACCTTACAAAATTAGTATTTATATTTTAAATATTATCTTAATATAATATGATTTTTTTAGTTTTTTCCTGTCACATTTCTTTACATTTTTATGAAAAGATACCAAGACCCCACCCAACTACTCTTAACGTCTTCTGGCTACTTAGTTGTTACGGACCAAACTGTGTTAATTGTAAATCCGAATTTCCTTTCCTATCCTAAGTGCACGGAATAAGTATCTCCCGTATAAAACAAAGTGGACATACGTTTAGAGCAACATCCCATTTTATGCGTTACTTCAAAAGATAAGGATGCTCAGCTCATAATATTTTCAAGGGGGACCCAAACGCTTTTGAATTTTTCTCGAATTTAATGGAATTTTCTGGAGATTTCATGTGATAAAGATTCGGGTGGATTGCTTTGCTGACCAGACCGATGTAGGGAGGTGACATACAAGTAAAAATCCTTTTATCCCAAATTCATTTTAGATAATAATGGTCAATAGATATTTTTGTCAAAATATGCAATCATAGCAATGGGGTTATGATTATGGTTGAGAGAGGAATATTGGGTTTCCTACTAATAACTTCAAAGGTTGAAAGAGAAGTAGTGCCATTTCCCACCTATATCTTCCTCGTACCTATTGATGATATTTAAGTCTTATGAAAGGCTTTTGAACCTGGCTTGAATGAAGGTAATTTATTTTAATATAAAATAAAATTCCAAATTAGTTAATTTTTTTTTAATTATATATTTATAATATTTTTATATTTAAAATTTATTCTACAAATGAAGTAGATAACATAACATGTAGAGTTACATTGGAATAATCTTTAACCATTTTTAAACATACTTCTTTTAATTTCATGTTGCTAGGAATTTAGGAATGAAAAGGACATGTATCATGGGAAACCTTTTTGGTAAGAATTTTGTAGGTGTTTCAACTTCAAAAAAATATGAGTTCAGAACAAGTTTCAGTATAAAAAAATTAAAATTAAAATTATATTTTTAATATTAATAATTATCAATATTTAATATCATTAAATTAAAATTAAATATTTTTAATATTTTTTAATTAATTTATTATAAATATTTTTATTATTTTTTTAAATTATTATTATAAAGTTAAATTAAATAATATATGCTTTCAACTTGTGAGTATGAGTAATTTTTAATGTATATTTGTTTTTTTAAAATATTATTAAGTATGAAAATATAATAAATCAAAAATTCAATATGATCGTTGTTATCAAACTTTTTATTAAGATTATAGCTTTTAGATTGAGGAAAGTCTTCCCATTCATTATCTGAGAAAATCAATGGGACTTTATGTAGAATCCACAAATTCTTGATAACATCATTTTAGTGTAAGAAGAAATTCATTCAAGCAAAGCTTGGGAAACCAAGCATAATCATCAAGTTGGATAAGGAAAACACATTTGACACAATCATGCACTCCTTATTCTCAGTTATGGAAAAACTTGGATTTTGTAACAATTTTATTAGATGGATAAAAGCATGCATTTAGGTTCCATGGACATCCCCTTTGGTCAATGGAAGACTAGCAACATTCTTTACAACTTCTTGGGGGTTAAGGCAAGGTTTTCCTCTATCTCCTCTATTATATATATTGGTTGCAGAAAGATTAAGTAGAAATCTGGAGAGGGCGGGAGCATTTAAGGAAAATTGAGGGATATCAGTATAGAAAGAAATATCAAAGAATTTAATCACTCACAATTTTTTAACGACACCTTATTTCTTGGAGGGGCCTAAAAAATAATAACTTTTTGCTTCAAATAAGTTTTCAACTCTTATATATATTTATCTGGGGGATTGGTAAACAAAAACAAGAGTCAGTTATATGGATGGAACTATTATGAAACAACATTGAAGGAGATCTGCAATGCCCATGAATATCCAGAGGATGTTGGATGCAGATCCTTCAAGTACTTGGGAATTCAAATATCCTTGGGAGCCAGGAATTTTGATGATTAGAGTGATGTTATTCAAAAATTCAATAAGATCTAGTCTTGGGGAGCACAATGGCTGAACACAATGGGTCATGTTGTTTTAGTAAAGTCAATGCTTTCAGCTCTTCCAATATACTTGCACTCTAGACTATTATCACCAAAGAGCGTAGCCAATAGGGTGACTTCCTTAATCAGAAAATTTCTTTAGAAAGGGGAGGGAAAAAATGAAAATAAGTTTCATTTAGTGGAGTAGAACACAATTTGACTTCCAAAACAGTATGGTGGTCTGGAAATTGAGGATTCATATTTCATGAATTTAACGCTTGGAGCGAAGATCATATGGGGACTCCTATATGATACTAGATAATGGTGTAAGTAGGTCTTCTTGAAAAAATATTTCCACAAATCTAGTCCTATATGAACTGAGTGAGCTTAATGGAATGGAATAGGATCCAAAATCTGGAAATTATACAAAGAAATTTCTCCAATTGTATTATATAATTTGAGTTGGCACCCAAGAAATGGAGCGCATGTCCACATTTGGAAGCATAATCTCGCTCTAGAAGGACCCTAAGGGAACGAGATGAGATTTGAAACTTGCCCAATTGGATGCATGAGGTAAGATACTTAGGGCTAAGAAAATTTTCTAAATGGGATAATAAGGGGACTTGGATTGGTTGGACATGTCAAGATATCACTCCAAATTATAGCAACAAGGGAGTTTTTAATTTGAATTTTAAAGGTAATGGCACCTATATCGATAACTACCCGAGAATAGAGATCACGGGGAATGAACTCTCAACATGGATACGCAATTAGAGCATGCTACAAGCTATTAATCAAAAGACTTACCCATCCGGCCTCCAACAAGTTGTGGAAGAGTATATGGCATAAGGATGGGATTCCAAAGTTGAATGCATTATAATAGGCCCTATCCCATAAAAAAATATTAACAATAGGAACCTCACATAAAGGAATATTCAAGGACCCTCTAGATCCATTCTATGCAGGGAAGAGGAGGAAAATATAATCCATCTTTTTACTCAGTTCCCTTTCTCTTTAACAGTCTTGCAAGTGACATATCCTAAATTAACAAACATTGATGCAATTCCACGATCATTGATAGAAATGTTCAAAACTTGGAAAAGTAAATATTTGTTGCTGCAGAAGGCCTCACCCTCCCAATTCAATGTTGGGGGGCCCTCCCTAGATACTTTTGTTGGTCGTTTTGGATTGATCGAAACTGATCTATCTTCAAAGGGGAACAACTAAATCACATCTTAATGGTCTGCAAGGAAATTGGCATCCTATTCTAAGCAATCACAATTCGCGAATACAAGGACAACAAGCTTGACAGTCTCAATATTGTGGAAAAGGAATGGATAATTGTTGGGGAAAATTCAGATCATGCTAGTAGCTTAAAAATACACCCTTTTATTATTGGTAAAAATTTGTGTATCAGACAGAACCTAATAGGGTTTGAGCAATGGATAATTAGTAAGAACCAACTCTCTCTCTCTTTTGATGAGTCTCAAAAGGAAACCCAGGGGTGGCACGAGAGGGAGGGGTTATATTTATCCCCAACAAATAAATACTCAATTTTTTTGGGTTTGGGAATCACAACTTACAATCACAATCTCTGGCTCTCTGGCAAGGATTGAAAATCACAATTGAAAATAAGATCTCAAAACTCTCAATATTTGGCAACTCATTAATAATCATCCGATAAGTGATAAAAACACAAGGAACAACAAATCCAATCCTCCCTCCTATCCTACAAATGATTATATTAATCTCTATGCAATTCTAGCACATAGAATACTTTCATGTCTTTAAAGAATTAAACTCAAAAGCTCATTCTCTAGCCAATCACAACTATGGAATAGGGATTTTAGAAATTAACCAAAGGATGGTAATCAAATCACATATCCCATGATAAAGAACATTAAAACGGACAGTAACAAGCTTAAATAATCTTAATAAATGTATTGATAAGGAACATTGGATATCTATCCCGGAGACAAGAAGGGTGGAGACATATGGTACTCCGAATTTGATTAGTGAATCACGATCATGGGTGAATTATTGTCCTTCATGAATACCAACATAGTTTACAATGACGGAGTACTGCACGAAGCATAGTTGGCTATTGCAACCTCCTACATGCGGGCACAATGGGGTTGCGAATTTAACTCCTCGAGGTGGAAGAGAGATATCTTAAGGCGTGGGGAGCCCCGTCTCAACAATTGAATTTACTCTCAGGCTACGTGCAGAGCTTAACTTGAATTCCTTTCAATATTAATTGAATGTCATTCCAAGCACTTCTCAGTAATATTAGAATGAATTCACGAGCTTTGGGCTTCAATGCATGAGCTTGGGAACAACGAGGGAGAATTGCGTATAAAAGGGAGCAGTATGGTCTTTGTTCACCTATATTTTGTGCAATATATCTGTTGTTATGAGTGTTTTTTAGAGTTTATTTGTCAAAGTTATCAAGGGTATGGCATTCTGTTCGGTTCACATCATGGATTTTTTAATATGTGTTTTCTTTCTATAGCACAACACCCTAGTGAAATTAGATTTTGGATATTTTTGCAAAAAAATACATCTTAAACTGATTGTGTTAATTTATGTTGCACAGTTTCAGGTATGCGGGTATGGGGAACAAGTATCCGGTAAGGCTAGAAGCTTTGCTTAAGTTTACAAGAAACGTCAAGTTGAGAGCGGCAATAATATAATATATTAAAATTTAATATATATTAAAAGTGAACATAAAATAATTTATCTATTTCCATCCAAAACTTGCCAATTAAATTCCATTGTGCACATTCCATCTTGCAATGAAATATGTAAAAGATTAAACTTTGAAACAGTGCCAGAAAAAATCAAAATATTCATCCATCAGCAACTTGCCAATAAAATTCCTTGCTAGCAAAGAAACACGCAGAATTCCTAAACCCCTACTATTTCTCGTTCTGACCATCATTGTAATTTGTTGAATCTTATCATTAAAGCTTCAAAATAGACTTCAAGAAAGTAGACTTATTTGCAATTGTTGAACTTCAAGATTTTCAACAGAAGTTGCCAAGGAATGATTGGCAATTGTCTATATTTTGTTGAAACCTTTGCTACATCTCCACATCTCTATTGCTTTACAGAGCCGAGCCCCCTAACGTATCATGTATCACTTAGAAAATAACAAATGGAGCCCATACAATCCAGACCTATCATGTATCACTTAGAAAATAAACAAATGGTCACTTCTGTGTTGAGAATGCAGCAAGATGATGGAGCTTAGTGAAATGAAGTCGCCTTCACTAAGTGGGCCCGCAGGCAAATTCTGGCGCAAAATCTATTTTTAGACTATGTCTATTTTTAGACATATGGAGCATGGTTCGGGGATTCCAGTTTGAGATTCTTGGTATATTATATTATTAAAACAGATGAGACTCTTTGAGTCAAGAGGTGAACTCTATTGCAGCAAATCCTAAGCCAGGAAGT
Organism: Pinus albicaulis; assembly: GCA_034641835.2. Classification (NCBI taxonomy): domain Eukaryota; kingdom Viridiplantae; phylum Streptophyta; class Pinopsida; order Pinales; family Pinaceae; genus Pinus; species Pinus albicaulis. Next base: position 743,028,569 of record CM076569.1, on the reverse strand, counting down.
CAATATGTTACCCTTAATAATATTTGGACTATAAACAACTGATTTACTCTTGGAGCACTTCAGTTCGAGCTATAGAAGTGGCTCATGCATATGACAGAGGAATTACGCTATTCCCAAGGGTTTGATGGCATCATGCATGGTTGACTTAAGTTAGGACTTCAGTGGCAGAAGTTTGGTGGAGTTAATGAGACAGCTAGTGGAGTTGTGTTCTGTTTATTTTAGTTGAACTGATTGAGATTAGTTTAACTAGCTAATCAATTAGTTATGAGTGGAGTGAATTCAATATTATTTAATTCATTAATTAGTAACTCATTATTCAACTCAAGAACACATCAGTTCACTACAGTGTATGATCAGTTCAGTGGAGACCAGTGAAAGAGGTAGATGAAAGGGTGGAGCTAGCTATCAGTTGTGACTATACTGTTGCTATTTGCAACACACAGATAGGTGGAGTAAGCCCATGAGGATTGCGTAGTTCAGGCTGGTGGTTTATCTATATAAAGAGGCCATCCCATAGCATTGAAGCATGTAATTTAGGCAAGGCAATTGGCGGTGAGTTTTGAACCAGTAACCTGTTCAAAACTGAGCTAGTTTGTGTGTAACTTCATGAGATAGTACTGAGTACTTGTGAGGAGTATTGTACTGAGTTTGTTACATGATTTCTCCATTATAATATACACAATAGCTGCGGGGTTTTCAGCTATAAGCTTTCCCCATACATACTGTGTTAATGTGTATGATGATTTGATGTGTTATCGCTTGATTTTATTTGCGCATGTGTGATGATCTGAGTTGGTTGAGTGGAAGAGATTATGTGTTGTGTATGAAGTTCAAATAGTATGTGACCGGGATAGTCTCGGTGGATAATTAATCATTATTCAGCAAATTTCTACATGGTATCGGAGCTATTGAAGCAAAGATTGATCATCACAGTGATTACAAACTTATTTCGGTAGACAGAGTCTGCATGCGGGCCAGGTAGCCTCCGGATTCATCTTTCTTTGGAAAGTGAAAGGTCTAGTAAATGCCCCTTGCAGTCAATCTCTGTGCTAGAAATAATTTTTTCTCACAGATCTAGAGCGGTTGAGCTTTGAGGTGGAATTCGAATTTTGCAGCAGTTTTGTTTTCTTGGTGCCGGTGTTGAAAATGTCTTTCAACGGTTTGCGACTCGAATATGCTCTTGAAGGCAGTTCGAATTATGTTGCATCGAAGGATCGCATGGAGGTAGTATTATAAGATAATGGTCTTAAGGAGTTCGTAGATACGGATGTCCAAAAGCCCACTGATCCTGCTGAAGTCAATGCATGGCAAAAGAAGATGGCGAAATGTCGAAGGATCCTGTTGGAGGGCGTCAAGGATCATATTGTATCCAGCCTGCATGGAAAGGCTTCTCCATATTTAATGTGGAAAGCTTTGACGGATCTATTCCAGAGTAAGAGCGACCAAAGGAAGCTGGCGCTCAAAGATAAGCTCAAGAACATCAAGATGGAGAAAGGCGACAGTATCGCCAAATACCTCACGAAGTTCACTCAATGCAGAGATGAGCTGGGAAGTGTGGGGTTGACTGTCGAAGACGAGGACATGGTCGACCTGGCTCTCCTTGGTCTTCCGAAGGCTTGGCACTCATATCAAGATAGTGTCAATGGTCGGGAGAAGCTGCCGAGATGGGAGCGCCTTTGGGCGGATCTCATGCAGGAGGAGATAAGGAGGACTACTCGAGATGGATCTTCATCAAAGGGAGTTGATGAAGAAAACTGCGCTTTGGTGGCCAAAGCAAAGAAGGGGAAGGGTAAGAAAACCTCTCATTCTGGTGCAAAGGGCAAGAAGTAGGATATGGCGAAAGTGAAGTGTTTTCACTGCCATGATCACGGACATTATGCTACCAATTGTCCAAAGAAGAAGAAGAACAAGCAAGCGGGAAGATCTGCAGATGGAGAAGCTTTGGCTTCACAGCTCGAGCTTGAATTTTCACTGATTGCATGCTTGGTTTCAAGTGTGATGGGATCGGTGTGGTTCTTGGACAGCGGTGCGTCATTTCATATGACGGGAGATCGGGATTTGTTCTCAGATCTAGAGGACAAAGATCTGGGTGGGCACATCGAGATGGGCGATGACGGTAGATACAGTGCATCTGGTATCGGTACCGTATCCTTTCAGAGGGAGTCTGGTAAACCCTTTGTCTTAAAGGATGTCATGCATGTACCTGGATTGAAGAAGAACCTGATTTCAGTAGCGATGTTGGAAGATAAGGGGTATGATGTGGTCTTCAGCGAAGGAAAAGCCTTCCTGCGCAGTAAGACTACTGGAGAGACCCGGAAGATAGGGGTTCGAACCAAGAACCTTTATCAATTGCAGGTAGATGGCTGCGCAGCTATGGCATGCAAGGCGGGAGAAGTGGTGAGCCGGGATGATGAGGGCGAACTGTGGCACAGGAGATTGGGCCACCTTCACCATGGAGCTTTGAATATTCTGCAGTAGATTTCTACTGGGCTTCCTAAGGGCACTCTTGCGCAGTCAGATCAGTGCAAGGGGTGTACTTTAGGGAAGTATGTGAAAGCCACCTTTCACGAGAAGGATAGTCGCGCCACGACGATCCTTGAGAGAGTTCACACAGACGTGTGTGGTCCTTTCTCAGTTGCTTCGACAGCAAAGCACGGGTATTATGTGATCTTTGTTGATGATTTCTCTCGAAAGTGCTGGATCTTCTTCATGCAGAAGAAGAGCGATACATTCGCGAAGTTATGTGAGTTTAAAGCACTGGTCGAGAAGGAGTCGGGGAAGAAGGTGATTTCTCTAAGGAGTGATAACGGTGGTGAATTCATCTCGGCTGAATTCAGGGAGTTCTGCAGCGCAGAAGGGATTCGGAGAGAGCTCATCGCACCCCATAACCCACAGCAGAACGGGGTGGCTGAGCGGAAGAACAGAACGATCGTGGGTGCTGCACGGGCGATGTTGCATGATCGGGGCCTACCCCTTCACTTGTGGGCTGAGGCATGCAATACAACAGTGTATGTGCAGAACCGTTGTCCTCACAAGGTTCTTGGCATGAGTACACCGGAGGAGGCTTATTCTGGCAAGAGGCCTGATATTTCCCATTTGTGGATTTTTGGTTCTCCTGTCTACATGCATGTGACGAAGGATGCGAGAAGGAAGCTGGATCCAACAGCTGAGGTTGGAATATTTTTGGGGTACACTGATACACCTCACAACTACCGGGTGTATTTTTCAGACAGTCGAAAGACTGTTGTGCGACGGGATATAAAATTTCAGGAGGAGAAAGCCATGCAGTGTTCGCTTGAGAGGGAGCTACACTTGCATGCAGATGAGGAGTTGTTAGTTCCTAAGGAGGAGCTTCTAGATGTGGATCAGCCACAAGAGGAGGTTCAGGAGGTGGAAGAAACCACCCAGGCAGCGCCAACCATCAGAGGGCGCATGCACACTACAGAAGCTGAGCGACTGGCTCGGGATGCAGAGAAGGTTGTAGGACCACCTACAGCACAGCGCAGACAGAGACAGTCACCGGATCGGTACATTGGATACATGGCTCTTGTGAGTCAATGTGTTGTGACGGAGCCATCCTCTTTTGAGGAAGCTGTGGAGGAACCCGCATGGGTAGATGCCATGATCGAAGAATATGATTCGATCGTCAGAAACAGTGCATGGGAGATTGTCCCAAGACCGGAGGGGAAATCGGTGGTGGGTTCGCGATGGATCTACAAAGTGAAGCAGGCGGCTGACGGGAGTGTGGAGAAGTACAAGGCGAGATTTGTCGCCCGTGGCTTTTCACAGATCGGGGGGATTGACTATGAGGAGACTTTTGCACCTGTCGCAAGGTACTCTTCCATACGGACGATCCTTGCTCTCTCAGCGCAGATGGGGTGGCACATTCATCAGATGGATGTGAAGACTGCGTTCCTCAATGGAGTTATTGAGGAGGAAGTGTACATAGAGCAGCTTGAAGGTTTCAAGATCTTCAGCAATGAGTCGCATGTGTGCCGACTCAAGAGAGCACTGTACGGGCTGAAGCAAGCACCTTGTGCTTGGTACACTCGGATAGACAGTTACTTCACCGGGCTTGGATTCTCCAAGAGTGAGGCGGATCCAAACCTGTACGAGATTTTGGTGGAGGGGAAGCTGTTGATCATCGTACTGTATGTAGATGATCTGATTTTGACTGGCGATGAGCAGTTGATACTTTCATGCAAGGAGGATCTTGCACGAGAGTTTGAGATGAAGGACCTGGGCATCCTTCATTATTTCTTGGGATTGGAGATTTGGCAGCGCAGTGGAGGACTGTTTGTTTCTCAGGGCAAGTATGCCCGGGAGATTCTGGAGAGGTTTAACATGCAAGGCTGCAAGCCTGTTGACACTCCTCTTCCTGGTGGTTGGAGGAAGGAGGATGCTACTTCAGCGGAGGTAGTGGATGCCACTGTCTATCGACAGTTGGTGGGGTCGCTTATGTGTCTGGTCAATACACGACCCGATATATGCTATGCAGTTAACCAGCTTTCGCAAGCTATGGTTAAGCCTACCAAGCTCTTTTGGAAGGCAGGCAAGCATGTATTGCACTATATTAGAGGCACATCGGGATATGGTCTATGGTACAGACAGGAGGATGGAGTGAAGCTTTCTGGCTTCACTGATGCAGATTGGGCAGGGAGTCCAACGGATCGGAAGAGCACTTCTGGAGGAGTTTTCAGCATTGGGTCGACAGCAGTTTCCTGGTACAGCAGGAAGCAGAGATCCGTGGCACTCAGTTCAGCAGAGGCCGAGTACATGGTAGCTAGCTTGGCTGCATGTGAGGCTATTTGGATGAGGAAGATCCTCGCAGGTTTGTTCAGGTTACATTTGGAGCCTACAGTGATCTACTGTGATAACCAGAGTTGCATTAAACTCTCAGCTAATCCAGTATTTCATGATAGGTCCAAACACATCGACATTAGGTACCATCATATCAGAGATTGTGTTCAGCGGAGAATCATGATGCTTTCATATGTTCCCACGGAGGATCAGGATGCCGACATCTTGACGAAGGCGCTCACCGGGAGCAAGTTCGAATTCCACAGAGGCAGGATAGGGGTTGCAGATAATCCATATCTTGCTGAGAGGGAGTGTTGAAAATGCAGCAAGATGATGGAGCTTAGTGAAATGAAGTCGCCTTCACTAAGTGGGCCCGCAGGCAAATTCTGGCGCAAAATCTATTTTTAGACTATATCTATTTTTAGACATATGGAGCATGGTTCGGGGATTCCAGTTTGAGATTCTTGAAGTATGTGTCATGTTGGTAAAAATAGATGAGACTCTATTTTTGAGGTCAAAGAGGTCGAAGTCTATATTTATACTGCCTCTCCTTAAAACAGGGAAGTCAGATATTATTTACCCTTAATAATATTTAGACTATAAACAACAGTTTACTCTCTTGGAGCACTTCAGTTCGAGCTACAGAAGTGGCTCATGCATCTGACAGAGGAATCACGTGGTTCCCAAGGGTTTGATGGCATCATGCATGGTTGACTTCGGTTGGACTTCAGTGGCAGAAGTTTGGAGGAGTTAATGAGACAGATAGTGGAGTTGTGTTCTGTTTATTTTAGTTGAACTGATTGAGATTAGTTTAACTAGCTAATCAATTAGTTATGAGTGGAGTGAATTAAATATTATTTAATTCATTAATTAGTAACTCATTATTCAACTCAGGAACACATCAGTTCACTACAGTGCATGATCAATTCAGTGGAGACCAGTGAAAGAGGTAGATGAAAGGGTGGAGCTAGCTATCAGTTGTGACTATACTGTTGCTATTTGCAACACACAGATAGGTGGAGTAAGCCCATGAGGATTGCGCAGTTCAGGCTGGTGGTTTATCTATATAAAGAGGTCATCCCATAGCATTGAAACACGCAATAGAGGCAAGGCAATTGGCGGTGAGTTTTGAACCAGTAACCTGTTCAAAACTGAGCTAGATTGTGAGTAACTTCATGAGAAATTACTGAGTACTTGTGAGGAGTATTGTACTGAGTTTGTTACTTGATTTCTCCATTATAATATACACAATAGCTGCGGGGTTTTCAGCTATAAGCTTTCCCCATATATACTGTGTTAATGTGTATGATGATTTGATGTGTTATCGCTTGATTTTATTTCCGCATGTGTGATGATCTAAGTTGATTGAGTGGAAGAGATTATGTGTTATGTATGAAGCTCAAATAGTATGTGACTAGGATAATCTCGGTGAATAAGTGATTTATTCAGCAAATTTCTACATTCTGTGCTCAAAATAGGTACCTGAGCCCCCTGACCTATCATGTATCACTTAGAAAATAAACAAATGGAGCCCATGCAATCTAGCCTCTGACCTATCATGTATCACTTAGAAAATAAACAAATGGTCACTTCTGTGCTCAAAATAGGTACTTCAAGAGTCAAAATTTATTGTAGTGAAGCTCCCATAAAGCTCCAAAGTACCCTTTGAAGCTCCCAACAATTTTGGAAAATTTCCTACAAACTTCAAAAAACCTAAGAGCCAATGACTGAAAACAGTATGCATGTTACTATGGTGCTAATAAAACTTAACAATTTTATCATATTTTAATTTCAATATAATATTTTAAAAAAATCATCTACGTTGCATTGCCTTGCCTCGTCTCAAAACCTCATACAATATAAATAACATCTATAACCTAAATAAAACTTGCACCATCTACTTCAGTTGTTCTTCATTGCAGTTATCTGTTCTTCATCACCAACTGCAGCTACCACCTTTCATTTCTAAAATTTATGTGTGCTTGCATGTCCAAAATTGCAGCATCTACTTCATTACCAACTGCAACCACCACCTTTCATTATCCAAAACTAGTTTATCAATCACTCATGTCCTTTCATAACACCAACAAATTACCATGGGGACGCGGCCTCGCAGTCCCTTCTCACCTGATATCTTTTGACCTGCCACATCATCATATAAAGTTTAATTCTATTAAGTTTAATATGCTAAAAGTAAAAGTAGATCTTAATTTCATTCCATTTAATTTATATAATTCGAATTCATCTATCACATAATGTTCAAACAAATATTTATACTAGCAATTGCACCTAATGTTGCAAAGGAAACGCCGTAAGGAAGATGGTAGAATGAGAGTAGCTGTAATTGTTTTGATATATTATATGTTATTGGAGATATGTATAGAGAATGTATATTGTTTGAAATAGACATTGCATTTTGATAGTTGAAAAGAAAGTTATATTATAATGTCATTGGAGATATGTATATAGAATGTATAATGTTTGAATGTAATATGAACACCTTCATGAAAGAAATATGAAATTGTTCAATATGTCGAAATGAAGAACATAAAATGTTTCAATATTGAATTATAATGTTTGTTTGATAAGAAAACAGAGGGTTTTAATTGTGGGAATTCCAAGTATTTGCTATGCTAGAAATTATATGAGTCAACATGCTAGAAATTGTATGGGGTTTTTGCCAACTTCATTTGTTTTTTATCTTTATTGTTCTAAGACACAGTATTATGTTATTTTCTTATGCAAACAAACATTACTATCTCATTCAATATTGAAACATTTTATGTTCTTCATTTCAGCATATTGAACAATTTCATATTTATTTCATGAAGGTGTTCATATTACATTCAAACATTATACATTCTATATACATATCTCCAATGACATTATAATATAATTTTCTTTTCAACTATCAAAATGCAATGTCTATTTCAAACATTATACTTTCTGTATACATATATGCAATGACATATAATATATCAAAACAATTACAGCTACTCTCATTCTACCATCTTCGTTACGGCGTTTCCTTTGCAACATTAGGGTGCACTGCTAGTTTCTCCTTTCGCTAGCTCGTAGATTGCATGAGCATACCTATGCAATACATTTTGATCTTCTAAACAAATCTCCAATATATTTTTAATTCCATTGAACATAATATCGAGATAATATGAATATATGAATGATATGTAAAATAAGTTTAATGGAAATGGAAATTTAGACAGAGGCACCGGACTCTCGGTCATAGCCTTCAGCTATGGCAAAACTTGCTACTTTCCATGCAAAAATGGATTGTCTCAGATATCCACATACCTTCAATATAGAAGTAAATAATAACAACCTGCAGTGATAGCGTGCTGCATATACACCATGTGCCTCAAAACTCGTTTAGAAAACAAAGTTGTGGGCCCCTTAAACACATTGTCCCGCTCTTAAGTTTCTCCTTTGCTATTTCGTAGATTGCATGAGCATGTTAGCTATGCAATACATTTCGATCTTCTAAACAAATCTCCAATATATTTTTAATTCCATTGAACATAATATCGAGATAATATGAATATATGAATGATATGTAAAATAATTTTAATGGAAATGGAAAATTTAGACAGAGGCACTGGACTCTGGCTCTCTGCAGTTTCAGCTATGGCAAAACTTGCTACTTTCCATGCAAAAATGGATTGTCTTGTATACTCCACACATTGAATATAGAAGTAAATAAAAACAACTTAAGTGATAGCGTCCCAGGCATATACACCATGTGCCTCAAAACTGTTTAGAAAACATAGTTTTCACCCCAGGTAGAAGGAAGCCAAAAACTTATCTTGATGAAGTAGTCTTGCTTTAATTACTAATAGGTCGTGGTTGGGTTCTAGTATTTGAACTTGCTACTTCAACATTTGATTGTTTTTATGTTTGAGTTTCAAAGTGATTGGGATTTCCATTATGGATGTACTCTAGGTCCTTTTCACAAATCACATTCAAAATGTTGGACGGAAATTCATTAGTTTCTTTTGGCAAAATTTCATGTTACTTTCAAATCAATCTGTATTTGAATTTCTCTGTGAATTGCTCTGTGATAAATCACTCGATAGGCTGATTTCTATATTTAAAATTTAAATATATGGATTTTCTGATATAATTACTATTGTTTCGTGATCTCTTCAACTATTTGGAAATAGGGTGCAGATCTGGATGCAACAATTCATGAGCATTCCAAGGGCAGTGAAGCAGAGTCAAACAGACAAAATGATCTTCCAAATGAAACTGCAGGCTTAACATGGTCAGCGGGTGAGTCTCAGTTGATTGAAGACTCTCAGGAGCCGATAAATCACTCTCTTGCTTGCAATGAGATACTTGAAAACAGATCTTGTGAGGCAAATACTGAAGAAGGGAACTGCATGCTCCCTAGCCTGACTGAATGTCGTCGCGTTAAAAGGAATAAACTTGAAAAAGAACTGCATCAATTTGCCCCTCCTGAGCTAGAAAACATTGACCTTGATACCCCACCTGATGTGCTTATTACTGTAAGTTGATATAGTTAATACTTGCTGCATCTGTACATAACTTTTAGTCCATTTTTTCTGATATTTTCCCTGTATTCGGTTGTCTTGTAGGATTCACAGATAAGTAGTTCACAAGAAAGCATCTGGCATCTGTCATGGCTAAACAAAGATATGGACTGGGCATCTAGCTTGTCTGGTAAGAACTTGGGTGATAGCCAATGAAAGAGACAATGACCTATTCATCCAGGTTAGTCTAAAATTCTGGTATAGAACTCTTATCCAGATTGCTTATTCACTAAAACAAACAGTGTTGTATCTAATAATTTGCATATTTGTACAGGTTATGTTCATAAACCACTTTTTTTTGGAAAGGAATCAGATAGCTAGTCCAATAAATCTTCTGTTTCAGTTTATAGTACAGCATTGGGATAAAATCGGCAAGGGTCCAGACTCCAGAAAACCAAAAAATCGTAAAAATTGAGAATCAGCAAACCTCAACAAAATTAAGATACCACCAAAATATCGGTAAAAATCAGAAAACATTGGCTAGGCCAAAAAAATTTGTGATTTGCTAATTTTTTTTTATAAGATCGGGATGTTAGCAACACTTTATACTTGGAATCAATTAATTGGTTAAGATTTTTGCCACCTTCAGAAGCACTTAGTATCATATTTTTTTTATACTCATTTATGTATTATATCAGCAATGTTTATGGAAAGACAGGAAAAATGACTGGTTTAATAAATATACCAATATGCCCAGGAGGACACTATTACCATAGTCAACTTGGCAAAACCCCAAAGTGGGGTCCCGGGTCAGTGAACTAGTCTGGTGAATTGGGGCGTCTTATTAGTGTTGGGGTTTTTCTTTGGGTTCTCTCATCTGCACGTTGGAACTTGGAAATGATTAGATGATATCTGTCTCCTGCGTCCCAACTCCCCTCTGTTGGATTTATTTTTTCCTGCCATATATTGCTCAGTAACTGTTTTTTCGGGCATGTCTGAAAGACACGGTCATAGTAGTAGTGATGATCTGCCCAGAGCTTGCATTTTGTCGAATCCACGTTGTCAGCATCTAGTCATATGGGGTAGAATTATCTTGAAATTTTCATTTTCTATTGGAACAATGGATTACACTCCAGAAAGATCATGTATGGATTGCTTACATTATGTAACTCAATTGATTTTATGTTAATAGAATGCCATGGTGACTTTTTCTAAAGAATTGTGGCTTTTCATGTTAAAGTATAATACAAAAGATTAGTTGTTTGGTTGCATAATTAATTACTCCTGAATTCCAATGATCAATACCAAAATATGGCTGAGGTGCATCCATACAAAGCAGGCAAATGATTACTCGTCTTTGCAAGCAGTTCTCTAGAACAATTACTCCACATCAGTTAGATTTCTACATAAAATGGAAGTGATAAATTCTCAAGTTTCATTGAGCATCTCATAATGGCTTCTGTTTGTGTTGTATTCAACTCGGAAATAAAATCCTTTACAAATAGTCCGAATTTGCGAACAACATAAATAAAGTAATGAAAGGAAATAAAAATGAAACTATGATGGTGAGAACACCACCTCAAATCTCCCCTAGGTTGAACTTCACCGGTGTGAAATTTATCGAACTGGTATGTATATTTTCCAATATTATTTGATTTTTCTTTCCATGTTTCTGTACAAACCTGAGATTATAGGGAAGGATCATTGTTTTCAATGGTAGAAAAGGATGCTTCTCGCACTTGAGATTTCTACGAGTTTTTCGTCCTGTGGGACGCCTAAGCAAATAACCCACATAAATCTTTACACCATTACTGGAAAGGTTCCAAGATTAAGAAAATAAAATACGCATATGCAGGGCTTTCAATTTGACCTCACATGAAACACGCTGTCAATAACGTACTACAGAAAACCAGATTCAAAAGACTATAACTGTCGGGAGTGTGCCTAACTAATCAAAGTCTATACACGTGAGTAAAATAAGTCCAGTTCTCTCCAATAGTTCTTGTTTTCATTCACTAAAAGGGATTTTTTTCTTGTTAAGATAGGTGATTTCCTTCTTAACAAATGAAACCAGGTTATAAGTTCAAGGACAACGTATAGGGTGCAGTGGGTCTCAACAACCCCCATGATACCTTGTAGTATTGTGTGAGCGTTGTGGTCACGGTAGGTTTCTTTTACATAACAAACAAACATCTATGAAAAATCCTGCCTTCACTAGGGACGAGTGATATATGGCCTGTAGGCAACAAAATTGAAGTGATTTTCTATAGCAATCGAATTATTCGATGTCGTGAATTTGGCGTTGATATGCATATATTTCACTAAGTTGTAATGACATTTTCAAATGGCCCATATTATAATGGAGGTATTAAGTGGAGAGTTTTGATATGGTCTTGGTCCTCCTCAGCTGAAAGAGAATTGTGGCTCAACTCATTCCCAATTACACACTCTGCAAACAATCCAAACTGGAGATATTACAAAAGCAGTAAGTCCCCCAACCCCAATTTTAAAGGTCCTTATTTTATTTGAGAATGGGAGTATTGTAAAATGGATAATGGATAATAATATGGCTGAGGTGCATCCATACAAAGCAGGCAAATGATTACTCGTCTTTGCAAGCAGTTCTCTAGAACAATTACTCCACATCAGTTAGATTTCTACATAAAATGGAAGTGATAAATTCTCAAGTTTCATTGAGCATCTCATAATGGCTTCTGTTTGTGTTGTATTCAACTCGGAAATAAAATCCTTTACAAATAGTCCGAATTTGCGAACAACATAAATAAAGTAATGAAAGGAAATAAAAATGAAACTACCCACATAAATCTTTACACCATTACTGGAAAGGTTCCAAGATTAAGAAAATAAAATACGCATATGCAGGGCTTTCAATTTGACCTCACATGAAACATGTTGTCAATAACGTACTACAGAAAACCAGATTCAAAAGACTATAACTGTCGGGAGTGTGCCTAACTGATCAAAGTCTATACATGTGAGTAAAATAAGTCCAGTTCTCTCCAAAAGTTCTTGTTTTCATTCACTAGAAGGGATTGTTTTCTTGTTAAGATAGGTGATTTCCTTCTTAACAAATGAAACCAGGTTATAAGTTCAAGGACAACGTATAATAGCCCAGTAAAGGCTAACAATAACTATATGACCAAAATCCAAACCAGAACTGAACACCTAATATTTAAGGAAGCCGTCATACCATCATAAGCACAAATATAACAAAGTCCTAAGCTGGTGAGGTTGTCATTTCCATTGACAACAACAGATACAGAGACAGAGTATCTTATGAAGCTGATAGGTGATGCCCACTTCAAAATGTTGATTACTTGGTAGTCCTGAACTGATGGAACATTTTAAAGCAAGTGGAAAATTAGAACAAACGACTTCTTCACCTCCTTCTAGTGACAATGACAATGGTGAATTGGATGTAGAGACGCTGAAGTCAATTGTAGGAACTGTTGTTTTAAGCCTTTATGCGGCTGAAGATGAGCCACAGTAAATTTAATTTTAACCTAGGTATTAAGTGGAGAGTTTTGATATGGTATTGGTCCTCCTCAGCTGAAAGAGAATTGTGGCTCAACTCATTCCCAATTACACACTCTGCAAACAATCCAAACTGGAGATATCACAAAAGCAGTAAGTCCCCCAACCCCAATTTGAAAGGTCCTTATTTTATTTGAGAATGGGAGTATTGTACAATGTATAAAGGATAATAATATAGTTAGAGTAATAGTAAAAGATTAGAATGAGTTAAATCATTTAAATCAATTGCCTTGAGCCAAATCCTCTGAACATATATTCAAACAGAAATCTCCTGACAGCTGAAACTTATGACATGAGCTCATCACTGAACACCTAATATTTAAGGAAGCTATCATACCATCATAAGCACAAATATAACAAATTCCTAAGCTGGTGAGGTTGTCATTTCCATTGACAACAACAGATACAGAGACAGAGTATCTTATGAAGCTGATAGGTGATGCCCACTTCAAAATGCTGATTACCTAAGAATTTCTTGGTGGCAATAAAAACAGTGGGATGGTGCCACTAAAGCTGGATGATTACTTGGTAGTCCTGAACTGATGGAACATTTTAAAGCAAGTGGAAAATCAGAACAAATGACTTCGTCACCTCCTTCTAGTGACAATGACAATGGTAAATTAGATGTAGAGACGCTGAAGTCAATTGTAGGAACTGTTGTTTTAAGCCTTTATGCGGCTGAAGATGAACCACAGTAAATTTAATTTTAACCTAGGTATTAAGTAGAGAGTTTTGATATGGTCTTGGTCCTCCTTAGCTGAAAGAGAATTGTGGCTCAACTCATTCCCAATTACACACTCTGCAAACAATCCAAACTGGAGATATCACAAAAGCAGTAAGTCCCCCAACCCCAATTTGAAAGGTCCTTATTTTATTTGAGAATGGGAGTATTGGACAATGTATAAAGGATAATAATATAGTTAGAGTAATAGTAAAATATTAGAATGAGTTAAATCATTTAAATCAATTGCCTTGAGCCAAATCCTCTGAACATATATTCAAACAGAAATCTCCTGACAGCTGAAACTTATGACATGAGCTCATCACTGAACACCTAATATTTAAGGAAGCCGTCATACCATCATAAGCACAAATATAACAAAGTCCTAAGCTGGTGAGGTTGTCATTTCCATTGACAACAACAGATACAGAGACAGAGTATCTTATGAAGCTGATAGGTGATGCCCACTTCAAAATGCTGATTACCTAAGAATTTCTTGGTGGCAATAAAAACAGTGGGATGGTGCCACTAAAGCTGGATGATTACTTGGTAGTCCTGAACTGATGGAACATTTTAAGGCAAGTGGAAAATCAGAACAAACGACTTCTTCACCTCCTTCTAGTGACAATGACAATGGTGAATTGGATGTAGAGACGCTGAAGTCAATTGTAGGAACTGTTGTTTTAAGCCTTTATGCGGCTGAAGATGAACCACAGTAAATTTAATTTTAACCTAGGTATTAAGTGGAGAGTTTTGATATGGTCTTGGTCCTCCTCAGCTGAAAGAGAATTGTGGCTCAACTCATTCCCAATTACACACTCTGCAAACAATCCAAACTGGAGATATCACAAAAGCAGTAAGTCCCCCAATCCCAATTTGAAAGGTCCTTATTTTATTTGAGAATGGGAGTATTGTACAATGTATAATGGATAATAATATAGTTAGAGTAATAGTAAAAGATTAGAATGAGTTAAATCATTTAAATCAATTGCCTTGAGCCAAATCCTCTGAACATATATTCAAACAGAAATCTCCTGACAGTTGAAACTTATGACATGAGCTCATCTAGTTTAGTAAAAAAATCCAAAAAGATGAAGTTGTGCAGTTCACTTCACAGTATTTGAGACATATGGAATGAACGTATAAGTTCATTAAAAAAGAACGAAAGAAGAAGACGATAAGTTCATTAAATAAAAAACAACCCATAATTGTAATAAAACAAAAGAACAATTCAGATTTGCGAAAATGATCACAATGATCTTAGTATAAACTCCGACTGAGCTCCTCAATTTTAAATTTCTATACTCTAATAGCCCAGTAAAGGCTAACAATGACTATATGACCAAAATCCAAACCAGAACTGAACACCTAATATTTAAGGAAGCCGTCATACCATCATAAGCACAAATATAACAAAGTCCTAAGCTAGTGAGGTTGTCATTTCCATTTGTTAAATACACACAGGATTCAGTTTAAAAAGAAACCAAGCTGAATATAAAATTTCTGTAATGTTTAGCAGAGTAGTTGAAAAAGGAAATGCTAGAAAAATTAGGATCACCTACCTTACCCATTGTAGGGCTCCTTGTGAGTCCACCAGTGCCCAGTATTAAAAACGAGGATATCTGCATGTTGAGTCTCTCACATACAACAGTTGTTTGTCTCTCAACCTCTCAAGCATTAGAGAGGCATTGAACCTGCACATAACATGCCAATATGGAAAGTCCAAAAACATCTGAAAATAAGCAACAGGTTATTGATTCAACGACAGCAACATCAAGCTAGAACCACCATGAACAAATAAATCACCTGGAAAGGTCGCAGTCCTGAGGCTGCCATCTCCATCTCTCGTATCCATTCTACCATTTCCTCTGCAGTCGAAATCAATGCTAGTTGAAATCAATGCTAGGATAAGGGCATGACCCACGAGGATATAAAACATAAGGTTCATCATATATCCATCTCCCCTTGAACAGATCACAGTGGCGTTGCATTCCTGCTGAAGGAGACAAAGGTTCTGCCATGGAAATTTTGCCGCCCTTGGCTCCCATGGGCGCGTCATTAGCAGTCTTGTTGCCTGTCCCCAGATTAGACCCACTGACGTCTTGATGCGGCACAGTTTCTGTAACGTTCTTGGCAATGTATTCCGCTGGGCCAGTGCTCTCTGATTTTCCCGCTGTTCTTAACCAGTTTCTGGTTTTAATAACAAAAGATTCAGTAAAGGCAAAAAAAAAAGGACCGAACAGAAAATTTGATGAGGATCCAAGAACAAACCTGAGGCGCATCCAGAGCTTTGGTTGCCGAGGGCCGGGTATGTCCACATATTCCAGTGCACTGGCTGTTTTCTACATCTCCAAACCTCAATATGTATATGTTTATGGTGTGACTGACTCTACTGCAAACAATTACTCCTGAAGATTATGGAATTCCTAATGAAACTGGAAGCAAGCGTGATTTCCATTTTCTTTGCGTCGATAACGTCCGCCCAATTCAGAGCGAGGGTTTGCAAAGCGCTCTCGACTTCCTTGGGTAAAATCGAACTCTGTTTTGTGGGAGCGGCCATGGATAATGATGACTCGAAATTTCTGAAGGTACGCTGCAAGCCAAGCCAGAGCCAGGATGATGACTACGGAAAGTCACAACTGCTTGGCAACTGCTCCAATTCAAATCCATGGTTGATGACGATTCAATCGTCTAACAAAAGATCAAAGGGCTCATAGTATGACACGAGGACACCCAGCAAAGTTTTTTTCAAATAAATACGCCTTACGGCGTAAAAATCGGGTTAATTCATCTATAATAATTTTTAATATTTCACATATAAAACCTTAAAAAACATTTGCCATGTGGACAGTGCATCGCAATCCCGTTTTAAGTACTTTAATCAAACATCACCATATAAAGCTTAATGGTATTAAATTTAATATTTTAAATATAAAAATAAGTTGTATCTAAAAAAAATTACAAAATAATCTAGAAATTATGGTAAAAATTTGAAAAAATCTGTTAAAAATATTTGAAAATATAGATTATATATGTTAAATTTCATGATTTTGAGTGTTTTAGAGGTTTTTGATGGTGCTGAATACATTTCTACCATCAAAAAATTATTCAAACATTCCAATTACTTGATTTTTTGAATATTTTTTTCCACCATTAAAAAAAAATCTATTTAAACATTCCAACTACCTAATTTTTTATTGGAATTATTACTACATGCCTAAAAATAAAATTCAATTTCATTGAAAAATTAATTTTATATATATTAAATATAAATAAAAAATAAATGTGAAATATTGACGAATTCGACTATTACATTTGAGGCCTAAACAAACAATTATAAAATAAGGTCAATTTATTTAATAATGTTGAATCTTTCAAATGTAAAACTATAAAATATTTTATTGTGATGAAGTATTGTGCAAATCATAAAATTTGAAGTTCACATTTAAATTCAACTGTTTAATTTCGTTATATAAATTATAGTAAAAGTTATTATAATTAACTAATTTCTTATAAGTAAAATATATTTAAGCAATAACAAATTAAACAAAAACGATATTCCATAATTTGAGTTGAATTTTAAATAATGTGAGAAATAAAAACAAATTAAAAAGTTGTATTTATAGATGTGTTTCTTTTGCAATCAGGCCTTCAAAATTTTGATTCTTTTAAAAATAAACTATATGAATAATGTAAAATAAAAATATATGCATAATGTAGATCTAATACTTTGAAAATATTATTTAATAAAATCAAATATTTTTTGTCATCAAAACAAGAAGACATCAGTAACATTAAAAGCATCAGAAATTAAAAGCATCATCAGTTTTCAGTCACCTCTCGCCATAATGCCTATGTTAAACCTATCACATCTAGGATGCTGATCCCTTGCATTAGCGACTCTCTCGTTCGGTTAGGCTTCCTTCTTGTCAACATCAACACTTATTTTCCAAAAAGGAATCGGTACCTTGGATCACCCCTCTCCATAAAAGGGAAATCCTAGGGTGGCACTGTGGGAGGCATCATTTCCCACAAATGTCATCAATCCTCCTGAAATTTGACTACAACACAAGATTTTATGTCAATATGGTATCGTACCTTACAACCATTGCACTTTGATCAAATTCGTCGAATACCCGTTCCTTTATAGGCGTCTCTTTCAACAATGCTTACATGGGAAGGTCCTATTGCACTAAAAACTGTCACCTTGACATTCTGCTGACTGTATGAGCTCATTAACACTCATACATGCCTCCTCTGCAAGTCTTACAACCTTTTTTCCTCATTCCAAGCCTTAAAACTGGAGGAAAAACCCTAAAAATCTTTGAAACTCACGGTACGCAGGTAACATGAAGCCTGCCTGCGTTCCTGGCTTGGGTACGCAGGTAATACACTGCTTACCTACGTTCCAAAACGTAGTTTTCCCTTGTAATGCCTGCGTACCCCCTCCAAAGTCAAAAAAGCGAGAAACTAAAGTGAAAAAGTTGAATTTGGTCAATTCTAGAAGGTTCTAGATGAAATTTTTTAGGGATGAGTACGCTTTAATAAGGTTCATGCATCCCTCACCTTAAGGAACTAATCCCTTGATGTGAGGAGCCTATCCCTTTGAAGGAGGATTCTATCCCTTCAAAGGTGGAACCCTAACCTCCTCATCTTCTCTATAAAAGGAGGCATTGGGTAGCCTCAAAGGGAGTTGAAGCTTTAGGTGTGATTGAGTTGAAGTTATGTTGATATTTAGACTTCTTTCTGTTGAGCTTTTGAGAGGAAAGATCACATACCTCTATGTGCTCCTGGAGGAAGAGTGCAAGACTTATCAAAGTAGAGGAGACTCCTGCTTCGAACCCTGGGAAGGCCTTTTCAAACATCAAGGCTAAGGTTGTAGGGTTCTTCTATTATTTTAATATTAATACAATCAAGTTTTGTTTTTCTCAATAAATTTTCGTTCGATTGTTTATTTCAATAAGCTTTCGTTTGATCGTTTATTTCATAGATTCCTTGATCACTCTGATAGGTATGTTTTATAATTATTTGTTATATAGGTGCTATTTAATATTTTCTTGTTTGTGATTGCAGGTCGAAAAAATATGACACTTTGTTGTGACAAAAGACGACACTTTGTTGCGACGAAAGACGAAACTTTCTTGTGACGAAAGAACTCTTATTGCGACAGAAGGATTATTGTTGCGACGGAAGAACTCTTGTTGCGGTGGAAGGATTATTGATGGGACGGAAGCACTACGACCGCAAATAAGCATTTGGATATAAGGTAGGATCGACACCTTCATAGCATTTATTTGTAAAATGAATATATTTAGAGAAAGACAAACTTAGTTGTTCGTTTGTTGCTAGATTGTCTTCTGACACTAGGGAGATCAATCTTGTCCGCAAGATTGATTTATTCGGCCAACAAATTGGCGACTCCACTGGGGAAAGAACTTGTTTTGATTTTCCTTTATTTTCATTTGAGAAAATGCTTTTTCTTGATTTTTGATTGATTTGTACGGACTTGGGTAACTTAGATTTACTTTGATTTCGAAAGCTTTGAAATCTTCTTTGTTTCTCTTGAACTTTTCTGGGGACCGGACATTGTTGCAGACCCTGTTAAAAGTCTTGAAAAGCTTAGAATTTTATTTTTCAATTTTAGTTTGGATTTGATTTAGGATTCTTAGTGTCTGCCCAAATCTGTATGTTTTCTGTCGAAAATCTCTTGTGAATGAGTCTCATAGCACTTTTGTTTTGAATGATTTTCTAGAAGTTTTGCATTTTTAGAGTGGTTTTCACTTTGTCTCTGTAGTGACCCAAAGATTAGAAGCTTAAGAGTGGCTTAGATCACCTTGGTATCTTTTATCTTCTTGATGAGTTTGACTTGGTTGTGAAATTTATTCTTTTTGAGAAATAGATCTAGTTTTCCCTTTGCAAATCTTTGAACAAACTTTGTTTTAAGTTCTGAATTTCATTTTTATAAAACATATCTGGATGTTATTTATTTATTTATTTATTTGTTATTCTGGGCAAATGAATCCTTATTTTACTGAACAACTAAGCAAAACATTCTCAAAAAAAAAAAAAAAAAAACTAAAGCTTTTATTCATTTAGATTTTCAAAGTTTGTAGATCTCAAAATTATTTTTCATAGATTTGAGTGCTTTTTAGAATTTGTAGATCTCTTTTGAAGAAAAGTTGTTTTTGTAGTTTCAATTTTTGAAAGAAAAAAGGATTTATTGTGAGCATTGATTATTTGTCTTGTTTTGAGTCCGTATTGAAAAAACAAAAAGATTTTCTTCCATTTGTTCTTCATGTTTAAAGAAAGAATTGTCTCTTAAAAGAATTGCATTCTCGAACTCTTTCTTTAGTTAGAATTTCATCGAAAGAAAAACGAATTGATTATCATTTTTATCTGCATTTTTTAGTATTTTTGGAATTTGAGTCTTCACACCATCAAAGTTTCATTTACATACCTATTGACTTAAAGAACAGCCCATAAAAACAACGCTTAATTAAAATTGAACTAGTAATCTTTTTATTTATAGGGCTCTTACCACCAATATAGCTTAGGCTAGTATCTTGGAGTAGGGAGTAATTAACTCTCCAAGATAGTAAAAAAAACAAGTAGATAAATCTTGCACTAGGAAATAAATCCAATTGTAATTGGTACAATCTGGGAAGCTTCTCTTAAAGGAGTTAATCACAAGATCATGTCTGAACCTTTGAGATAATCAATTCTGTTTCATTGGGAAATATAGAAGATTATGCGTGCATTACAAACAGTAAACCTCAGATTAACCATTGTCGAGGAGCCTGGGGTGACTTGTTGGTAAACCTCGGATTGACCATGTCGAGGATCCTTCAAGGGGATTGAGCTTTGTTACTCTGCCCTTGTGCGTGGGATCAGATCATAGACTATTCCCCAGTTGTATTTGTTACTGTTGGTAACCTTAGTGTCCATAAGCTTAAGATTATTTCCTAAGGTGACGGTGAAGGAAAGATCTCACTGTACCTGGAGCAGACGTCGACTAGACTCACTTGGACTCTCTGGGGGGTTTTCTTCACTCGAGATGGTTTTATGAAGAAACTTCTGCCAGTCTGTTTCATTAAGCAGGTTGTCGGGGTAACTATTCCAACCGCCCTTTCTGTACTAAACTTATACTAAGTTGGATTTCATCACCAACTAGTGTTTTTTAGTACGGGAAGTTACTGTTTGTGTGTGGTTTGAAATCTTAGATTTTTTAGGCGTGTGATTCCGCAGTTTGTTTCTTTAAAGACTTTAAGTGTTTTCATTGAAATTTTATTTTTTTGCATGTGATTGATTAATATTTAATCATGGAAGAATTACCAAGACAATCCCGGAGACTTCAGGGGAAGCCCCCTGAGTATACACCAAGTCAGCTTGAAGGGATACGTGCTCTAGTATCATCTAGTAGCAGTAGAATTAAATCAACAGAAATTGGAAGTTCATCTATAGTTGTTCATCCTTATCATCAAATACCCACGATAGAACACATTCAACAATCGATTTCAGTTTCAGAAGTTATTGGTAATATTTCTCCTTCCAGTGAACTAGCTGACGAACTTGAAATTTCTGAGCCTGAAACTGAACATTTTGTTTTGGAAACATCCTCAGGATTTATTGCACCAACTTCTAGCGATCCTGGTTCACCTAGGGTAAGAAATATTGTTACTGAAGATCTTCCATCTGGCCTCATTTCTATTGAAGAACTTGCTAGTCTAGACGAAGAGATATATCTTCCTGAATCCCCTCAGTATTTAAATATTAGGGAGCGTGAATCCATTTTCTACAGCCCTATTCGAACTGACGCTTGGTATCTATCTTTGACAATTTTTTTAGAAAACCCGGGTCTTGCTTTTTCTCCACCTCGAATTCCATTTCAGCCTACGCCCAGAGGTTATTATCCTTCGCCCATCATGGCAGGAGAGTCATCTATGTTTTCCCAATCACCAAAAGCATTTTTACACAGTGGTCCTTCTGTTCCTTCGAGGTATCAGGCTCTCTCTAGTACTTTCTCAGGAGCAGCTCCTCGACCAACTGAACAAGTATTATCACCTGGTCTTAACGGAATTAAAACTGAAACGTCAAACGTAGAGAAAATATTTATGATGTCTGGTAATATTCCAAATCCTCAACCTCAAGGCAGTCAGTTACCGCCTGGAGGACAATTTCAGGGAAGTCAGTTACCACCTAGGGGGCAACCTCAAGGTAGTCAACTACTGCCTAGGGGGCAACTTTCAGGCAGTCATTTACCACCTGGGGGGCAACCTCAAGGTAACTTTTTCCCAGGACAAACTGTGGGACAATATTATTTTGGAGAACAACCTCAAGGACAGTACATACCTCAAGGTTATCAACCTTCAGGACAGTACATACCCCAAGGTCAACCCAAAACTCAATATTTTTCTCAAGGTCCTTATCAACCCCAGTTTCAGTACGCGCCTCAGGGTTATCAACCTCAAGGTCAGTACCCAATTCAAGGTTTCCAACCACCTTCTAGTCAATCATTTGTACAAGGAGCTGGAAATTTACCACTTACTTATCAACCCTACATTCAACAAGGCTATGGTCCTTACGTTCAACCTTCTACAGGACAATAACTCGGAATAAACATGGTGTGGGATCAGTCCCAAATTCAACAGCCTATGCAACCTAATGTGCAGTTTTATTCTCAACCTGGATAGCCTTTGGTTTCTGGTCCAACCCAGCAACCTGTTCAGTCTACTATTCAAACTTCTGCACCTGGTTATGTTCAGCAGTCTGGGCCTAGTACACCTCAGACTCTGCCTCAAACTGCTGCAACTGCTGCAACGTCTGTTCAACCTATAACGCCTGTTTCTAGAGTATCTGTAGCTTCGAGTTCTTCTATCCCTGCATCCGTGCAAATCCCTCAAGTCTCTGTACCCCAGTCAGGACCTACAGTTCAGACTTCAGTCCAGATACCTGCGGGACAAGCTGGTACAAGTACGATTGCCACAAGTCAACCGCAATTCACGTATCAACCGTACCAAGGACATTCTCAATTCGGTCCCGTTTCACAAAACCCAACTTATCAGTATCAATCGTACCCTGGCTATACTTATCAACAGCCTCAACAACCCAAATTTGGTTTGGTTAATCCTGGTTTCCTGGGAGGTTACACAATTCCTGATGCAAATCTGATTCCCAGTTATCCTGGGTATCCTCCTCTCGGAACTGCTTTGGCTACTCAAGGTTTTCGCGACCCTAACCGTTAGTTACCATTTATTGCAACTTTGGATTTACCTGATTTGACATGCCTTA
This sequence comes from Pinus albicaulis, assembly GCA_034641835.2. Lineage (NCBI taxonomy): Eukaryota > Viridiplantae > Streptophyta > Pinopsida > Pinales > Pinaceae > Pinus > Pinus albicaulis. The sequence goes on along the minus strand of CM076569.1, from coordinate 743,005,697 downwards.
CGAATGATCCAATTTTCTATTATCTGTACTGGCCGCCAATGCCGCATAAGTTGCCCAGTGATATACCGAAATTCGAGGGTAAATCAGGAGAGGATCCGTCAAATCACGTTATGACTTATCACCTATGGTGTGCGTCTAATTCGATAATTGATGATTCAATTCGCTTACGTCTTTTTCAACAAACTCTTATTGGTCTTGCCGCCAAATGGTAAATTGAGTTACCACGAGGCTCTTTTAATAATTCCAGTCAGTTAGTAACTGCCTTCTTGATTCATTTTCAGTTGCCTGTCAGATACGACAATGGCACGGAACTATTAACTTCACTAAAGCAATCCACGTCCACATATATTTTTGATCATATTCATGAATGGCGACGCAGAAGGCGTTTGGTGAAAGTTTACATTCCGGATCAAATTTTGGTGGAATGGTTTGTTAAATCATTGTTACCCAAAATCACTGAAGATGTAGCTAAAGCCGGAGTTGTTACTGAGGAGCAAGTCATTGCTCAAGTTCAGTACCTTGACCTTGTCTATATGTAGTCAGGTACTTTACATGAAAAAATCCTCGATCTTCCAAAACAAGGTCAAATAACTGCAGCTCCTTCAGGGTCTCATGCCACTGACGGTATTATTGGTACAGTTAATACTAAAAGCAAGAAAAAATATTCAAATAATTCTTCTCCTATAATCACTTTACCTGATTCCCCGAAAGGAGAATCTTCTGCTGAAATTTCTGCCGACATTCATGTCGTAGAGACATCTACGGCCAAATCTAAATCTGACGGTAAAAAGAAGGGGAAGAATAAAAACAAAAATAATTCAAAAGAAAAAACAGATAAAACCGAATCTAATGACAAAAAATGCAAGCCTCGCTATCCTTGTTTCATTTGCGACGAGGATAATTTTACTAAGGAATGCCCACATCGAGCAGAGGTTGCGAAATTCGTTAAAGGTTCTCAACAACCTACTGTCTTGAAGGATCATTTTCCCACTCAAGATAGTAATACGATTGGTTCTACCTCGAATGCCTCAAAAGAACCTATTATGATGATGTCCCATGTCAGGATTGCAACACGATCTCAAGATTATGGTAGTAAGAATCCTGTTGGTGGTAAAGAAGCAGAATCTTCTAATTCAAGTACATCAACTACACCTCCTCCTGTTTCTGACCCGCTACAGATCGAGAAACCCAATCCAGACTTAGTAATCAAACCACCTACTAAATGTGTACTTCGTAAATCAACTTTCAATCCACATGCGAGAGTTGTTCAGAAACAACATTGTTGAGGACTTAGTTATTTCCCCTTCAATAATGTCGGATTTGGAAGTGCTGCAATCGTGCCCAGCACAGCGTAAATTACTTTTGTTTGCTATAGGAGCTGTCGATATTCAGGATTCGAACCTTATAATATTTGATTTAGAGAATAGTACACCCCGCCTACCTCATCAAATGGCTTTCCAGATTCTAGTTTTAGTCAAAAACAGACCGATCTTTCAGATTGTGATTGATGAAGGGGATTCTACGTGTATTATGTCGATCCAGTGTTGGAAATCGCTTGGTTCTCCTACACTCAATCAGTCTCCGACGATTCTAAAGGCTTTTGATGGCCGACGGTTCCATCCTTTTGATATTTTGCACGATTTACCTATAGGGGTCGAAGGCAAAACCGTAAATCTAGATGTGGAGGTGGTTGATGCCCCTCTAGATTACAACCTTCTCCTGGGTCACAGTTGGTCTTATGCTATGACTGATGTTGTTTCATTGGTCTTTCAGCTTATCAAGTTTCCACATCAAGGAAATATTGTTACAATAGATCAGTTAACTTACTTTTCATCCAATCCAACCTCTATAGAAACTATCCAGCACATCGGTAAAACGGTTATTCCCTACAAGGATGTTGGGGTAGGTTTGATTAAAGATTCTGGTTTACTAGGAACTTTTTCCTTTCCTCCTCCTAACGTATCACCTTCTATCGCAAACATTCATATGATTTCATCGAATACTATTACATTTGATGATCCTTGGATCGTACCTTCCGACTCCAAGTTGGATTCATTTGATGGCACGATGCCTTTGAGTCCCTTTGAAACTACATATCAGGCTGTACAGTCGCTTTCCGATCCTTCTTCAACCAAAACTGATCCAATGAATGGGATCCATGAGGAATAACTTTCTATATCTAGCTCAGCCACAACGACATTTCCCGATCTTGTTCATACTGATGAGCAGATTCGTGAACTTTTGTCTGTTGGCAATCTACCATGGGAAGATCTACATCATCGATCTTCGTTTTTACCTGATCTGGATCATTTTGAAAATGATTTCGCTTCTATTTTTACTGCTGAATATGTCAAGGAACCGCATAATCCATTTCAAAATCCTGATTCTGAGTTAAATTTGGAAAATATCTCTCAAACGATTCCAATTGACATTTCAGTAAAGCCAGGAATAATTGAAAACATTCATATAGGTGCTTGCTATACGGAAGATGAAATTCAAACTTATAAAGCCCTATTTCAAGAATTCCGTGACGTCTTTGCCTGGTCATATGAGGAAATGCCAGGAATCGATCCGTCAATTGTTGTACATGAAATCAAGACTTACCCGGATTCCAAACCTGTCCGACAACGCTTACGTCAGATACATCCGTGAAAAGCTGCTTCTATCAAAGTCGAAGTTGAAAAATTACTTCATGCAGGTTTCATTTATCCAATTCCTTTAACGGATTGGGTATTGAATATTGTTCCTGTTAACAAAAAACAAGGAACGATAAGAGTATGTAACGACTATAGGGATATTAATCGAGCTTGTCCTAAAGACAATTATCCAACCCCCTATATTGATCAAATAATTGATGATTGTGCCGGCGGTGAAATGTTCTCCTTTATGGATGGTTTTTCCGGTTACAATCAAATAAACATACTTCCTACTGATCAGCCAAAAATAGCTTTCATTTGTCCATGGGGGACATTTGCTTATTTCAAACTACCCTTTGGATTGAATAACGCTGGGGAAACTTTTCAAAGGGCCATGTCTTACGCATTTCATGACATTAAGAACATTGTGCAGCCTTATCTTGATGATTTACCTGCTCATTCATCACGTAGGACCGACCATCTCACTCATTTACGAGCTATTTTTATGAGATGTAGGCATTATCGAATAAGGCTGAATCCACACAAATGTGTTTTCTGTGTAGAATCGGGTCACTTATTGGGATTTGTTGTTTCAAAAGTAGGCATTCGTGTTGATCCATCGAAGGTCGAAGCTATTGTCAATCTACCTCCTCCTTCGACTCTGTGCCAACTCCAAAGTTTGCAGGGGAAAGCAAACTTTTTACGTCGGTTCATTCCTAACTACGCCGAGCTAACAACGGGTTTTACCTAGTTGTTGAAACAGAACGTTCCACTCTTTTGGGATGAGATCGCTAATCGATCTTTTGATGCACTCAAACACGCGTTGACCCATGCACCGTTGTTGCATCCTCCCAATTACAACCGGGATTATTTTTTGTACCTCGCCGCCTCTCATTCCACCATTGGGATGGTTTTAGTTCAGGAATATGAGTTCAAAAATGAAAACGTGATTTACTATCTTAGTCGAAATTTGCATCCGACTGAGATCAAATACACACATGTGAAGAAATTGGCCTTGGCAGCTGTTCAAGCTGTCCAAATATTTCGACACTATATCTTATTACGCAGTAATTTCTGACTATAACCCTATGATGTACATCTTGACCAAACAATTTCTAGGAGGCAAGTATTCCAAATGGATAGTTATCCTGCAGGAATTTGACTTGGAATTTGAAAAATCCAAGGCAAAGAAATATTTGGTTTTTGCAGAACTGATGTGTGATTTCCCCTCTACGGATACTGAAACTATGGCGGATCAACCCATTGCGGACGAATCATTGTTTCTTATCAGTACACTTGATCGATGGTATGGAGATATTATTGTTTATCTCCAAACCCAATCTTTTCGGCCTGAAATTTCACGATCTCAGCGACGAAAAATATGTTTCCAATCCCAACAATACAATATTATTAGTGACACACTTTATCATCGTGGAGCGGATTCTGTTTTCCGACGCTGTCTTACTCATGAAGAAGCTGAAAAGGTTTTAAATGATTGCCATTCTGGAGCATGCGGTGGTTATATGTCTGGGTATGCCACAGCCCAAAAGATATTGTGCGCTGGTTATTTATGGCTGTCGTTATTCAAATATTGTATCTATGTAGTCCGGAAATGCCACAATTTTCAAGTCTTTGATCGTAAAATGTGTGCACCACCCACTCCTCTTCACCCTATAGTTGTTGTCGGTCCTTTCGCAAAGTGGGGTATTGACTTTATTACATGTAACCCTCACTCGGGCGGGGGGCATGTGTATATTATCTTAGCGGTATATTATTTTACTAAGTGGGCCGAGGCGATGCCTACATTTTCGACAGACGGTAAGACTGCTACAAATTTCGTGTTCAATCATATAATTGCTAGATTAGGTGTTCCTCAAGCCATTATTACAGATCATGGAAGTCATTTTCGAAATATCATGATGACTGAACAGACAGATCAACTTGGCCTACGCCATGATAGTTCTACTCCTTATTACCCGCATGCTAATGGTCTGGTTGAAGCTATCAATAAAGTTTTAGTTACTATGATCAGACGAATTATTGGTATTCATAAGTCGAATTGGCATTCCATGTTATTTTCAGCACTTTGGGCATATCGGACCTCAGTAAAAACATCAACTAGTTTCACTCCCTTTCAACTGGTTTACGGTTTGGAAGTTGTGTTGCCTATTGAATGCGAAATTCCGTCTTTGAAATTAGCCATAGAATTATTTCCATCTACATCTGAAGAGGAGAAGCGTTTTTTGTACTTGGCTCAGCTAGATGAGAATCGACGAAATGTTGCATTAGCAAACGAGGCTCATGTCAAACGAATAAAAGCTCAGTACGATAGAAATGTTACCCCTCATATTTTTTCAGAAGGAGACCTAGTTTTACTGTACGATCAAGCCAACGATAAGCTAGGGGCTGGAAAATTCATGCCTGTGTGGCATGGTCCTTTCATTGTTAAGCGAAAGCTAGCAAAAGGGGCCTATGAGCTGATAGATTTTGATGGTGTCCCTTTAGATAAACCCAGAAATGGGTTTTATCTGAAGAGATATTATGCTTGAATTTGGTCTGGAGACTTTTTATTAGATTAGTTTCTTTATTGTTGGTGTGTTTTAGATTAGAAAAGCGTGCCTAGTTTAGAGTGTGCTCTTGTCACTATTCCTGCTTATCTGAGTTCTACTCTTGATATTGCAGATGTCGACATCTCTTCAAACCTACATTGGTTTTGCTGATGGTGCTTGTTGTAGTACACGGAACATTTCTTCCACAGCTTGGGTTATCTATTCACCCTCTCACGAGTTAGTATCCATGCATGGGGTAAGCCTTGGTCAAACAACGAATAACATTGCAGAGTATAGTGCAGTGATTAAGTTATTATCTGAATCCATATCATTCAGAATTCAGAGTTTGATTGTTAGGTTGGATTCTGAACTTGTTGTATTACAGCTTAACAGGTTTATGCTATTAGAAATCCAGTGTTATTATGGTTATTTTTAAGAGTTCGTCTCTTGGAACGTGAATTTGATTACATTGAATATCAGCATATTCCATGACATTTAAATACTTTAGCAGATGCAGTTACTTATAGTATGATAAATAGACATTTGCAATAAGAAAAGCAGTAAATTAAACAACATATGATAACATGTACACATACAGCCGGTAATAGTGATAGCATAGAAGTTTGTTTTCAAAATATACATCGTCTTGTGTTGGACGGTTTAAAATACAAAAAAAATTAGGACTTAGAAAATGTTGAAAATGATTTTTACTTGAATCATCCCATTTCTCTCCTGGAGGAAAAGCCATGTATTTGTCGCCGCGATAGTTCATCCTGGCGTATAGAAAATCCTTAATAATAAAGAGTTGGCTTTTCAACCAACAAAAATATGCCAACAGAAATCTAACAATCTCAATGCCCTCAGCATGAGATGGGCAACACGTAATGCTGCACTCCTATACAGTCTAGTAACAGTGAAGACAATAACTTTGAACTCAGGACGGATGATAGTTTTGAGATCTATCTGTTTATCCTTGGGGTTTACTCAACCATTGCAAAACTCTGCTTTGAGACTAGCAACAGACTGGCCACCTGGTCTAGTCCCGAATAGAGATAAGTGTCGGCCCCTCTTGGACAAACCAGTCAAAAAAATATATGTCCTCCAGCTCGACTTTGAGCCAGTGGCCGATAAACAAGAAACACTGATCCTGTGTGTCCTATCTGTTCACTAGCCATATCAGGAGATCAATTTAGGCCCTAATATGGTCCATAATTTATACAGATTACTTGGAGCTGACGATTTCTTATTCCGACAAATGGATTTTCCAGACACAGGAAGTTTTTCTTATCCAAAAGCTCTCACTTTTTCACTCTGAATTCAAATAGTAAAAATGAAGTTAGAAAGGTCCTTTTTATAAGTTTTTTCGAATAAATGAATTTTTAATTTGTTTATTTTTCACTTTAAAAAGGTAATTTTTGAAAACATTTTTATTTATCTTAAACATGTATGTGTAATTGTTTCGAGTTTTTGTGCAGAATATTGGATTTTTCGGTAAAATTGATCATTTTTCAACAAAGAGCATACTTTTATCACTTTTTCAGACTCTTTCAAAAATTTACGAAAAAGCGAAACATTAGAGTCCTCTTTTAAGCCCTTTTCAGATTCTCTAAACATGAAAAGATTGTCGAGCACTTGATTATTCGAACTCGTTAAAGTAAATGAATGATCGTCCCTTCAGTATAAGTTTACCCCTTTTACGAAATGAAATGGACTATTTACGAAAAAGGTATACGTTGACTAATTATGGTCAATAGAGTTCTCTCCTGCATTATTTTATCCTTTTTCGGGCTCGAGAGACTAAATTTACAATTTTTGAAAACATTTTTATTTATCTTAAACAGGTATGTGTAATTGTTTCGAGTTTTTGTGCAGAATATTGGATTTTTCGGTAAAATTGATCATTTTTCAACAAAGAGCATACATTTATCACTTTTTTGGACTCTTTCAAAAATTTAAAAAAAAGCGAAACATTAGAGTCCTCTTTTAAGCCCTTTTCAGACTCTCTAAACATGAAAATATTGTCGAGCACTTGATTATTCGAACTCGTTAAAGTAAATGAATGATCGTCCCTTCAGTATAAGTTTACCTCTTTTACGGATTGAAATGGACTATTTACGAAAAAGGTATATGTTGACTAATTACGGTCAATAGAGTTATCTCCTGCGTTATTTTATCCTTTTTCGGGCTCGAGAGACTAAATTTACGAAAAAGTACACCCATGGAATTTTCTTAAGTTTTTCTTTTGACTCCTTAAAATTGAAAAACACTGAGTTTCTCCTATACTAGACTCGTTAAAATTTAACAGTAAAGGACCTGTTCAATTTTTAAGCAGGAACGAACCACTCCTTCTTAGGGTTTGAATCTTAAACTAAGTTGGACTTGTCTGAAGGATGAGCTTATAAACAAGAAAATGTTATCCTCCTCAAGCTTGTTAAAAAATAAAGAGGTACATTTTGAAGAAGTAGAGAAGAAGACTTCGAACATGTTTGTTTGGTGGATAAGAACGTTCACACTCTTCAACACAACACTTTTGTTCACCTGGGTTGGGAGAATCCTTTTCCTAACAGGTTAGTAGCCATCAATAAGGTCTTGACCGGTTTCGAGTATTATTTTTAGGTCATTCATTAAATATACAGTGTCGTTATGTGTTCAAGAGGATAGTCAAACAAACCATTCATCTTCAAACATTTGTCTCCATTCACGTTGACCATCCCTGAGTCAGTCCTTGCAAAAAATTTCTTCAAAACTTGATCTATGGTTTCGTGTCGTGAGATTTCTTACTACGGATCACTTTCTATCAATGACAGCTCATCATCTAGGAAGTTGATCTACAATCCATCTGTACCTTGGAATCTGCAAGCCTTAATGGCAGGTTTCTCGCCTTCGACGACAGGTTGCATCATTCACCTTCAATCGAATGATTCCGTGACATGTTCGACTTCAACTCATTCATTCACATTTCATGGATTGTACTGAGTTCTTTGAGAGCCATTGGCATTACTGGTGGTTACTCTCACGCTTGTTAACAATTTACATCATTGACTGGTAATCAAGTGGTTTCTACCATGTTCAACTTCGACACGTTCATTCACATGGATATAATTGTACTAGTTCGAGATGCAGAAATCAAGACCTTGGATCTAGTTTCTACCATCCAGGCTGTGAGGAATTTTGTTATCATTTATACAGTGGACTGTTCATAAACAGATGGCTACATCCATGCTGCGTCTACATATGTTTATATTGTTGATGTATTGAAAATCATTCCTGTATCAGAACAGTTTAGATTAGTTTCTAGTTAGTTTTGATCTGAGTATGGGAATGCCTACCTCAACGATGATATGTTTACATATATATATTTTGCATTGAATGTTTTTACGGAGTTGGTAAAATTGTCCACGGGATGATCCTTAAAATGATAGAGAATTACTTCACTCTATATATGACGGACTTATTCTTGCTCTGTTCCAGGCGCCGCACTTTGAAGTGATATGTTGCACTAAAAATTGTCACCTTGACATTTTCTAACTATATGGAAGCTCATTAACACTCATACATGCCTCCTAACCATAGAACTCTTACAACCATCGTTCCTCATTCCAAGCCTTCAAAAACTGGAGAAAAAACCCTAAAAATCTCTAAAACTCGAGAATGCCGCAGGGTAACATGAAGCTGCTGCACGTTCTTGGCTTGGTGCGCGGTGTCTGCACAACACTGCGTTCCGAACGTAGTTTTCCTTGTAATGGCACGTACCCCCTCCAAAGTAAAAAAAGTGAAAATAAAGTGAAAAGTTGAATTTTGGTCATTAGAAGGTTCTGAATGATTTTTTGGGGATGAGTACGCTTTGATAAGGTGCATGTATCCCTCACCTTAAGGAACTAATCCCTTGATGTGAGGAGCCTATCCCTTTGAAGGAGGATTCTATCCCTTCAAAGGTGGAACCCTAACCTCCTCATCTTCTCTATAAAAGGAGGCATTGGGTAGCCTCAAAGGGAGTTGAAGATTTAGGTGTGATTGAGTTGAAGTGTTCTTGAGATTTAGACTTCTTTCTGCTGAGCTTTTGAGAGGAAAGATCACATACCTCTATGTGCTCCTGGAGGAAGAGTGCAAGACTTATCAAAGTAGAGGAGACTCCTGCTTCAGACCCCGGGAAGGCCTTTTCAAACATCAAGGCTAAGGTTGTAATGTTCTTCTGTTATTTTAAGATTAATACAATCAAGTTTTGTTTTTCTCAATAAATTTTCGTTCGATTGTTTATTTCAATAAGCTGTCGTTTGATCGTTTATTTCATAGAGTCCTTGATCACTTTGATAGGTATGTTTTATAATTATTTGTTATAAAGGTGCTATTTAATATTTTCTTTTTTGTGATTGCAGGTCGACAAAAGACGACACTTTGTTGCGACAAAAGATGACACTTTGTTGCGACAAAAGATGACACTTTGTTGCGACGAAAGACGACACTTTCTTGTGACGAAAGAACTCTTGTTGCGACGAAAGGATTATTGTTGCGACGGAAGAACTTTTGTTGAGACGGAAGGATTATTGATGCGACGGAAGCACTACAACCACAAATAAGCATTTGGATCTAAGGTAGGATCGACACCTTCATAGCATTTATTTGTAAAACAAATATATTTAGAGAAAGACAAACTTAGTTGTTCGTTTGTTGCTAGATTGTCTTGTGACACTAGGGAGATCGATCTTGTCCGCAAGATCGATTTATCCGGCTAACAAGTCCCAGCCATACACCTATGCATACAATGTGCATTTATACTCCATACCAAGTTTACGCATATGGGTACCACATTCCACCTATTGTCAAAGAAAAAATGCCCCTGGGGGCGTCAGCAAACGTCGTCATCAACCAGGAGATCACTACCATACTAGTGACACTGACAGAATATGTATTTTTCAAATAGATTTGTTTATCCAATGCATCACGAGCATGGGACATGCCCGCCTCATAGAAAATTTCTAACTATTGTATTATACCATTGCTTGCAGGGTTCCCACAAGCATGGTCACTCTTCAACCTGGTGTAGGGTGTCTCCAACTCCATCCTACACGCAAGTCTCTCTCTCTCTCCTCACAGTACACAGAAAATAAACTATAATGTATTTTGGCTATACATTTCTTCCTAAACCTCACACATTAGGGGGAAACAATTATCACTGGAAAATCAGACAAGCAAAGATGACATTATTAGATGTTAGGTAGAAGGATTTACAGGGCTGAGGCACATTAGAGAATCTAAAGTATTTAAAAATCTCTAAGGTTTAAGAGGAAAATAAAATTGTGTACTGAAGGAACCATAAAAATGTGCCTTTGCACACACTTTTCTTCGATAAGCGTGCATTTGCGTGGCTTTTCCTCAAAAAGCCGTGCGGACCTGAGAGTGGCGGAAGTCACTTTCTGGGACCACAAGGCACACTCCAGGGCATTGATCCCACACTTGAGACTGCCTAAGCCTCCTTAGGACCTCAAGGGAGCACACAATGGAATAATGTGGCACACAATGGAATCACCCCCTTCTCTTTGGTCACCATCCATCAAAGTACCAACAGAGGGAAGGAGATTTTGAATTCTCCTATAAAAGGCCACCAAGAGATAAACAATATGAGAAAACATTGTTATGCTGGCCAGAATTGCCCCAAGCAATCCAATAGTATGTGATCCAGAGCAGAGATAGAGCATACTCAGTTGTTGGCCATCCAACAACTCTAGTCCTTCGGAGTAGAGAGAGGGAGACTTTGCGCCAAGGTAACTCAGAAATAAAGACATCCTTGCATCGGGTCTTAGAACTCCCTAGTTCTAAGGGCCCCTTGGCAAGTGGGTAAATGTTTCATCTTTTATTCCTACCAGCACTTAATAAGAGGGGATGTAAGTGCCACCGTTTGGATTATTGAAGTTGTTTGACTCTATATAGAGCTTTTGCATTATGTGTTTTAGCTTAGTTTTTATGTTTGAATATGCATGCTATTTCACTATTTAGTATGTTTATGTCTTAGCATGTTCCCTAACTTGCTTGAATCCCTTTATTTTATGCCTGTGACCAAGAACTTAAGAGGAGAAAACCACTCCTCTTAAGCAAGTGTGATTTGGTACATTCATGCGCCAAACACACATACACAACGGCCAAGCAAGACACCAAATTGATGTATGATACCCCCTTTGACCCACCTTTCTGCAACGATTTGACTGCTAAGTCTACGAAAATATACATACTCTACCCCTCTTGTTTTGAATGTGTGACCTCTTAAGAGGAAACACATGCTCTTAACCATCATACTTACATAAACTTATACAATAACATCATAACTTTTAAATATAATTTATATTTAAAAATAAAAATTACATTTATATTTTACCCATTCTCTTTTAATCAACAACCTTACCAAATAAATTTTTATATTTTAAATTTTATCTTAATATAATATAATTTCTTAGTTTTTTCCTATCACATTTCTTTACATTTTTATGAAAAGAATTTTCCATTATCTTCAATAAAAAACACCAAGACCCCACCCAACTACTCTTAACGTCTTCTAGCTAACTAGTTGTTACGGATCAAACTGTGTTAATTGTAAATCTGAATTTTCTTTCATATCCCAAGTGCACCAAAGAAGTAAAAACCCTTCAAGGTGACACAAACGCTTTTGAAATTTTCTCGAATTAATTGGAATTTTTCGTTGGAGATTTCATGTGATAAAGGTTCGGGTGGATTGCTTTGCTGACAGGACCGATGTAGGGAGGTGACATACAGGTAAAAGTCCTTTTACCACAAATTCATTTTAGATAATAATGGTCAATACATATTTTTGTCAAAATATGCAATCATAGCAATGGGGTTATGATTATGATTGAGGGAGGAATATCGGGTTTCCCACTAATAACTTCAAAGGTTGAAAGAGAAGTAGTGCGATTTCCCAGCTATGCCTTCCTTGTACCTACCAATGAGATTGAAGTCTTATCATAGGCATTTTTTTTCCCTGCCAATGAGATTGAAGTCTTATCATAGGCATTTTTTTTCCCTGGTTTGAATGAAGGTAATTGATTTTAAATTTAAAGTAAAATTAATGATTAAAAAACAAAATTAATTTATTTATTGTTTTCAAATTATATATTTATAATCTAGTTATATTAAAAATGTATTCCACAATTGAAGTAGATAATATGTAGCGTTACATTGGAATAGTCTTTATTCTATTTCTAAACACATTTCTTTCAATTTCATGTTTTTAGGAATTTAGGAATGAAAAGGGCATGTCCTTAATTGATCGGAAATATTTTTGGGAACTCGAGAATTTTGTAGGTGTTTCAACTTCAAAGAATATGAGTTGGGAACACGTTTTAGTATAAAAAAAAATAAAATGTAAATATTTTTAATATTTTTTTAATTATTATATCAATTTATTTTAAATATTTTTATTATGTATATTATAAAATTAAATTAAATAATTAAACAATATATATATATTTTTTAATCTATGAGTATTAGTAATTTTTAAGGTATATATATTTTTCTTTAAAATTTTATTAAATACTAATAAATTAAAATTTTAATATGATAGTTGTTATCAAACTCCTTACTAAGATTATAATTTTTAGACTGAAGAAAGTCCTCTCACTCATTATCTCATAAAATCAATGGGGCTTTATGCAGAATCGCCAAATTCTAGATAACATCATTTTAGTGTAAGAAGTAATCCATTGAAGCAAAGCTTGGGGTAACTAAGAATAATCATCAAGTTGACGCAAGATTAAGGAAAGTCCTCCCACTCATTATCTCATAAAATCAATGGGGCTTTATGCAAAATCGCCAAATTCTAGATAACATCATTTTAGTGTAAGAAGCAATCCATTCAAGCAAAGCTTGGGGTAACTAAGCATAATCATCAAGTCGACGCATTAGTGCAATCCTTATTATCAGTTATGGAAAAACTTGGATTTTGCAACGATTTTATTAGATGGATAAAAGCATGCATTTGGGCTCCATGGACATCCCCTTTGGTCAATGGAAGACTAGCAACATTCTTCACAACTTCTTGGGGGCTAAGGCAAGGTTGTCCTCTATCCTCTCTGTTATATATATTAGTTGGAGAGAGCTTAAGTAGAAATCTAGAGAGGGCGAGAGCAGAAGGAAAATTGAGGGGTATAAGTATAGAAAAAAATATCAAAGAATTTAATCACTCACAATTTGTTGACGACAGCTTAATTCTTGGAGGGGCCTAAAAAATAATAGCTTCTCACTTCAAACAAGTGTTAATCTCTTATATGGATTTATTTGGGGGATTGGTAAACAAAAACAAGACTTGGTTATATGGATGGAACACTTTTGGAACAACATTGAGGGATATCTCCAATACCATTGAATATCCAACGGATATTGGATGGAGATCCTTCAAGTACTTGGGAATTCAAATATCCTTGGGAGCCATGAATTTTGATGATTGGAGTGATGTTATTCAAAAATTCAAGAAGAAAATCTATTCTTGGGGAGCACAATGGTTGAACACAGTGGGTCATGTTGTCTTAGTAAAGTGAGCTCTTCCAATATACTTGTGCTTTGGACTATTAGCACCAAAGAGCATAGCCAATCAGGGAGTTCCTTAATCATAATATTTATCCACAAAGGGGAGGGAAAAATGAAAATAAGTTTCATTTAGTGCACGAGAACACAATTTGACTTCCAAAACATTATGGTGGTATGGAAATTAAGGATTCATATTTCATGAATTTAGCACTTGGAGTGAAGGTCGTATGAAGATGTAAGTAGGATTTCTTGAAAATTTATTTTCACAAATCTAGTATTATATGAACTGAGCCAACTGAATGGATTGGAATAGGATCCAAAATCTAGAAATTATGCAAAGAAGTTTCTCCAATTATACCCAAGGAATGGAGCACACATCCAAATTTGGAAGGATAATCTCGCTCTAGAAGGACCCTTAGGGGAACGAGATGAGATTTGAAACCTGGCCAATTGGATGTAGGAGGTAGGATACTTAAGGCTAAGAGACATTTCTAAATGGGATAATAAGGGGACTTGGATTGGTTGGACATGTCAAGATATACGTCCAAATTATAGCCACAATGGGAGTTGTTAATTCAAATTTTATAGGGAATGACACCTATATCCATAACTACCTGAGACTAGAGATCACAGAGAATGAACTCTCAACATGGATACACAATTAGAGCATGCTACAAGCTATTAATAAAAATACTTACTCATCCAGCCTCCAACAAGTTGTGGAAGAGTATATGGCATAAGGATGGGATTCCAAAGGTGAATGCATTCTAGTGGGCCCTATCCCATCAAAAATATTAACAACAGGGACCTCTAGAAAAGGAATATTCAAGGACCCTCTAGATGTGTTCTATGTAAGGAAGAGGAGGAAAATATAACCCATATTTTTATTAGCTCCCTTTCTCTTTAGTAGTCTTGCAAGTGGCATATGCTAAATTAACAAACAATGATGCAATTCCAAGATAATGGATAGGAATGTTTGAAACTTGGAAAATTAAAGATCTGTGGCCGCAGAAGGCCTCTTCCCTCCCAATTCAATGTTGGGGGGCCCTCCCTAGATATATTTGTTGGTCGATATGGATTGCTTGAAACCGAGCTATCTCCAAAGGGGAACAACTAAATTACATCTCAGTGGTCTACAAAGCAACCAACCTATTATTCTAAGCAATCACAGTGCACGAATACAAATACAAGGACAACAAGTTTGGCAATCTCAATACTCTAGAAAAGGAATGGATAATTGTTGGGAAATATCGAGATCATGATAGTAGCTTAAAAATACACCCCTTTATTGGTAAAATTTTTTGTATCAAACATAACCTAATATACTTTGAGAAATAGAGAATTAGTGAGAACCAATTCTCTATCTTTTGTTATGAGTCTCAAAAGGTAGCTCTCTCGCAAGGATTGAAAATGACAATTGAAAATAAGATCTCAAAACTCTCAATATTTGGCAAATCCAATAGGTGATAAAAACACAAAGAACAACAAATCCAATCCTCCCTCCTTTTCTACAAATGATTATATTAATCTCTATGCAATACTAGCAAATAGAATACTTTCATGTCTTTAAGAGATTGAACTCAAACACTGATTCTCTAACCAATCACAACTATGGAATAGGGATTTTAGAAATTAACCAAAGGCTAGTAATCACATCACATATCCCATGATAAAGAACATTAATATGACAGTAACAAGCTTACATAATCTTAATAAATGTATGGTTAAGGCACATTGGATATCTATCCCGGAGACAAGAAGGGTGGAAACATATGGTACTCCGAATTTGATTAGTGAATCACGATCAAGGGAGAATTCTTGTCCTTCATTCATGCCAACATAGTTTACAACGACGGAGTACTGCACCAAGCATAGTTGAAGCATAGTTGGCAATTGCAACCTCCTACATGCGGGCACAAGGGGCTTGCGAATTTAACTCCTTGCGGTGGAAGGGAGATATCTAAGGCATGGGGAGCCCCGTCCGACAAACGAATTTACTCCCAGGCTACGTGCAGAGCTTAACTTGACTTCATGTCAATATTAATGGAATGTCATTCAAATAACTGCTTAGTAATATTAGAATGGATTCGCGAGCTTTGGACTTCACTGCATGAGCGTGGGAACAACGAAGGAGAATTGCTTATAAAAGGGAGCAGTATGGTCTTTGTTCACCTATGTTTTGTGCAATATATCTGTTGTTATGAGATTTTTTTTTTTGTAGAGTCAAATTGTCAAAGTTATCATGCGCATAGTTGGTGTGTTCACACTAGCTTTAGCATTGGATTTTTTAACATGTTTTCTTGTTTTTCACCTTACTACACAATATCTTAGTGAAATTTAATCTTGGAAAGCCTTGTTAATAAGACACACCGTTTGGTTCATATCAGCCTTAGCCTTTAGTTGATTGGATTTTTTAATAAGACACAACTTTTAATTCACACCAACCTCAGCCTTTAGTTGATTGGATTTTTTAATATGTTTTTTTTCCCTACCACACAGGACCCTGAACACCCTAGTGAAGTTCGATCTTGGAGAGCCTTACTAATAAAACACATTTTGGAGAGCCTTACTAATAAAACACATCTTTAGTTAATTGGGTTTTTTAACATGTTTTTTCTATTTTTTCTCCTTACCATACAACACCCCAATAAAATTCGATCTTGGAAAGCTTTACTAATAAGACACATCCTAAACCGATTGTGCTAATAAAACTTAACAATTTTATAGTATTTTAATTTATCTACATTGCCTAGTCTCAAAACCTCATACAATATAAATAACATCTATAACCTAAATAAAACTTGCACCATCTACTTCAGTTGTTCTTGATTGCAGTTATCTGTTGATTCTGTTCTTCATTACCAACTGCAGCTACCACCTTTCATTTCTAAAATTTATGTGTGCTTGCATGTCCAAAATTGCAGCATCTACTTCATTAACAACTGCAACCACCACCTTTCATTATCCAAAACTAGTTTATCAATCATTCGTGTCCTTTCATAACACCAACCAATTACCATGGGGACGCGGCGTCGTAGTCCCTTCTCACTTGATATCTTTTGACCGGCCACGTCATCATATAAGGTATAATTCTATTAAATTTAATATGTTAAATGTAAAAGTAGATCTTAATTTCATTACATTAATTTAATATGTTTCAGAGCAAACGTGAAACCTGACGAATTCATCTAATAATTTTGAATATTTCACATATAAAACCTTAAAAAGCATTTGCCATGTGGACGGTGCATCGTAATCCCGTCTTAAGTATTTTAATCGAACATCACCATATAATGTTTAATGGTATTAAATTTAATATTTTAAATATAAAAATAAGTTGGAGTATAATTTTTTTTTTTTTAAATTTGAAAAAGTTGGTCAGAAAATTTTGAAAATATAAATTATATTTATTAAGTTTCAGGATTTTGGGTATCTTAAAAGTTTTTAATGATAGTGAATGTATTTCCACCATTAAAAAAAACTATTCAATCATTCTAACTATTTGATTTTTTTTAATTTTATTTTTATATCATAAAAAAACCATTCAAACACTCCAACTTCTTAACTTTTTGAATTCATTTTATCCTATTCCAACAAAAACCTCCCATCCAAATTATTCCGGCATCCATAAACAACACCTAAAAATAAAATTTAATTTCATTGAAAAATTAATTTCACATATTAAATATAAAATTATAATATAAGTACAAAAGTAAATAAAAAAACAAATGTGAAACATTGACGAATTCGTCTATTACATTTCAGGTTTGAACAAACAACCATAAAATAAGGTCAATTCATTTAATAATGTTAAATCTTTCAAATGTAAAACTATAAAAGATTTTAGTGTGATGAAGTACTGTGCAGATTTTATTGTGATGAATTATTATGTAATTTATATAAAAATAAAAAAAATATTGTTTAATTTCATTGTATAAATTACAAAATAGTTATTAGTAAAATTTATTATAATTAAATAATTTTTTATAAATAAAATATATTTAAACAAATGATGTTCAACAACCTTTTTGTTAAATTTCTATTCTGAAAAATAAAAACCAAAACCAATTAAAAAATTAAATTAATAGATGTATTTATTTTGGAATCAAGTTTTCTTTTAAAAATAAAAATATATAAATAATATAAATCTAATATTCTGAAAATATTATTTAATGAAATCAAATATTTCCAAATTATTTTTTCATTTACAATCTCCACTATTTTTGTGATTACAAATTCTCAGCATTACAATATATAATATATATACTATCTATATTTTCCCACCATTAAATTTAGAAACCAATTTTATTAAGGTAAAACTTAATTTTATCATACAATAGGGTAACTTTCCTACATTCCTTTAATTTATTAAAGCTAATAGAAATAAATAATTTGTCACGTAAAAAAAGGTACACAAAAATTTTAGAAATCGCGCAAAGCTGGATTAAAATAGAACAATAGAATAGCTCCGGAGTTTGGTAAGGCTAAATAAGAGCCATATCAGTGAAGACCAAACTTCTTAAATTATAAATTTGACAAATTCAAGACTTCACATTAACAAGCTCAGCTAATTAATACGCCAAATTGTCCAGAAATTTCAAGATATACACACAATGCGATCCGAAGAGAGGAAGTCTGTGAGAGCTGCATGCATGCAGAAAGTAGAATACACTTCAGAATTGAATTGAAGAGCCGCACTGTGACAGAAAAAGTTTGAATAGTTGGACAGAGAAGCTCAGGAGGCATAGACTATAAGTGAGACCAAGGATAGTGCGATCCTTGTGAAGCCAATGAAGTTCCCCACGCAGATTAGCGGCAGCACCCTCTGGGTCTTGCAAGGTCAAGAGGAGGAGCCCCAGCAAAGCAAGTTGCTTGGCATCACTCACTCGAGATCTCATTAGATTAAGCTCAATCAGGATAGCGCCGGCAGGCGGCGGAGGCGGCGGCGGCGGCGGCATTAACTGCAGTCCACGCATCCACACTCAGTATTCTCGCCCAGTTTCCACTGCCTTCATCCTCAGCATCTTCATTTCCACGCCCTCTAATCCTGCGACGGTGTTGATACTCATCGATATTAATCTCATAATAAAAATCGCACAGCTTGAATTGCTTAGAGACTGTGAATGATCGTCTCTTCTGTAATTTATAGTTGCAGAAGTCTGTAAAACTCATGGATGGATGAATTTCTGTGAAAAAAAATAGAAATTACATTGATTCCTCTCCTCGCATGTCGTCTGTGAATTGGCTGGAGTGTGCAGCAGAGTATATATAGCTGTGCTGGCCTGCTCCTTTTGTCTTGTGATCGAGTGGTTTAGGTAGGCGGTCGTTATTGTGGGAGTCATTATCACAAGTGATGAGGCAAGAGAATAAAAGGGACACAAAGAACCAAACAAAGAAACAGTATGCACGCATGCAGCTTGTGGGTCGTCCGTCCATACAAGTTAACCAGATAGTTACACCTACTTTATTCGGCATCTTTTTTTAGTTTGACAATTTTTTTCTCTTATTTACTTTTTTATTTCGTCAAGTTGTTTGTGATTTTTCACTTTTGAGTAGTGGTTTCAGAATATTTTACTCATTGGTATCTAAGCGGGAGGCTTCCTTAGCATCAAATTTCACTTGGTGGTTGTGCTTTGTATTAGGGGAGACCTCCTTAGCAAGGCTACCTAGGATCAAACTTCAATTTTGCTCTATGCTAGGGGATCAAACTTCAATTTTGCTCTATGCTAGGGAGAGGCTATATGTTAAAAAAATCCAGTTAAAGTGGTATGCTATTGCCAAGTGACTTTGACTGCTTAGATACCCATAAGTAAAATATTTTCAAACCACTACTCAAAAGTGAAAAATCACAAACAACTTGACAAACATAAAAAAATAAATAAAAGAAAAAAATTGACAAACTAAAAAAAATCCGAATAAATTAGGTTAACTAACCAACTACCCAAATCAACTTGCAGGCTGTGAAAGCCCGAAGTCGTAAATTGTGAGTTATTCACGATTCGGGGGATCACGGGCTAGGATTTGCTAAAAAAAAAAAACAGTCACTTTTTATGAAAGTTTCGCCGACCTCAACAGAATAATTGCGGAAGAGAATTGTACAATACAACTCTCTGAGCTCATCAACAACTATGCATCCATTTGCAAAAAGATATATTATTGATTCGCGAGGGTCATCTATTATAGTAAGTGACGCGGTCCGTGTACGTTACAGCGAAGATCCAATCCTGTGTAATCCACAAATAGGCCGTATCTTTCTGTGACTCCTCCCGCGTGAAAACGTACGAATCGAGTAAAAAAAACGTTTAGGCGCCGACACATGTTTCTCATTGGCTCGCCAAGACACGACGTAACAGGCACCACAATCTAATGACGAATTTACCAAGTGACCAAACTCATGAGTGTATTGTCCATATTAAATGAATGGGAACCTCTCAAATTATGACTACATATTGGGAAGTGACTTATTTATTTTCCATATAAATACAATATGCATGGTAAAGCCTGCTCACATCACGATAATCCTGTGGAGAACGACCGGCTGGACTCCGTAACGTTCTCCACGGGTGGGGTTAGGGATAGCCAGAGGAATCCGGATCAACGGCCCCCTTCCTAGATGGCCCGTGATACCGGACGATACGACTGTCACCAGTCCTGGATTTTGACGTTTCCCATAACGTTCTTTTGGTTTCTTGAATTTATTTGACTGGTAATATAAAACTTTAAGACTAAAATGTCAAAATTGATATAGGGAAAATAATTTAATAGTGTATACTGCTATTCCACCGAATCTTTTTAATCTTTTATCAGGTTTTCTGTTTATATAAACTTACAAATTAGTTGGGAAAATAATAAAAATTCTAGTAAGATTATAATAAAATTGACTAGAAATTTTTGAAAGGTGTGTCTCCGGGTTTTTGATGATATTAAATCCATTTTCATCATCAAAAAAATATTCAAACACTAACATTCTGATACTTTGAATTTTTTTTTAACTAAATTATTGCAAAAATTTGTAACCTCTATAATCATGTACCCTGGTTCACCTTCTTCATATTATAAAAGGAATGCGAAATTTGTATTTTGCATGTTTCTATCCTCACTATTAGTACCATGATTACTCCTTAGAACCCAAAATTATTTTAACATAGGGGTTGAAATATCACCTTTAACAAATTATTTAAATAATAAATATAGTTTTTAAAATTATTTTTTATTAATTGTATTATATAAATGAAATAGTTGATAAATGTTAATAGCCATCAAAATATTTATATATGATTTGTAATGCTGAGAATTTATAACATCGGAAAGAAATGAAGAGAAGTGAAAATGGAAAAACCCCTCATACTTGAATACAAAGAGTAAAGGAAGCTCTACTTGAATGGTTCATGAGGCACAATACTTGCTAAGGTTTTGCAAATGGGATAGCAAGCTAAGTGGGCTTGATTGTGGGGAAAACTCTACAATTAAACACGCTTGAGTCAGAGGCGTTCTAGGATGGGGTGACCTCTTGGGAAGTCCTGGTTACCACGTGCAAGCCCCGGAAGTGATGATTCACCCTATGTGATTCATTTCACTAGTTTCAATCCCACTTCAAGGTTTTGCAAATGGGGTAGCAAGCTAAGTGGGCCTCATTTTGGGGAAAACTCCGCAGTTAAGCACGTTTGATCCATAGACGTTCTGGGATGGGTGATCTCCCAGGAAGTCTTGGTTACAGGGTGCAAGCCCTGAAAGTGATGATTGACACTATGTGATTCATTTCACTAGTTTCAATCCCACTCCTTCACCCCCTTTGAGCTTCACCCAATGCAATGAGTGCTAAGTAGACTAATCAAAAATCATGAGAAATTAGTCAATTACAACTACCTCTCATGGAAATGGTCATAGATGACTAACTTAATTAAATCCCAAAAATGATATCTAATATAATGCATTGCGAAAACCCTGATACTTAAATAAATAAACTATACTCACATAACTTGAATGCACTAATTTCCTTCTTCATTTCTACCTTCTTCATCCAAACCTTCTCTTAAGTATTTTTGTACTACCTATAAAATTCCAAATTTAATTCTAATCATACTAGTGAAATGATTTCTGCAATCTTGCAATTAGATTTTATATATATAAATAATTTAAATGAAAATTAATTATAATATCTAAATATTTTATAAACTTTAATTAAAAAAATATTTAGATTTATATTTGCATTTACATGGATATAATTACATAGAATTTCTTAACTACCAATAACGTCAACCAAAATGTGTCCAAAAAGATAAAGATATATGTATGAGAGGCTCTCTCATATACATAGTTATATGAAGATTTTCTTTAAATTTTAAATATATATTTAATTAAGTTAGTTCTTTTATTTTAAATAATTAAAAAAATAAAATCTAAAAATAATTTTCATTATAATTAAAATATAATATTTTTTATCAAATAAACTAAAAAATATATTATAAAAATAATTAGCATTTACAATGACTAGTTATTTTCAAAAATACTTCACATTGTTCTCGTGTTTTGTTATGCGTTCCTGTATGCTACTACTTCGAGTGTGGTAGGATAAATCACACTCATTGGGAACTACGGTATATCCTTGTGTGTTTTTTTGCCACCCTATTCAATATTTAATTCGACTTTGATGTTTCCCTTTGGCTTTTGTTGTGGTTGGGCTTAGATGGGATCAGATGAGAAAAATTAACTTACAAAACATAGATCTAAGCAAAATTAAAGATTTTAAAACAATATAATTTAAATTTGGAGAGATATTTAGAAACATAAATACATTAATAATGGAGAATAGAAATTACAGGGTTTACATCACATTATAGGCGTTGGCCTTGCTTGGCTTCTCAGGCTGAGGCAAATTACAAATTTATAGCTGATGGACAGAGTTATAGATTTTTCTGCATGTGTTCTTCATGAGCTTCACAATGAAATTTCCATGAAGTCAGTGAGCGGTGGAGTTGGTTGGTGTCGGCGTTAATGTTTGGCTTCACACCTAACATTATCCCATTTGAAGCCAAATCAAGTCACATTGAGTCCTACCATGCCTCTACATAACTCATATTCATTTCTTGGTAGAATCTTAGTGAGCATATCAGGAGGGTTCTTATCTGTATGGATCTTTTCCAAGGATAATTGTCTTTCCTCCCACACATGTTGGATCCAATGGTACCTTAAGTCAATGTGCTTGGTTTTTTAGTGAAATGGTGGGTTTTTTCCAAGTGAATGACACTCACTATCACAATATAGCACATACATGTCCTACTTTATTCCTATCTCTCCTAGGAATTGTTGCATCCAAAACATCTCTTTGCAAGTTTATGTTGCAGCTATGTGCTCTACTTCTGTTGTAGAGAGAGTTACTATTCTTTGTAGCCTTGACACCCAAGATACTATTTCACCTACAAATGTATACAAATAACCTGTAGTGGACTTTCTGGTGTCCATATCTCTAGCCATATCTACATCTATAAATCTTTCAAACACAATATTATTATGACCAAAATATAAAGAATAATGACTAGTAACCTTGAGATACTTCAAAATCCATTTTACTATTTGCCAATGTTGTTTGCTTGGATTGGCAAGGAACCTTCTCACTACTCCCATTCAGGGAAAATTTTAAGGATGGAAATTTATCTTAAAGATTATAAACCTTGGTGAATATCACTAATACATAACATGAAAATTATAAAATATTTGGTGATATTTTAGTAAAATTATTCAAAATTCTAATGATTTTATATAGTCTCTATAAAATTTTGGTGATTTATAAGGTAAATTGTTTTTTCTTATAAAATTTGAGCGAATAGTTTTTAGGCAAAAAAGAGAATTGGAGAATTTTTTTTGGGAAAAAGCATGGAAAATTATCCCATCTATGAATATTAGCCATTAAAATTTTCCCTGCTCCCATTGAATATGCAATGTCTAGTCGTTTTCATACCATGGCATACATCAAGCTACCAATTGCTGAAGCATAAGGAATCTTGCTCATTTCTTCCTTCTCCTTGTCATTAGTAGGACATAACTTAGTACTCAACTTAAAGTGCACTGAAAGGGGTGTACAACCTGACTTGACATCCTTCATATTAAACATGTCAGGCACCTTCTTGATATATTTTTCTTGTGACAACCAAAACCTTTTGTTTTTCCTATAATGCATAATTCGCATGCCCAATATCTATTGTGCTGGACCCAAATCCTTCATTGCAAATTTTTTGCCTAAATCTTCTTTAACATATTTATCATATTCTTATCATGCTCAAAAATCAACATGTTATACACATAAAACAATAATATTATATACTTTCCTTGATCATACTTCTTGATATATACACAATGGTCATCCTCCAACCTATGAAAACCATGTCCCAAAATAAATGAAACAAATTTCTTATACCATTTTTGAGGTGTCTGTTTCGCCCCATACATGCGCTTCTTCGACTTGAAAACTAAGTCTTCCTTGCCTCTTTTTATGATGCCTTTTGGATGCTCCATATAAATTTCTTCCTCCAATTCACCATGAAGAAATGTAGTTTTTACATCTAATTGTTCACATTCTAAGTCTAAACAAGCAACAAGACCAAGACATGACCAAGAATGACTGTAATTGATGACATTTTGATAACATGTGAGAAAACATTAGTGAATTCAATACCTTCTTTTTGGGAAAATCCTTTCACCATCAACCTTGCTTTATACCTCTCCTTTTCGTCACCTTCATGCTTAATCATGTATACCGATTTCTTTTGTAGGGCCTTTCTACCTTTTGGGAGATTTACCAATTCTTGTGTTTTATTTTCCTGCAAAGAGTTCATTTATTCCTCTATTTCTTTCTTCCATTCTTTGTTGTGCTCAACTTCACAAGCCTATTGAAAACATTTAGGCTCACCTTCATCAATTAATAGGATATAGTTTGAAGGAGGATAACTTTGTTAAGGCTTGTGAGGCCTAAAAGATTTACGAACTAGCTATGGTGGTGGATTATTAGGTTGAATCTCCTATAAATGTTCCTATAGGATTCATTCTTCTTGATGTTCATCATTTTCCACTTATTTTCCTTCCTGCTCTTAAATTTTTTTTCCATTTTATTGCATTGGTGGGATATTTTGTTGTTGTTCTTCAATCCTGTCAATAACTTTCTTGACCTAAATCACCTACATACCTCTTAAACATTTATGATTCATTAAATATAACATCCATGCTTCTAATAGCTTTATGTTTGACTGGATCCCATAGACGGTAACCAAATTATTTATCTGCATATCCCAGAAAAAAGGATTTCATAGATTTATCTTCTAGCTTAGTTCTATTTTCTTTGGGAATATGTACAATTTATTCACAGCTGGTGTTGAAATTTGGTACCGGAGGACAGGTGGTTCCCTAAGGCTTTGATCTTTGGCCTAGGGAAAAGTGTCCAAAAGAATTTAATTTTTCTCCTAAAGTAACTTTATAAATTTTTATAAAGTTAAATCTAATTTAAAAGTGACTTATGTGATAAAGTTACTAAAGTGACTTTATAAAGTTATAAAGTCAAATCTAATTTTAAAGTGACTTTAAGTGATAAAGTTACTAAAGTTAAAGTGACTTTAAATAAAGTCAATATAAAATTAGAAAGGAAAAAGTGACTTTGGAAATAAAAGACTAACTGGGTCTTTATTAAAGTGGGGTGAATTAAAAATGAAAAGTGAGATTTAAATGAGCATTTAATCTCAGCCCTAGATCTCCATCTATCTCAGCCATTGGATTTAGGGATTCCCCAAAAGTCACTTAGGGTTAGGTTAAAGGAGGAAAAGGAGGAAAAGGTCATTCATTCTTTCATGAGCAGATTGGGAGAAGGAGAGCAAGAGAGCAAGGGAGATTTCTGAGCAGTGAGGAGAAGGAGGCAACAGTTTGGCACACATTCCAAGGCCATATTTCAGCAAGACCGTACAACAGAGTTTGCACACAGTTCAAGGCAGATTTGGCACGATTTCCAAGGCAGAATCCGTACAGCAGCTTGTGGCACGTTTTCCAAGGCAGCCGTACCATTTTCTGGGCACAGATTTCGAGGGAGAAGCTGCTGTTTTTGCTGCACGCTTTTCTAGATAGGCCGTACAGCCTGTAGCTGATTGCTGGCACAAAAATCGAGGCAGATTTCCGTACAGCAGCATTTAATACAGCTGCACGCATTCCAAGGAGGCCGTACAGCAGCATTTATAGCTGTTCTGCACGCAAAAAGAGGAGGCCGTACAGCAGAAATTAATGCTGTAATTTCTGGGCACGTTTTTCAAGGAAATACATGACGCATTTATTGTCGGTCTGGGCTGCACTTGCCTGAATGCCTGGGCCGAGGCGGTGTTAAGCACGGAAAAAGATGTTGTAAAAGCTTTCATTTCGCTGATTTTTCTCAATAGATCTCTCACCTTGAAGAGCATTTTTCAGAAGAAGAAGGAGCTCTTTTAAACCGGTTTTTCCTAAGAGTTGTAGGTTTTTCCTGAAATACCTCGACTAAAAATAACGAGTTATGATGTGTTGAATGACTTGCTTGTTATCGTTTTTGCTATTTTATTTCGTATTTACGCATTCTCAAAATTTTAATTTGTGTTTCTCAAAGAAATTTATTTTCCGCTTATTAAATGTATGGATATGGAAAAAAGGGCATTTAATTATTTTGGAGTAATAAGGTGAAAACTGAAAACCGGGGTGGGAAACCGAATTTTCTACATGGTATCTGAGCTTGAGTGCTGAAAGAGCAGTTTGGGACAGCAAGGAAGAAAATTACAGCTTGCTGATTTTTCACTCAGAAAATTCCAGCAAGCTGATTTTTCA
This sequence comes from Pinus albicaulis, assembly GCA_034641835.2. Taxonomy (NCBI): domain Eukaryota; kingdom Viridiplantae; phylum Streptophyta; class Pinopsida; order Pinales; family Pinaceae; genus Pinus; species Pinus albicaulis. The sequence goes on along the minus strand of CM076569.1, from coordinate 742,979,152 downwards.
CAAACAACAGATTTTTACCTTTACTACAGCAGTGTTATTTTCAGTTTTAGGACAGTAGGATGTCATTGGGACTGAGGGTGGAGGATAGGTTGGATGGGCATTCCAACTACAACATTTGGAAGGAGAGAATGCAGAGTATCTTTGAGGAGGCAGAAGTCTGGGACATTATGGTACATACCACACAGAACCCTGTGAATGTGCCTACTGATGCTACTCAGTTGGCAGCATATAATAAAAAGAACAACAAGGGTAAGAGGCTGATTCTAGACGGAATCGAAGACCATTGCATTCCTCATGTGAGAGGAAAGAGAAATGTTCATGAGATGTGGACGACATTCTCCAATCTCTACCAGAGTACCAATGAGAACCGGAAAATGGTCCTGAAGGAGAAGATGAAGACCATTAAGATGGGCAATGATAGTGCAGCTGGATATCTCACAAAGATTACTAATGTGAGAGATGAGTTGGCAGCGATTGGAGAGGCCATTCCACCCACTGAGTTGGTGTGGATTGCAGTGAATGGCCTCCCTAGTTCATGGATGAACTTTGCTGATGGGGTTTGTGCACGTGAGACCCTTCCCACATGGGAGAGGTTTTGGGATGATTGCATTCAGACAGAGATCAGGAAAGGTCAGCTTGGGGCAGCCAAGCCAGTTGAGCAGGATGAGGATGTAGCACTGTTGGCAGGACGCAAGAAAGGCAAAGGGAAGAAGCAGGCTTCCACAAGCAACGGTGGGGGCAAAGGCAAAGGTAAAGGTAAACGGGATAACTCACAGAAGGACTATTCCAAAGTGAAGTGTTGGAATTGTCAGAAGATGGGACACTATGCAGTTGTGTGTCCGGAGAAGAAGAAGAAGAAGGGGAAGAACCAGAGCATGGCAGCTTCAGCAGAGGTTGAGGACTTTGCAGATCGCTTTGACAGGGAGTTTGGGTTCATTGCGTGTGAGTCTTCTAGTGCAGGATTATCTGCCATAGAGGTTCAGAGGGAGCATGCATTTCCCTCGATTAGCGGAGCATCTTCGGGTATCTGGTATGTGGACGGTGGGGCTTCACGTCACATGACAGGAGTCCGTGAGTACTTCTCAGAGCTTTCAGAGAGTGGCACTGATGTAGAGGTAGTACTCGGTGATGACAGAGTTGTTAGAGCAGTCGGTGTGGGAACATTGACATTTCAGAGGGAGTCCAAACCTCCCTTGAAGGTGTCAGATGTTCTTTATGTGCCGGGGATGAGGAAGAACCTCATATCCGTCTCAGCTTTGGAGGATAGAGGATATGAGGTACTGTTCAGGGGAGGACAGGTGTTGATGTACCCCAGGGGCACTCCAGCTGATTCAGCTAGAGTGATAGGTGTTACGCCATGCGAGGTGTACGAAGTTTGCATTTCGGTCCCTTTTTGGCATTGAGCGACGGTCACCGTGACGGTAGCGGTTACGAGCGATGTGAGATTTGGCACCGGGGGGATGAAGGCACATGCATCATGGAGCCTTGAGGACTTTGCGGGGAGATCAGATTTGGTGTGCCGAGAGTTCGATCTTGATCACTTTGATACTTGCAGGAGGATGTGCGATGGCTGATTTGCCAAATCCTTTTCCCGGCGGTGACAACGGAAGCGGCGGGATACTTGATTTGATTCATTCCGTATGAGCGGTCGGATGTCTCATGTTTTCCTTGAGTGGATATGAGTACTATGTTTTATTCATTGATGATCACTCCAGGAGGACCTGGATTTATTTCTTGAAGACTAAGAGTGAGGTCTTCAAACGGTTTCAAGAGTTTAGAGCTCTTGTGGAGACTCAAACAGGTCGAAAGATCAAGTCCCTGAGGTTGGACAATGGAGGGGAGTACACCCTTGGAGAGTTTTTTGATTATTGTGTGGAGGCAGGCATTAGGAGGGAGTTCACAGTTCCTTACAACCCCCAACACAATGGGGTTGCGGAGAGGAAGAACGGATCCATCGGAGGGGTTGCCAAAGCCATGCTTCATGAACAGGGGTTACCATTGTTTTTGTGGGCAGAGGCCAACAACACTGTTGTATATTTGTAGAACAGGAGTTCGCATCGTGCCTTGGGGCATGTGACTCGGAAGGAGGCTTTTTCTGGGAAGAAGCCGGTCATATTCATATCTTTGGGTGTACTGCATACTCCTACGTACCCAAGGAGAAGAGGACCAAGCTAGAGCCCACCGCAGAGAAGGGTATCTTTGGCTGGGCTACGATTGAGACCTCCAAGGCCTTTCGGTTGTTCTGCCCACGAGGAAGGAGAGGGAAAGTTGTTGTCGAGCGGGATGTGAAGTTCGAGAGGAGAGGGGGCCTTTAGGAGGTCACGGGAGTTCGTATACGCGGATCGACGGACCCTCGGCGGCGGTTGAGTCGGTCGCGAGGATCCGGTGGGCGAGATCGGGGAGATCGGAGGTACATCTATGACGATGTCGAGGGTCGAGTCGATGGGGAGTGGCTCGCGGTCGGGAGGTGGATCTATGGGCGGCGCGCGAGCCGGTCCACGAGAGCGATTCCTTTGGGGAGTCCCGCGATGGGACGATTCTGATGCCTCGACGCTACGAGGTTCGAGTGCGGGCGAGGAGGACGACGGACGGACGATCGAGTTCGGGCTCGATGTTGAGAGGAGGAGTTTTATTCTCAGAGACGGAAGTGCACTCGAGGAAGAGGAAGCCCAAGTGGCTTCGGGACACCTTGAGAGAGGCCACATCTGTTGCTGGGCCTAAGAGGCCGGTCAGAGAGAGCAGACCACCTGAGAGGTTTTGTAGCTATATGGCAATGGCTACCAGCATCCTTGACTCTGAGCCTTCTAGCTATGAGGAGGCGGCTAGCCAGCAGGTCTGGAGAGAGGCCATGCAGGAGGAGTATTCTTCTATCATGAAGAATGATGTTTGGGAGGTGGTGCCGAGGCCTGAGGGAAAATCCGTGGTTACTTCCGGATGGCTTTACAAGGTAAAGCATGCTGCAGATGGCAGCATTGAGAAATTCAAAGCGAGGTTTGTGGCTAGAGGGTTCTCCCAGGTAGAGGGAGTTGATTATGAGGAGACCTTCGCTCCCGTGGCTCGATATACTTCGATCAGCTCCATTATATCGATAGCAGCAGAGATGGGTTGGAAGATCCACCAGATGGATGTGAAGACCGCATTTCTCAATGGCTTCATACGGGAGGAGGTGTACATTGAGCAGCCACAGGGCTTTGAGGTGCATGGGAAGGAGTCCCATGTGTGCAGACTGAAGAAGGCCCTTTATGGCCTGAAGCAAGCTCCCAGAGCTTGGTACTCCGGGATAGATACATACTTGCAGGGGATGGGTTTCACAAAGAGTGAGGCAGATCCGAACCTTTACTATATTGTGATAGGTGAGGAGCCTCTCATTCTGGTGCTGTATGTGGATGACTTAGTCATTACAGGTGGAGAGAGACTCATAGAGCACTGCAAGAGAGATCTTGCGGCGGAGTTTGAGATGAAGGACATCGGCTTGATGCATTACTTTTTGGGTTTGGAGGTGTGGCAGGAGGAGGGGCATTTCTTCCTGGGACGGGGGAAGTATATTGTGGACATCCTTGGCAGATTCCACATGGAGGATTGTAGACCCATGTCGACACCGATGATCACCAACTGGAAGAAGCTTCATGCTTCGGATTCCGAGTTGGTGGATCCCACATTGTACAGACAGCTGATTGGTTCCTTGATGTATTTGCTCAACACTAGACCAGATATTTGTTTTGCAGTCAACACGATGAGTCAGTTTATGTGTGAGCCTAGAAAGGTTCACTGGGTGGCTGCAAAACACATTTTGCGATACTTGCAGGGGACAGTGGATTATGGTCTGGACTACAGGCAGGGGGATGGAGTGAGATTGGCAGGTTACACCGATTCTGATTGGGCAGGTTGTGCTTCTGATAGGAAGAGCACTTCAGGGTGCTGTTTTAGGTTGGGTTCGGCGGTTGTGTCATGGTTCAGTCGAAAGCAGCAGTCAGTAGCATTGAGTTCAGCGGAAGCAGAGTATATGGCAGCCAGTCTAGCTAGTTGTGAGGCCATCTGGCTTCGCAAGATGTTGTTTGGCTTATTTGGTCAGCCGTTGAGACCTTCAGTGATTTACTGTGATAATCGGAGTTGCATTAAACTCACGGAGAATCTAGTATTTCATGACAGGTCAAAGCATATCGGGATCAAATATCACTTCATCAGAGACTATGTTCAGAAAGGAGCTGTGAAGCTTGAGTATATTCCCACTGATGAGCAGGTTGCAGATATTCTTACCAAACCCTTACCACGGGGCAAACATGTCTACTTCAGAGACAAGATGGGAGTGGTGAGGAACACCTTCCTCGGTAAGAGGGAGTGTTGAAATTTGGTACCGGAGGACAGGTGGTTCCCTAAGGCTTTGATCTTTGGCCTAGGGAAAAGTGTCCAAAAGAATTTAATTTTTCTCCTAAAGTAACTTTATAATTTTTATAAAGTTAAATCTAATTTAAAAGTGACTTTAAGTGATAAAGTTACTAAAGTGACTTTATAAAGTTATAAAGTCAAATCTAATTTAAAAGTGACTTTAAGTGATAAAGTTACTAAAGTCTAATTTTAAAGTGACTTTAATAAAGTTAATATAAAATTAGAAAGGAAAAAGTGACTTTGGAAATAAAAGACTAAGTGGGTCTTTATTAAAGTGGGGTGAATTAAAAAATAGAAAGTGAGATTTAAATGAGCATTTAATCTCAGCCCTAGATCTCAATCTATCTCAGCCATTGGATTTAGGGATTCCCCAAAAGTCACTTGGGGTTAGGTTAAAGGAGGAAAAGGAGGAAAAGGTCATTCATTCTTTCATGAGCAGATTGGAAGAAGGAGAGCAAGAGAGCAAGGGAGATTTCTGGGCAGTGAGGAGAAAGAGGCAGCACTTTGGCACACATTCCAAAGGCCATATTTCAATGACCTATTGGCGGGGTTACACAGTTCAGCCCGAGGGTCGCACGATTTCAGCGAAGTCCGTGCGGCAGAAAACATGTACGTTTTCCAAAAGCCGTGATGCCATTTCACGGGCACGATTTCGAGGGAGAAGGCTGCTTGTTTTTGCGCACGCTTTTCCTAGATAGGTCGTCGTATAGGCGTTCTTTAAAAATCGAGCGATTTCATGCGGTGACATTTAAAAGGAACCACGCATTCCAAGGAGGCCGTACAGCAGCATTTATTGCTGTTCTGCACGCAAAAAGAGGAGGCCGTACAGCAGAAATTAATGCTGTAATTTCTGGGCACGTTTTTCAAGGAAATACACACAGCATTTATTGCTGGTTCAGTTTTACTGTCTGCACGTTTTCCGAGGCGGTGGTTAAGCACGGAAAGAGATAAGTTGTAAAAGTTACTCGCTGATTTTTCTGAATATTTCTCTCACTGTAAAAAGCATTTTTCAGAAATAAGAAGGAGCTCTCAAACTGGTTTTCCCCAAGAGTTGTAGGGGGTTTTTCCAGGGTCACCTTGACCAAAAATTACTGAGTTATGATGTGTTGAATGACTGTTTGTTACCGCTGTTATTTTATTTCTGCATTTACAGCATTCTGAAAAATTTCCAGAATTTGTGTTTTCAGCAAAATTTATTTTCCAGTTATTAAATGTATGGATATGGGAAAGGGCATTTAATTATTTTGGAGTAATAAGGTGAAAACTGAAAACCGGGGTGGGAAACTGAATTTTCTACAGCTGGAAAAGGTTTTCAAATGATAATAATTCAGCTTATTACCAGTCAAAACTTCTTCAGGAATACCACCATCCAAGGTTGTAGTAGGAGATTGACTTATAAGATAACAAGTTGTCCTTACTGCTTCTGCCAAAAAAATGATTCTCTAATCTAGAATTTGACAACATACTCCTCACTTTCTCCATAATGTTTTGATTCATCCTTTCTGTAACATCATTCCATTAAGGATTACCAGGCACAATCTTCTCATGATTTATGTCAAACTTATTACAATATTCCTTGAATTCTTTTGAAAAAAAATCCACCGTTATTTGTTCTTAAGTAATTGAACAATTTGTTAGTATCTCTTTAAAAAACAACATGGAATTTTTGAAATATTTCAAACACTTTACTTTTAATTTTCATAGGCTAGGCCCAAACCTTCCTAGATGCATCATCTATAAATGTTACAAAATATGATGCTCCTCCTAATGACTTAATGTTAATAGACCCAAACACATTTGAGTGTATCAATTCTAACAAATTTTTCTTTTTGTCATGGCCACCTATAAGGAGTGAAACTCTTCTTTGTCTACCATATATACAATGCTAAAAAAGATCATTATTATAGGATTTCAAACCTAGTAGTAAATTTTTACCAACAAGGATTTTTTTCTCGTTCAAATGACCCAAGCGCTTATGCTAGAGATCTGTTGAATTTCCTTCTTTTATGACAACACCCAAATATGATTTTCCTATCATTTTTTTAAATGCATATAATGTTCCTATATTGGGTACTCTAGCCATGACAAGTTCTCCTTTGCTAATTTCCCAACCTCCTTTTCCAAAAATTGTGTAATAGGATTCATCATCTAGTCGTCCCACATAAATCAAACTCATGCGCATTTATGGTACATCCTTGAATTGTTTCAACGATATATGTTGTCCATAATTCATCTTGATCTATACATCTCCCACTTTAACAATAGACTTACAAATACAAATTTTCGAACAACGAAGGCCAACGAACATAAAGAAAGAAGAAAATTTTCATTTTTCCATAATGCTCGTTACATACGACTCCTCCAATGACTGAGAGATAGGATTGTCTAACACAAATGGAGGATACAAAATTTTTAAAATAGATTGATTGGAGCCTCAAAATATTCAACACTCTTCTAATCGGAAGTGGAACTGACCTCAAGGCTACAAGAACCCGAACCAAGAGCTTGGGTTGAAGTGCCACGACAGCTTGAGGAAGTTCCAAGTCATCGAAAGGTAAATCATCAAAGATCAGTGTCTTTGAAGAATCAACAGTGGAAGAATCAGAACCATGACCAACTGAATCCATGAAAAGGTTGCGACAACCATGATCATAAAGTTCAACATTACTAATGGGGGCATCCTCATGGTCTAATGAATCGTATAGAGGGGAATATTGAAAATGGAAAATTTCATCCTCTACATTTTCAGAAAGGAAATATGAGATATTGGAAGGATCAAGAATAGAAGATTCATCCTCTCTGCATCTGGATGAAAAATTGACACCCCACGTATTTTGTGACTAATCAGAAGTAGTAGCATGATCAGAAACTAAATTTTCACAAGATTAAACTAGAATGACAAAATCGTGGAAAATGTCAGGATGGCATGGGAGAGGTATGGAAGGAACAAAGTCATCCTCTGTCACAGATTATTGTTAAACTATAGTTTCCCACACATAACCATCATAAATGATATCACAAGTTGGTTTCTCAACACCAACTCCATCCGACACTTGATCCTCATGAACATCGCAAGAATGGTCTGAAATAGGTGAACATGAAAACTTATAATCCGAAGGATGATAGGGACCAAAGGATGGAGGAAGTAGAGATAAAACTTCATCATAACAATCAGACTCATTATCCAAACCTGCGCTGGAATTTTGATCATGTGGGGTGGGAGGAGATGGTGGCATATCAACGGATTGTTGAAGATTGCAACAAGAAACAATGAAGAAGGCATCCTGAAGCATCATTCCTGATCCTAGTTGGAAAATGATCACCTAAACTAGGTGGGGCCCACACAGGTGATTTTTGTCGCAACGTCTATTTTTAGACATGTCGATCATATTCTATGAGTTGCAGGATGTTATTTGTGGATGGTTGATCAAGTTGGAAAAATAGATGGAATTCTATTTTTAGACTTATTGGGCGGAGTCTATTTTTAGACTGCTAGTCTAAAAATAGATATGTCGAATATTATTAGCTCTTAATAATATTTGGACTCTAAACATTAACTTATTCTCTTGGAGCACTTCAGTTAAGTGCACAGATGTGGCACAAGAGCTGACAGAAGGAATTACGCTATTCCTGAGGGTTAAGTGGAGCTATTGCATGGAGGACTCCAGTTAGAACTCATGTGACAAAGTTTGGTGGAGTTGTAGAAGTAGTTGGTGGAGTTGTGTTCAGTTTAACTCAGTTAGACACAGTTGAGGTAGTTGTATCTAGTCTAACTGATTGATACACTAGTGAGAGTGGTGTGAATTAATTATTAATTAATTCACTAAATATTAAATCATTAATCAACTGAAGAATACATCAATTAACTAGAGTGCATGGACAGTTCAGTGGAGACCAGTGGAGAGGTAGGTGAAAGAGAAAGTGTGGCTATCAATTGTGACTATAGTGTTGCATTTTTTGCACCACAAATTTAGTGGAGATGCCTTTAAGGATTGCATGAGCAAGGCTGGGGAAATTCAAGTTCATCCAGAGCCATTCTTCAGCAGGGATTGCGCAGTAGAGGCAGGCTAAGAGCTGGCAAAGATCGGTGCATGGATTTGCAAGATCGAGCCTGATTAGTGTGTAGCGATTGGATTGTACTGAGAGCTTGTGATAAGATTTGTATGAGGATTATTACATGATCTCTATGACATATATTATATACATATAGTTGGGGGTTTTACCTTCAGGCTTTCCCGTTAAACAACTGTGTTAATGTGTGTGAATTTTTATGGTTTCAATGTGTGCATTGCAATTAATTTAATTTCCGCATGTGATGATCAATGGTGGAATATATTCTGTATTGTGCATGAAGTTAAAATAGTGTGTGATCAAGAGAATCTTGGACATATGCATGCGTAGGGCATATAATTTCTACATGGTATCAGAGCATTGATCATTGGAGCAATTTCAATTATTGAAACAGTTGATTTTTGTGCTTGTGGAATTTGAAATTGCTGCAAGGTTTTCTTGGTGTTAAAGTTGAGCATTCATTGAAATGTCTTTCAACGGATTGCGATTGGAGTATGTCCTTCAGGGTAGCTTGAATTATATTTCATGGAAGGACAGGATGGAGGCAGTGCTGGAGGATAATGGGTTGAAGGATTCCATAGAAGCTGATATTCCTAAACCGGGTTCTAGAGATGCAGCCACACTTGACGCATGGAAAAAGAAGGTAGCAATGTGTTGAAGGATCCTGTTGGAAGGTGTGAAGGATCACATTGTGTCCATCCTTCATGGTAAAGCCACTCCATTCTTGATGTGGAAGGCTTTGACAGAATTTTTCCAAAGCAGAAGTGACCAGAGGAAGTTGGCGCTTAAAGACAAGCTCAGGAAAATAAAAATGGAGAAGAATGACACTATTCTGGTATACTTGAAAAAGTTTGTCCACTACAGGGATGAGCTTGGGAGTGTAGGAGTTAGTTTGGATGAAGAAGACTTGGTGAGCTTGGCTCTCCTTGGGCTTCCGAAGAGTTGGCATAGCTACGAGGACTCTGTCAATGGTCAGGAGAAACTACCAGGATGGGAGCGACTTTGGTCAGATCTTGTTCGGGAGGAGATAAGGCGGAGTACCAGGGATGGCTCTTCATCAAATAATGATGATGAAGAGGATTTCATTTTGGTTGCCAAAGCAAGGAAAGGGAAGGGGAAGAAAAATCCTTCTCAATCTGGTGCGGATGGAAAAGAGCGTGACATGTCCAAAGTGAAGTGTTTTCACTGTCATGAGCATGGGCATTTCGCCAAAAAATATCCACAAAAGAAGAAGAACAAGCAGGCTGCTGGAGCTATAGCTGGTGAGGCTCTTGCCTCGCAATTTGAGCTGGACTTCTCATTGATCGTACGCATGGTGTCTAGTGCATTGGGATCGGGGTGGTACTTTTTTAGTGGTGCTTCCTTTCACATGACGGGAGATGTGAACCTTTTCAGTGACTTGGTGGAGAAAGATCTCCGGTTGCATGTTGAGTTGGGTGATAATGGACGATGCAATGCAATTGGCATTGGTACCATTACCTTTCAGAGGGAGTCAGGTAAACTCATTCTTTTACAAGATGTAGTGCATGTTCCAGGTTTAAAGAAGAATTTAATCCCAGTCTCAATGTTAGAGGATAAAGGGTATGATGTTGTCTTTAGTGAAGGAAAAGTTTTCCTTCGGTAGAAAGAAACAGGACAAGTCAAGAAGGTTGGGATTCGAGCCAAGAATCTCTACAGACTTGAAGTAGATGGGATTTCTACGGAGCTTCCTGCTGTTGGGAAGTGCAAGAAAGACATGCAATTGAAGCTTGAGAGGGAGCAGGATTTGCATGCAGGTAAAAGTGAACTCCTGGATGTGGAGCAAATTTACAAGATGAGGATCATGGAGTGGGAGAAACCACTCATGTAGAGAAATTTCTGTGTCAAATGGCAGTAGGAGTGCATGCAAACTTATACCACCAGGTGAGAGGTGGGGCGACATGCATGAGTAATCCCAAGAGGAGATTTCTGGGCAGGATTCATGGAGATGGTGTGGATCTCATGAATTGAACCTGGCTACGAGGTGCCCATAGAGCAGCAGTAGCATGATCAGTTGGATTGATGCAGGCAGATTAAAGTGACAGTGTCGGATACTGGAGCGTGGTTCAGAGTTGACAGCAAATGCAGAGTGCATGGGTGCAGAGTTCAACAGTGAAATGGTTCCTGAAGACATGTGTAGTAGCTAAGCAGAAGTCGAAGACTTTGATGATAGATGCATCGGATTGATTGAGGTGTTTGGAGCCTATTCAGTTTCGGAAGAGTTGCAGAGCAGATGCATGGAGTTGCATGGCGCTTGTAAAGAGTTGCAGAGCGAATGCATGGAGTTGCATGTCACATGCAAAGACAGTCCTTTCTTGTTGAGAGGGAGTGTTGAAGATTGCAACAAGAAATAGTGAAGGAGGCATCCTGAAACATCATTCTTGATCCTAGTTGGAAAATGATCACCTAAACTTGTTGGGGCCCACACAGGTGATTTTTGTCGCAAAGTCTATTTTTAGACATGTCGATCATATTCTATGAGTTGCAGGATGCTATTTTTGGATGGTTGATCAAGTTGGAAAAATAGATGGACTTCTATTTTTAGACATATTGGGCGGAGTCTATTTTTAGACTGCTAGTCTAAAAATAGATATGTCGAATATTATTAGCTCTTAATAATATTTGGACTTTAAACATTAACTTATTCTCTTGGAGCGCTTCAGTTAAGTGCACAGATGTGGCACAGGAGCTGACAGAAGGAATTACGCTATTCCTAGGGGTTAATTGGAGTTATTTCATGGAGGACTTTAGTTAGAACTCATGTGACAGATTTTGGTGGAGTTGTGTTCAGTTTAACTCAGTTAGACACAATTGAGATAGTTGTATCTAGTCTAACTAATTGATACACTAGTAAGAGTGGTGTGAATTAATCATTAATTAATTCACTATATATTAACTCATTAATCAACTGAATAATACATCAGTTAACTACAGTGCATGGAAAGTTCAGTGGAGACCAGTGGAGAGGTAGGTGAAAGAGCAAGTGTGACTATCAGTTGTGACTATAATGTTGCATTGTTTGCACCAAAAATTTAGTGGAGATGCCTTTAAGGATTGCGTGAGCAAGGCTGGGGTAATTTGAGTTAATCTAGAGCCATTCTTCAGTAGGGATTGCGCAGTAGAGGCGGGCTAAGGGCTGGAAAAGATCGGTGCATGGATTAGCAAGATCGGGCCTGATTAGTGTGTAGCGATTGGATTATACTGAGAGCTTGTGATAAGATTTTTATGAGGATTGTTACATGATCTCTATGACATATATTATATACAGATAGTTGGGGTTTTTAACTTCAGGCTTTCCTGTTAAACAGCTGTGTTAATGTGTGTGATTTTTTATGGTTTCAATGTGTGCATTGCAATTGATTTAATTTCCGCATGTGATGATCAATGGTGGAATAGATTTTGTATTGTGCATGAAGTTAAAATAGTGTGTGATCATGAGAATATTGGACATATGCATGCGTAGTGCTTATAATTTCTACACAGATGAATTTTGAATCTCTCACACATCAACCTTTGGGACTAGATCTATTTGATGAGAAGGGGCAGAGGGTCACTTGGAAAGGAAACCTTGTCCTTCGCAAATTTAGAAGCTCTAACACCAAGTTATGCTGGGAGTGGTTTAAAATATTATAACGCATGTGGATTTTCTCAAATGTGAACAACATATTGAAATATTCCTGATAAGAAATCACAATCAACTTCATATTTTGGAAATTCAAAGAAAAAATGCATGAAACGATTATGAAAATGATGCAGTTATTCATTAGGTTATTTTCACAATTATAAAATTGTGTTTCACAGATATTTACGATCATACATGTCAAAAGTGCGAAACAGTTCTATGACAAGATGTTTGAAAGAGTGTATGGAGCCATCGTCAATGCGTGACACCATTTCCTTACGTGCCCTTAGAACGTGAGAATGAACACTTACAACCAACATCCTCATAGTGGATGTTGTGCTCTGAGCAAAATTCAAGAAAACGAGCAGTATTCTCAAGTAAGGTTATTTTACCCTCACCATCAAATTTAAGAGTTGACAAGTCATCTATGATACTCACCAGAAATTGGAAATTTTTATTTCTGGAAAAACATGTCGAGAATTTGATTTTGGAAAAATTCATCAGTTGAGTACCAAAATTCAAAATAAACTTCAAGGGCTCATCTTGTCATCTCGCCCTCCTTCTAGTCCTAGAAATGTTGATGGTGTTGGACTCGCCAACATTCAGGGTATCTCCCCGATATGAAGTCCCAACTAGACCTCACACCATTTGGAGTAGGTGTTCTAACAATGGGGTGTTAATGATCTGCCTTTGTTTTTAAAATGCATAGAGTGGTGCATGGTGACTTTGGTGAGAACAATTGTGTGACCTTGTGGAGAGTCAAGTGTGATGCATGATGGTTCCAACACAAGGAGGTAAAAGGAAGTGTGCCCCTTAGAAGCCTGTAATAGTATGAAGCTTAAAAGGCACACACAAGAAAAAATGACATCAAACGAACTAACAAGCATAATAGTCCACAAGTTAAGGTGACATATTAATACATCAACAAGCATTCAACAAGATACATTACAATTGAAAATGAAACAGTTCATAAGTATACCTGTAAATTAAATATTGTATATTGAAAATACAACAAGAATAGTCCTACTATATCCACAACATATGCATGAAAGTGTCATCTATGAGTTTTATTAAAAGTAATAGTTCCAATCATACATACAAAATTTGACAAGCCACTTACCCCAATAATGGAACGTGAAGTCTACAAAACCAACTCCTCCAAATAAGAATACTCCCTCTACGCTACGGATAAGCCAAGGCTCACAAAAAACTCCCAAGCTCTTCCCAAGCCTAATTTTGTCCTAAAGCTTGGCTCCCAAAAGCCACTTACATGAGTTATGAGGATATATTTATAACAAAGCGGGGTGAATCTTGGCATGTCCCCTTTGTGACTTTTGGACTCCCCTCATGTCTCTTTAACTTATTTACAAAATAAATCATTACATTACAATATGAATCTTCACATTCCATCATGGAAACTTGGAATTTCACTTTCACAATAATTACAAATAACATTACATTTTCCACTCGTACCCATATAAGAAAAAATAGGGTAGAGACAACTTGAAAGCCTAACAAGACAAAATACTATGATGTTGGAGTTTGGGTAAACTCAATATGTGAAACTTTGAATTGATGCTTCTTGGTCACATATTGGTGATAATATCGGTATTGTTCGATGGTATCCCCAAACTACGTGATGGTGTCAGTCTGGAAGTGGACTCTCGCCTCCATAGAATCCGAGTACAATGTCTTGGACTTGGTCCGAACCTCTTTCTCAATTAGGAGATGTTGAGATTTCTTTTAAATTATGTTTGGAGAAAATATCATGAATGTGACAACAATAGGACTTGTTACTAAATTGACTCCATCTAATTCTGATGTGGAGTTAATGCAACCTATATTTTTTGTGAGTGAATTTATGATTCAGTTTCTACTCCCAGCTATAAAATGTAAGCCCGTAGAGGCAAATGAGCATGAGGAATGTGAGGTGAGTGGAAGAGATGTGCAGATGCAAAACTCTTCTATTGTAATTCTCCTTTTGATGAATGAGATTGCCGATGCCCTGTTAGGTGGACGTAGCCTAGATTGGTTGGGTGAACCACGTTAAAATCTCTGTCTCTTTATGGTTTTCTGTTGTGTGTCTGTGTTTTATTTAAGTTTTTCCACTGCTGAACTCAACAATTTGGTATAGCTCCCAATCCTGCATCTGTTCACTCTCTCCCTCTGTTATTGGCTAATCCTGTTTCTGCTCTTCAACCTGTATGGGTGTCGTTTCTTCCGCTATGGAACCTTGCCTTCATTCTTCTTAGCTCCTCTTGTTCTCTCCTTCTTAGCTCCAATTCTTCCCTTAGCTCTTTTTTTCTCTCTACGCTCTCAACTCTGCTTCCTCCAAGCTTTGCTTCTCTCTCTTCCTCTTCTCTTCTCTCTGTAGCCTATGCCTCCTCTTTGCTTATATTTCTAAATATTTTTTTGTGATAATGTAATATTATTTCATCTTCCAGCTTTGTTCCTCCTTGACACTATCAAAAAACTTCCCTTTTACCTTATCTTGTGCCGGGTTGTTGTCATCTATTGTTGTCTCTTCCAGAAATGTTTTCATTTGTGGAGTAGCCTGTGAAGTCCCACCTATACTGATCATTTCACGGAGTCTGGAGGAGTTATAGAAATTGTTCCATGGATCCTCCTCCGGCCAATGAAATACCCCACTGACCCAATTGTAATGGATTCTTGCACAGTGGTCCTCGCAAATTCCCCTCGGATCATACGGATTAAAGTATTTAGTACCAAAATCAAACTTCTCTATGGATTTTTCTTTGGTATCTACAACTTTGAGATTATTAATCTTGTATAACCCGATTTGCAAAGGAAGTGTGGTCCATAGTGCTTTCTTCTTGCTATGCAGTGGTGTTGAAAACCCTGTGGTGAGATGGTATGATAACTAGTACATGAAAAAAAATTTGGTCGCATACCTTGGCGAAAGATGTGGCAACTTCTGCCTGCCAAACACTCTAATCAATCTACCATCCAGTAAGGCGAACCAATCTAAAATCTCTGATATTGCCTCCATTGCTCCTCGTGACATGCAAGGTGGGTCCTCTTGAAAGATAAGCTTATATAGCAGGATGATCAATTGATCAATTAGTTGTTCCATAACTCCTCGATGGATGCAATCCAAAATCAGTTTACCATAGATGTACACGATGTTTTATTGCAGTTTCCATGTCAAATTCCTAATAGGAAATTGATTTTGTGCACAAATTTCATCCATTAAATATGCATACATATAAACCATTCTTGCTTGCCCTTGGTAGGATCCTTGGCTTGCACCACATGGGTTCTTAGGTGATGAGCCAAAAGATCTGACCAGTTGAACAACTTCCCCTCATTCTCCACCTAGTTCAATAAGATATCCCACCCCTCAAGAAAGGTCTTTGTCCTCAGCTAACCATATATTCTGCAAGCTAAGATGACCAAGATCTAGTAGGACTTCCTGAGTGACTTATTCTTGTATGTCTGGGTGGGTTTCTGTTGAAACATGGATGACTCCTTCATCTAAGTTTTGACAATATCTCTTGTGTTCATGTAGTTTTTAGTGGCATAAAATAATTATTCCATGATCTTTACTAGCTTGGGAAGATGATACATATGCTGAAAAATATACAGCCAAAAATGTAGCAAGCTTTTGTCCCCTGGTGTTGCTCAATGTCATACTTTTCTCATTAGTGTGTGGGACAACCCATCTGATCACATTTGCACTTGGGAAGATACCTGCATGAAACCCTTTATAGTCTTGACTTTCGGATGATAAGATAAACTTTTCGATCCTCTAAATAAACCCCAAAGTCCTTTGCAAAAGCATTTTTAAATTTCTACTATGTTAATGTTAATTCCTTTTCTACAAACAACTGAGTATCCACATATACTGGCAAGTTAACTGGCGCTTTCTCACCTGATTGCCCAATATGTTTTTCAGTGGTTTCTTTTGAAGAAAACCTCTTGGGTGCCATGGTAACAGTGACTACCAAAGAGGTTCTCGACAACTTTTATACTTGTGGGACAAAAAATACACTCATGGCAAGCAAACACCAGTCTTAAGCAAATCCACTTTCAAGGCATGTTCAAACAAAAAAATGAGCATATGATGGGAATGATTTCACAATTTTTATTGGAAAGAGGGGCTATCTTCCTATGGGAACCATTCGCTATGCAGTCCCAGTAGTTAGGGTTGAAGCTTGAGGTCTGAGATTGTGCAATGCACAATTCAACTTGGGTAGTGGTCTGTCACATACTGCACATTGCATAGTCTCAGTGGCTACGGATGTAGAGTGAGCCCTGGAATTGTGCAATTCATATTTGTACCAACCTGTATTTCATATTTCACAGTTCGATAGGCCAATATCGCGGTTTGATCCTTAGGATTGTGTAGTGCCCAGCTGGGAAAAATGAAAAACTACCAAGGAATAGAAGATCTGCCCATGGGAAGTGTGAAAAAAGAGAATATTTGAGAGATATTGATGGTTTGAGTGCATATATCACTAAGTGTGAATGCAAAAATACAAATCAAGTGCAGAAACTGAATAAAAGGTAAGAAAACCGAATCGGTGAAGTGAGTCGCCGCAATGGTGACCATTAGAGAAAAAATGAATAAGCTGATGCAAAAATTTTCAAACAAAAATGATAACTTGAAACAACACTTCTACAAGATAAATAAAGTTGAAACACCAAAATGCATGCAAATAAGCAAGCACTAAAACACTTACCCAAGGAAAACAACAAAAAACAATAGAAAAAGAGACAAAAAAGTGATAAACATGAAACTCACCCAAAAAAACAACGAATATTGCACCAAAGGTTCATTGACCTCCTCAGGAATGCTATAGCTCCAAGATCAAATGTGAAAATGAGCTCTAGAAGCTTAAAATAAATATATTTGATCAAATAAAGTTCTATAACGCACATGCCTAAAATCAAGGAAAAATCGACATGCAACGAAAGTTTTAAAAAATAACAAGTGTCCCTCCTTCAGGTTACCAAAAATAAATCCTATATTTTAGGGATGATTTTTTTCTTTTTCATATTTTCTACTTTTTTGGGAAATTGCAATGCATACTGCCAGGAAAGATTACACAATTATAGGGAATTGGGAAACATTTTAGCTTAGTGTATTGTGCATTTTCTGAGCTTAGTAATGGACTGCGCGGTTTCTGGGATCAATATTGGGTTTCCATCCATAACTGCACGGTTTCTAGGCTCAAGGCATAGTTTTCAGTCATGAATATGCAATACTAGTCATCAAGGTCAAGATTTCCCTCATGGATTGCACAATTTTTGGAGGCAAGCCCAAAACCGCTACAAGACTAGGTTCAGAGGTTAGCTTGTGACTTAGAAAGATCAGTTAAGTGTAAAA
This sequence comes from Pinus albicaulis, assembly GCA_034641835.2. Lineage (NCBI taxonomy): Eukaryota > Viridiplantae > Streptophyta > Pinopsida > Pinales > Pinaceae > Pinus > Pinus albicaulis. The sequence goes on along the minus strand of CM076569.1, from coordinate 742,961,705 downwards.
GTGAGTGAACTCAAGCATGGATGAAAATATAAGTTTCAATCAAATCATAAATACTTGATAGCAGTATGTTGAAGCCTAGAAAATCTCTGCTTCAAACATTGGGGAAAACCACCCGGTCGGGACCTTAGGACAGCTCCTTTTCCGTTTGGTATGGTGGCTCCGACTGGATTTAAAGGACCAGTTTCCTTATAACTAAATGGGTTGGTGATGGGTTGATTTGGATGAGTGGAAATGGGACTAAATTAATTGAAATAAAACTATCTAATTAAACTAAATGCTGATAAATAAATTCTAACACTAACCCGGGTAATTATAAGTGAATACAACTTAAGATTGTTCCAATTTAACAATAATCATGAAAATGTATTATTATTTAAAATGAAATGTGCAGAAATGAATAAAGATAACTCTGTTTAAGAAATTAAACAGAGTTATATTAGCATATTGCATTCATCATTGTATACCATCTATATATACTTATGAAAGATAGCATTTCAATTATACTCAGAAATGATATATAAAAGGAAACGTTATGAAAACAAAATATATATAAATGATAGCAAATTTTCAAGCGAATATCATATAACAAAGGAAATCAACAGTGAACAGATAGAAATACCTCATTCATCTTGAAGACTTTCAAATGAAATCTGATACTCTAATCCATTAACTATGATGTAAAATCAAATCCAAAGGTACAGAAATGCAACACTTCAAAGATAATTTCAGCACAAAATCACCAGATGTGATCCTTTATAAAATATAAGAGGCAATGGAGTACAGAAATGTAAGCTCCAAATCCAAAAATATTACAACTCCGGATCCTTCTCTAAATGCATGAGAGGGATTTAAATAAGAAATTACATAAACAGAATCCTACTACTACTGCTACAATCTATCAAATTAAAAACAGAAATGCTATCTTAAATGAAACTGATTCATTGCTTTTCTTTCTCGCTTGATGTAGCCAAATTGCAAATTTTCAGCATATCTTGGAGCCTCGGTGGATGACTCATCTCGGAATGCAGCTGTCCAGCGTAGGTGGCATCGGAAAATTCTGGAATTAAACAATCGACAACATTTGAAAGGAATTTAATAGCCATTTGTTGATTGTTTGGCTTAATTAAATAAGTCCACATATTTTCCCAAGATATTGCTTGAAGTTTGCTGATTTGTTGACTTTTATTCATCATTTCTTCTTTCCATCTGTTTTCAGTTTCTTTCACTTTAGGAAAACTGCCAGGAACACAGTCTGAAATGAGATTGATTGAATACAAGCTGTCATTGATAAATTGCGTGATATTACTCATCATGCTCCTAGCTCTTGATATTGCTCTCTCGGCTTTCATTATCTAATGTTCCCATTCTGTAAACAAGATTTCTTTATGTCTTTCTTCTATCTTAGGAAGATTATCTTCTCTTCCTTTTTCTGTATCTTGCCAAGTAAGAAATTCAGAAATCTTTTCATCAGCATCATCAATTTCTTGCCTGAGAGTAATAATGTTCTGGATCAAGGATGAGGTAATATCACAAAATGGTTTTGCCTGTGATAATTTTGCACAAAATTCATTCAATTGCTGAGACAACAGTTTATTAACTTCAAGAGCTTCCGATTTGAATTCACTTAATTTAGGGAAATCTTTGAACCTATCTAAAGCTGCTTGAAATTCCTTTTCTTGTACAATCTTCGCATTCTTCTCATTTTGTAACAAACCTTGTAACTTGGAAATTTCTTCATTCAATTGTTGTTGTTTGCCTAAGACCTGCTCATCAACTTTCTTCTTTTCTTTGGCAAGTTGTTCTTCTAACTCTTTGGACCTGAGTTCTTGATCTTGTAGTTGTTGTTGCAATTGAGTAATCTTTTGCTGACTTTCCTTAGCTTGCTCTTCAAGTGAAGCTATATGGATATCTTTCTGAGTCATCATCTGAGAAACTTCTACAGCTTTATCTACTGTTGCAGCACTATATGCTCCTGCATATTGGGACAATTTAGTGAGATCCTCAGATGGATTCACTTCAGTATTCTTGTAAATAATATTCATAAATTCTTCCTGTGGAGTAGAAAACATGTCCTGATCCATCTTCCTTCTTTTTCTCTGTCTTCTAACAACAGCCTTATGTTTAGGGCTGTAAAATACATCTAAAGGAGGGATCTCCTCAATCTTCAATACAATCTTCCCTGTCGGATGTTCAGGAATGATTTCAACGTCCTGCTCTACTTGCTCTTTATCTTTATCCTGCAGTCCTAATTGCTGAGCAAATTGATCGTATTGTTTCAACAATTGAGAAGAAACATTAAGATCAGCAGAGTCTATAATCTTCTCAGTAGTTTCTTTTCCTTCCAATTGTGTATCTGCTTTCTCTGTATTTGCTCCCTGCTCAATGGTTTTGCTATCCGATCCTCCTTTTTGATTATGCACATTAGTATCAGTACTTGTGCATTTTTATATTGTTTGAGTAGTGGACTGCTTATCAGTATTTCGATCGGATTTACCATCAGTATTCCCTTTCTGAGCATCAGGTTTGCCATTAGTGCCCACCTTTTCAGTATGTACAGTTGGCTGGTTAATAGCCGATTGTGTAATGACTTTACTGGAAGATGTTTCTCCTGGTGTTTTGCCAGATGTACCCTCTGTCTCTGACCCTTGTATTGGAATTCTCAGTTGGTCTAGAGGAACTCTCAACAATCTTTGACTTCTGAATAACAAAAATTTATTCATTTATTCCTTCTAGAATTTAGACTTGGCTAAATCATAAACTTGAGGAAAATCATTCAACGAAACAAACAAATCATCAAACTCATCTGGTTCATGCTCAAATCGAGCAATTGAAACTGAAGTAGTAACATTAAAAGCTATCTATCGTGGATCATACTGTCTGCCTGGAATGGTTGCAAATTTACAACCCTTTATTTTGGTGACTTCCTTTTCTGCATGTTTGAAGTCATTTAAAGTAAACTGACCATAATTGAATGGGAGTGGAGGCCACATTCTCTTCTTACTATTGTTTAAAGCTCTGGATATTCCTTCAACTTTCAATTGATAGGAGATTTCCTGAGCGAGAAGTTTGTCTGGAACAATAAGAGGAAGAACATGGGGTTCCACAATACTCCCAAAAATCCTGATGTATGTGAACTTTTCTTCTCCAAACCAATCTCCTATTGAGGATAAGTCAGCTTTAGCTTTGTCTGAGAATCTAGGAGGGAAGCGATCGAAAATGGTTTGAAAGACAGGGATAAGGAAACCATGGCATATTTTATACACATTATCTTGGAAATGAACTTTCCAAAGAATTTTATGATATATATGAATTGGGGTAGGGTCTTTGGGAGTCCATTTCCATCCTAACAAGGGAAACTCGGAATTAAAACAAAGAGCGTCTAGAATATAGGCACAAAAGAAAAAAGGAGTGGAATTTCCAGCGGTTTTATCTTATCTGTACTCGAGTATTCTATTAGCCATTCTATCAGAGAGAATAACAGCCCAGTCCATAATGTCGGAATTGACAACAGCTAAGATTAATGGGACCATTTGTATAGAAAACCTAGCGGAATTGTCATTACCAAATAATCTACACATCATGGTAGCGGCATAACAATACGGAGGTAAGAGGGAATCTACAGAATACATACCGGATGCTTAATTTCTGTGCTTCTCAGGATTTTTCCTCCAATCTTTGATAGGATCAGATTGAACTTTATTATTATCAGCAAACTCTTTGATAAATTCTTTGTTATAAACCTTCTGCAGATTAGGAAGATGATACATTGCCTTAATGTCTTCTGCTTTAAACGACCCAAAAGACACTCCAGAAGCTGAAACAAACGTTCTATCCTTTATCTTCACACTATCGATGACCCATCGAATTACATCATAATAAGGCATGATGCTTGCTCTGGCTGCAATTCGATGCAAAAATGAATTTTCAAGTGATTTTTCAGTAATCTCAGAGTCGGAATCTGAGCTATCTTCATTTGGAACTGATGCCTTTTCCACTGTGACTTTGGGGTTTTCTTTCTCCAATAGATTATAAACTCCTTCCCACGTCATTCTTTCGAGCCCTTGGCATGATGTATCTGTAACTAATCTCAGTTTTGTTGGCTTCTCTTTTGAGACTGTAGGAGTCTCAACAAACTTAACAGGAACATCGGTCTTGGATCTTCTCGCTCTCTTCGACATTTCTGCATTTGATATTACTTCCCTTTGTCTGTGAATGAAAGGGCTTGGTGTTCCTTGACTTTGCAAGACAATAAAATTTCAGTCGTGATAAACAAGCAACTTGAAAGGAACGATTATGAACTCATGATTCATTATTTATTGGTTTCGTATAGCGCGTAAATGTTCCTTTGGGTCACACTCATGTATTTAAAATCGAATCATCAACCAATATTCATTTGATTTGCTATTGAATACCAACGTACAATTGGAGATTTGGTGCTTGCGAAATATTATAATATTCACCTATCCTGAACTCTTCGAATGTAATAAATGTCATTTATCAATCGCATCGAAAGTTTTCAAATGGCATATGAATATCATAATACAAATTTCTCGATTGGCCGATTGCGATTGCAAACTTTTGCATATTTCCGATTCGATGGTTATAGATTGCGATCGGGAAGTTTCAATCAAAAAGGATTATTAATAGCTTTCTCCGATTTTCAATGGTGGGGTCTACCATAAAAAGTTTCTCATTTAAACGGACAAATGTTTGTTTTCCTTTTGAAAAGTGTTTTTATAATAACGCGCATCGCATCAAAGAATTTTAATTTGACCGCAAAGATTTATTAGAGAATGCTCCGATCATGCGATTGCGATTGATCGCATCGCAACAGAGATATGTAAATAGATAACTTAAACTCTTTGTGATTGAAGTTTTGTGATCGAACTAATCGCATCGGAGGATTTGGGTTTCTATGTTAAATTTTCCTCTAAAGATTTCTCCGATCTCCGATTGCGATTATTATTCATTGGACTTTTATACTTGACTTGTTTTTTATGATAAGGTCTTCTATATTTGATCGGATCGGAAGTTTTGAATGTTGTATTTGGTTTGTATATAAACAAAGATGAGCTTTTTCAAAACAATGAATCTTTATTTCTAATTATTTTATTTCTATAAAAAGAAAAAGGGACCCTATTTCTAAATAAATTTTATTCTAAAATTAAGAAAAAGGGAGGGTTGTTGTATAGTACAACAATTGGCGATTCACTGAAAGAACCAGTTATCTCTGAAAAATAAAATGAATACTATATTTTTAGTAAGTAAATATTTTTAAAGATAATGAAAACTATCCTAGGATAATCAAAAATAAAATCTAACTTATGAAAAAGAATAGAAATTATTTACAATTTCTTTCTAGTTTCTTGAAAATAAAAACATTTTTGGGTTATCTCAAGCTTTGATTGGTATTAATAATGAAGTAAGTGGATTTCTCCAAGTTTGGTTTTATAATATACTCTATTGTCATAGGTATTGCCTCTGCTGCCCGCAAACGTTCATAGTTTCGACAAGGTTACCTTTTAACCATTAACTATTCATTGTCCCATCCAACTAAGATTATGACTTTTTAAAAGATAAATTCATAAGACATATTATCTCATGTTTTTTGTATTTTTTTTTTTTTTTTATTCTTAAGAGCCATTGTTCTGGTTTGGTAGCCAGTTAATAACAATGCCATTCACTAGTTGTAATTAAACTGAACAAGCTGGCTCGTGATGAGACCCCTTGTCTTATATTGATAAGCCATTACCCTGTTTTGATGTGCAGTATTGGTAATGTCAGTTTCATTACTTCTTATGAATATGGTAAGTCGGCTCATGATGAGACCTCTTATCTCTTAAATTTTTTTTGCATAATTTCTTAGAATTACATTCTAAAAAATCACAACCTACATGGATGGGGTGAAATAGTTTTATCCTTAAGAATCAATGGATGACAATTTTCAGAGTTTTTTTGAGTACCAAGACTTGAATAATCTTTACTTTTATAGATAACCTTTCTCTGCTTAATAAACTTATAATGATTTACATTTCCCTCAAGTTTTCAAAAGATCATGCAAATAATTGGTATAATCTTTCAAAGTTTAACATCTTATTTAAAATTATCAAAAGACTATGATCATTTCTTTAAAAATTCTTATTTACATAAAATAAATATTTATAATATTCTTCCTAAGAATTTTTCTAACAAGTAAACAATCAATTAGAGACTCATTAACAACCTTTATTTGCAAAAACAATTAAATACTTTGCAGAAAGGAATATGTACAGTTTAAGAAGGGGTTACCTCCTTATGAAAAGAATTTCTTCAAGATAAGCCCATTTACAGGAAGAGATTCTCTCTTACCCGTTAGATCTTGGAGTATGAATGTATTTGAGCCTATCTTCTCAACGATCTGAAATGGTCCAAGCCACATTTTCTGAAATTTGGTATGTTTACCTTTTTCTTCGTGTGCTTTATCCCATTTCAGAACAAGATCACCAATTGACAAAATTTTTGAGCTGGTAGAACTTGCATCAAAAGAAGATTTTACAAGCTGTTGATGTTTTTCATGAACAATTTTAGCTTTATCTCTATCTTCTTCTAGTTTAAGGATTTGATCATATCTCAATTGAATGGATGAAGAAGGATTTTCTTCAATAAATTGCACTAAGGCTAATGATGGAAGAGTTAAATTTGATGGTATCACAGCTTCTTTTCCATAAACTAAATTAAAAGGTGAAGTTCCTATTGAAGCTTTTTCAGTAATACGATCAGCCCATAATGCAGAGATTAAAGATTTATGCCAATTCTTTTGATTTTGATCAATAGTCCTTTTAATAATTTTGATGAGATTTTTGTTAGTGGATTCAGCCAAACCATTACCTTGTGGGTAATAATTTGCTGAATATTTGAGTTTAAAACCTCTTTTGACTGCAAATTCTATTAAACTATTTCCAGAAAAATAAGATGCATTATCAAAGACAAGAGCTTGAGGTACACCAAACCTGGTTATGATGAATTGATTTATGAAATCAATAATTGCATCAGAATTGGCTACCTTCAAAGGGATTGCTTCTACCCATTTCGTAAAGTAATCAGTTGCAGTAAGGATGTACTTGTGTTGTTTGGAAGAATGAGGTACTATCTCACCAATAATGTCAAGCCCCCATTGTTCGAATGGTTGCTCAATACTCACTAGTTGCAAAGGAAAAGCTGGTTTCCTTTGTCTTCCACTTGCAGTTTGACAAATTCTGCACTTCCTTACGTAATCATGCATATCTTTAAAAAGGGTAGGCCAGTAATAACCAACACGAATTATTTTGTGAGCTGTGGTATCACCTCCAAAATGACCTCCTGCTGGTCCATCATGCAACTCCTGCAAAACCTTTTCAGCTTCAGTCTTTTCAAGACATCTTAATAAAATTGAATCATAATTTTTCCTAAATAACACATTATCAATGATCTCATATTTAACAGCCTTTAACCTTAAAGCACGTTTTTTCTTATAGCTGAGATTAGAAGGAGCATACCCATTTTTCAAGTAATAGATGAGATCAGCATACTGAGATTCAGAATCTGTAACACTTATCTAACTTACTTGAATATCTTGATTTGAATCTTGATTTTCTAGTATGTTATGAGCTCCTGCTAATAATCTGCAAAAATCTTGTCCTCTAACAATCTTAGCTGGTTTAATATCAACATCATATTCTTGCAGAGTTGTTACCCAGTTAGCTCGTTTTTCTCCTACTTCTCTCTGAATTAATAATTGTCTCACTGCAGAGAATGGGACAATGATTTTTGTATGAGTTTTCAAGAGAAAAGGTCTGAAATGCTTGATTGATTTAAACACAGCAAAGGCTTGTTTTTCAACATCGGAATAATTCAGTTTAGCTCCTTGCAGATTTGAGCTAAAGAAAGAAATTGGTGCTTCAATTTTCTAATCATTGAGTTGTGTTAAAACAGCGGCATAGGATGTCTCGGTGGCTAAGGTATACAAAATAAAATCTTTAGAAAAATCCGGGGTACTCAATGCTGGTGCATTAATGATCGCTTGTTTGATTGCCTCAAAGGCTTCTTTCTCTTTATGCCCCCATTTGAATACTGAATTCTTCTTGATTATATTTTGCATAGGTAAAACAATTAAAGAAAAATCAGGAATGAATCTTTTTACAAAATTGATCTGTCCGAGAAATGATTGCATGGATTTTTTATTATGAGGTAAAGAAATATCAGAAATTTCTTTTACTCTATCTGGATCAATGTATATACCATCTTTTGACACAACAAATCCTAAGAGTTTTCCTTCATCCAAAGCAAAGAAAGATTTCTTTGGATTTAAGGAAATACCAAACCTTCTACATCTTTCAAATATTTGTTTTAGATCATGTAGATGATTGGTTCTCTTTTTTGAAAATACTGTTATATCATCAAGATAAACAACAACTGATTTATTGATCAGACCTTTAAATGCTATGTCCATGGCTCTTTGGAAAGTTGCTCTTGCATTTATTAGACCAAAAGGCATTTTCTGATAAGCATAAGTTCCCCATTTTGTTCTGAAAGTTGTTTTCAATCTGTCATCTGGATGAACTAAAACTTGATTATAGCCCGAAAATCCATCAAGAAATGACATAAGTTCAGAACCAGCTACCTTTTGAAGTATCTGTTCCATGGTTGGCAATGGGAAATTGTCTTTTAAACATGCCTTGTTTAAATTTCTGAAATCAATACAGATTCTTATATCACCATTCTTCTTCCTTACAAGTACCATATTGGAAACCCAATTGGAGTGCCTGACAGGAAAAATGATTTTGGCTTTTAAAAGTTTATTAAGTTCTGATTTGATTTGTCCTTCGAGATTTGGATGAACCTTCCTTAGCTTTTGTTGAACAGGTTTAATATCAGGAAGCATTGGAATTGTGTGTTGAATAACCGAAGTATCATATGTTTTTAAATCATCATAATTCCAAGAAAAAACGTTTTTATACTTGTTCAAGAGTTTAATGAAAGCATTCATTTCCTATGGTGTTAAATTGAGTCCTAAATTAACGTTTTGAGGTTTGGAATCAGAACCAAGATTTACTAATTCAAAGTGGAACTTTGAAGTTTGGCATTAGTGACTTTCTTGAATCTGTCTTTAATATCATATAAGTCCTCCAATTTAACAACAGATTTCGGAATGGGATTTTCATTACCTTTTGAAGCAATTTTTAAATCATGATCATTTTCATCAATAACTTGCTCATCACACGATTTTTTTGAAGTCATGAAATTTAAAATATCTTGATCATGATAGAAAACTCTCCAATTTGTAACATTGTCTGGGACAGATGGATGAAAAATTAATTCTACAGAAAATCTATCAGGATTGCAATCTTCAGTAGGTAGGAGTTTAGATGCAACATTAGCTAACAAGTCAGCTGATGTATTCTGATTCCTAGGAATAGGAGAAATATTGAATGCTAAAAAAGGAGTGGTGAGATCTTGTACTAGGGTTTGATAGTGTTTAAGATGTCCTGAAAGGAAATGAATAGTATTCCTAACTTGTTTTATGACAATTTCGGAATCACCAAAGACTTTCAAGTATTTAACATCTAACCCTATAGCTTTATAAAGTCCTTGAACCAAGGCTTCATATTCTACAGTATTGTTAGTACACTCAAATTCTAGCCTACATGACAGCATGGTTTTCTCTCCATCCGGATCAATTAAAATGCATCCTGCTCCAGCTCCATCACTAGACTTTGATCCATCAAAATATAACGACCAAAATAAAGATTTATCTATTGACTTATCAACAATTACATCAGAAGTATTTACAATTCTGGAAGAATCAGATTGTGAAAATTTTTCTATTTGAGAAACAAAAGTATTTATAGAAAAAGGTGATTGGGGTGCTTTGAAGTTTCCAAGAAATGATTCAGCAGAATAACCTCCAAGAATATTGTTGTTGAATGCTACAGGTTCATTAGGTTGTTCAAATTCAGTGACAGTGTGTGTCATATGTTTTTCTCGTTCGATTTTGATTTGATTTGGTTTCCCTTTGTAGGGAAGCCACATATGTGAATAATCAGTCGAGATATAACCATTGAGTTTCGCAGACCAGTCCCTGCTTAAAATTAATCCATAGAATTCAGGAATATCAACAATCAAAATATCAATTCTTTGGACAATTCTAGGATCGGAAGCTAATCTGATAGTAACTGAATTGATTTCTCCTACAACTTGAACTTTAGAGCGATCCAGTTGAACAGTATGAACTGCCGATTTCTGTGGTTCAATATTCAATTTGGCACAAACAGAAGTAGGCATTATATTAGAGGAAGCTCCATAATCAATCAAACAATTATGCAGATTCTTATTGTACATTTCATAAGTTAGAAGAAAAGGAGGAGTTTGAGAATTTTACTTTTCTCCAATGAGCACGGTATCAGTAGCATCTACCTTATCTGGTGGCTTACTAGCTCCCCTAGCTGCTTTTGTAACTACACCACTTGGTAAAGGAGCAATTGGTGTAGTGTTTAATTCTTTCAATAGCAACTTCTGCTGGTGTTTTAGTTTGCTGAGTTCATGTAAGGAAATATTGGCTTTGATCTTTTTCATGTCTTCAACGATGTTATACTCCATAGGATCTGATACTACTAAAGTCTTTGTTGTTGATGTGGAAGGATTAGAAGAAGATGGCTGATTTTGAGTAGGTAATGGAGAAGATTTCTTTGCAGGGGATTTGTCTTTGGTACTTGGAGTTGTGATTTTCTTTTTAGGAGCTGTTTGTATAGGCTCTGCTGTAGATTTACTCCTAGTACTTATAGGCATAGCTTCTTGTTCTACCTCACTATCAGAATTAGGGAGAATAAAATCCCACATTCCATGTAATTCAACTATTTCTTCATTCTCATCTTCCTCATCTGATACTAAAGATGTATCTTCTTCTTCTTCTTCTTCCTCTGATTATGCATTAGAGATTGCATTAGGAGGTTTAGATTCAACTTGGTTTCTTCTGAAATTTCGGAATGGTTTTTTGGTAGAAGTTTCAGCTACTTGTTTTTTAATTTCAACCATTTCATTTGACATGGTTTTAAGAACTTTCTGTAAACCCTCCATGTCATATGGATGTTTGGCCTTTTTCTTTGAATCATCTTTGAAGTTGACTTTCTTTGATTTCCTTTCCTCAATAGAATTTTTCTTTTCTAGATAAATAATTCGTTTTTCTACTGCAATAGCCTCTTTCATATTCTCGGCTAATGTAGGTTTTGTAGCTCTAGCTACAAAAATTGCTATGTTTGAGGGTAAGGCAGTTATATACCATTCACTTCTGACTTGTTCACTATGCTGTGAATCTGTGTGGATTTTGTTCAAGAGTTTGTTGAATCTAGCATTGAAATCTTTAATGGGCTCTTTGGGTTCTATCTTCAAATTTGAGAAGTCATTGAGTAAAGTGGCTATTGATCGGTCATCTCCAAACTTGGTTAAAAAATGATCTGCAAAAATGGCCCAACTTGTTATGGATCCTGAAGGTAATGAAAAGTACCATGATCCTGCTGCTCCTTGAAGAGTATAAGGGAATAATCTGACTACAACATCTTCATGTGTGACTCCATTCAAATTTATAGCCAACATAAAATTATTGATATGTTCTTCAGCTTGAATGTTAAGATCTGGACTAAATTTTGGAAGCCATTTTCCAGGATTATCTGGTAAGTCATGTAAAGGTGCAGCCATGTTGACTGCCCCTGGAGTAGCCCATGGTCTAGCCATTATTGGAACAACTATTGGAGGAGTAGTAGAAACTGGTGGTGTTTGAATAGAAGTTGTTGGAATAGATGATGTTGAGATTGATGATGACTGAGGGGAAGATGTTTGAGGAGATGATGTGGAAACAACTGCACTTTGTTGAGTTGTGGTTTCGAAAACAGGTGATTGAATATGAGATGATGAACTTGTATCACTTTCTGATTCCGATTGAATTCTTTTTGTCTTGCCCTTACTAGGTAAAGGAAATTCTTTCGGAGGAATACCAAGTTTTTCACTTTGCAACCTAGTAAGAGGTTTTGAAGGAACAAATTTTGAGCTTACACTACCTTCCGATATTTCAGACTCTTCAAGAGATAGTGAGAATCCTTTCAATTTATGGATTAAATCTTGAACTTCAGGAGACTCAGGAGATTGCTTGTCTGAATATTTTGAGATTTTGGTAGTGGGTGTATGAATATTCTTCGCAATTTCTTCTCTAGGATTTTGAATTTCAGAAGAAATTGAAGAAGTTAATGAGGGTGTTTTGCTCTCAGAATGGCCTGTGGATAAATATTTACTTGCCATTCATAGCTCATCCCCTCCTTCTAGCGCCAAAAATGTTAAAGCCTAGAAAATCTCTGCTTCAAACATTGGGGAAAACCACCCGGTCGGGACCTTAGGACAGCTCCTTTTCCGTTTGGTATGGTGGCTCCGACTGGATTTAAAGGACCAGTTTCCTTATAACTAAATGTGTTGGTGATGGGTTGATTTGGATGAGTGGAAATGGGACTAAATTAACTGAAATAAAACTATCTAATTAAACTAAATGCTGATAAAGAAATTCTAACACTAACCCGGGTAATTATAAGTGAATACAACTTAAGATTGTTCCAATTTAACAATAATCATGAAAATGTATTATTATTTAAATTTAAATGTGCAGAAACGAATAAAGATAACTCTGTTTAAGAAATTAAACAGAGTTATATTAGCATATTGCATTCATCATTGTATACCATCTATATATACTTATGAAATATAACATTTCAATTATACTCAGAAATGATATATAAAAGGAAACGTTATGAAAACCAAATATATATAAATGATAGAAAATTTCAAGCGAATATCATATAACAAAGGAAATCAACAGTGAACAGATAGAAATACCTCATTCATCTTGAAGACTTTCAAATGAAATCTGATACTCTAATCCAGTAACTTTGATGTAAAATCAAATCCAAAGGTACAGAAATGCAACACTTCAAAGATAATTTCAGCACAAAATCACCAGATGTGATCCTTTATAAAATATAAGAGGGAATGGAGTACAGAAATGTAAGCTCCAAATCCAAAAAAGATTACAACTCCGAATCCCCTTCTAAATGCATGAGAGGGATTTAAATAAGAAATTACATAAACAGAATCCTACTACTACTGCTACAATCTATCAAATTAAAAACAGAAATACTATCTTAAATGAAACTGATTCATTGCTTTTCTTTCTCGCTTGATGTAGCCAAATTGCAAATCTTCAGCATATCTTGGAGCCTCGGTGGATGACTCATCTCAGAATGCAGCGATCCAGCGTAGGTGGCATCGGAAAATTCTGGAATTAAACAATCGACATCATTTGAAAGGAATTTAATAGCCATTTGTTGATTGTTTGGCTTAATTAAATAAGTCCACATATTTTCCCAAGATATTGCTTGAAGTTTGTTGATTTGTTGACTTTTATTCATCATTTCTTCTTTCCATCTATTTTCGATTTCTTTCACTTTAGGCAAACTGCCAGGAACACAGTCTGAAATGAGATTGATTGAATACAAGCTGTCATTGATAAATTGCGTGATATTACTCATCATGCTCCTTGCTCTTGATATTGCTCTCTCGGCTTTCATTATCTGATGTTCCCATTCTGTAAACAAGATTTCTTTATGTCTTTCTTCTATCCTAGGAAGATTAGCTTCTCTTCCTTTTTCTGTATCTTGCCAAGTAAGAAATTCAGAAATCTTTTCATCAGCATCATCAATTTCTTGCCTGAGAGTAATAATGTTCTGGATCAAGGATGAGGTAATATCACAAAATGGTTCTGCCTGTGATAATTTTGCACAAAATTCATTCAATTGCTGAGACAGCAGTTTATTAACTTCAAGAGCTTCCGATTTGAATTCACTTAATTTAGGGAAAGCTTTGAACCTATCTAAAGTTGCTTGAAATTCCTTTTCTTGTACAATCTTCGCATTCATCTCATTTTGTAACAAACCTTGTAACTTGGAAATTTCTTCATTCAATTGTTGTTGTTTGCCTAAGACCTGCTCATCAACTTTCTTCTTTTATTTGGCAAGCTGTTCTTCTAACTGTTTGGACCCGAGTTCTTGATTTTGTAGTTGTTGTTCCAATTGAGTAATCTTTTGCTGACTTTCCTTAGCTTGCTCTTCAAGTAAAGCTATATGGAGATCTTTCCTAGTCATCATCTGAGAAACTTCTACAACTTTATCTACTGTTGCAGCACTATATGCTCCTGCATATTGGGACAATTTAGTGAGATCCTCAGATGGATTCACTTCAGTATTCTTGTAAACAATATTCATAAATTCTTCCTGTGGAGTAGAAAACATGTCCTGATCCATATTCCTTCTTTTTCTCTGTCTTCTAACAACAGCCTTATGTTTAGGGCTGTAAAATACATCTAAAGGAGGTATCTCCTCAATCTTCAATACAATCTGCCCTGTTGGATGTTCAGGAATGATTTCAACGTCCTGCTCTACTTGCTCTTTATCTTTATCCTGCAGTCCTAATTGCTGAGCAAATTGATCGTATTGTTTCAACAATTGAGAAGAAACATTAAGATCAGCAGAGTCTATAATATTCTCAGTAGTTTCTTTTCCTTCCAATTGTGTATCTGCTTTCTCTCTATTTGCTCCCTGCTCAATGGTTTTGCTATCCGATCCTCCTTTTTTATTATGCACATTAGTATCAGTACTTGTGCATTTTTCTATTGTTTGAGCAGTGGCCTGCTGATCAGTATTTCGATCGGATTTACCATCATTATTCCCTTTCTGAGCATCAGGTTTGCCATCAGTGCCCACCTTTTCAGTATGTGCAGTTGGCTGGTTAATAGCCGATTGTGTAATGACTTTACCGGTAGATGTTTCTCCTGGCGTTTTTCCAGATGTACCCTCTGTCTCTGACCCTTGTATTGGAATTCTCAGTTGGTCTAGAGGAACTCTCAACAATCTTTGACTTCTGAATAACAAAAATTTATTCATTTCTTCCTTCTGGAATTTAGACTTGGCTAAATCATAAGCTTGAGGAAAATCATTCAACGAAACAAACAAATCATCAAAATCATCTGGTTCATGCTCAAATCGAGCAATTGAAACTGAAGCAGTAACATTAAAAGCTATCTGTCGTGGATCATACTGTCTCCCTGGAATGGTTGCAAATTTACAACCCTTTATTTTGGCGACTTCCTTTTCTACATGTTTGAAGTCATTTAAAGTAAACTGACCACAATTGAATGGGAATGGAGGCCACATTCTCTTCTTACTATTGTTTAAAGCTCTGGATATTCCTTCAACTGTTAATTGATAGGAGATTTCCTGGGCGAGAAGTTTGTCTGGAACAATAAGAGGAAGAACATGGGGTTCCACAATACTCCCAAAAATCCTGATGTATGTGAACTTTTCTTCTCCAAACCAATCTCGTATTGAGGATAAGTCAGCTTTAGCTTTGTCTGAGAATCTAGGAGGGAAGCGATCGAAAATGGTTTGAAAGACAGGGATAAGGAAACCATGGCATATTCTATACACATTATCTTGGAAATGAACTTTCCAAAGAAGTTTATGATATATATGAATTGGGGTAGGGTCTTTGGGATTCTATTTCCATCCTAACAAGGGAAACTCGGAATTAAAAAAAAAAGCGTCTAGAATATAGACACAAAAGAAAAAAGGAGTGGAATTTCCAGCGGTTTTATCTTGTCTGTACTCGAGTATTCTATTAGCCATTCTATCAGAGAGAATAACAGCCCAGTCCATAATGTCGGAATTGACAGCAGCTAAGATTAATGGGACCATTTGTATAGAAAACCTAGCGGAATTGTCATTACCAAATAATCTACACATCATGGCAACGGCATAAAAATACGGAGGTAAGAGGGAATCTACAGAATACATACCGGATGCTTCATTTCTGTGCTTCTCAGGATTTTTCCTCCAATCTTTGATAGGATCAGATTGAACTTTATTATTATCAGCAAACTCTTTGATAAATTTTTTTTTATAAACCTTCTGCGGATCAGGAAGATGATACATTGCCTTAATGTCTTCTGCTTTAAACGACCCAAAAGACACTCCAGAAGCTGAAACAAACGTTCTGTCCTTTATATTCACACTATCGATGACCCATCGAATTACATCATAATAAGGCATGATGCTTTCTCTGGCCGCAATTCGATGCAAAAATGAATTTGCAAGTGATTTTTCAGTAATCTTAGAGTCAGAATCTGAGCTATCTTCATCTGGAACTGATGCCTTTTCCACTGTGACTTTGGGGTTTTCTTTCTCCAATAGATTATAAACTCCTTCCCACGTCATTCTTCTGAGCCCTTGGCATGATGTATCTGTAACTAATCTCAGTTTTGTTGGCTTCTCTTTTGAGACTGTAGGAGTCTCAACAAACTTAACAGAAACAGCGGTCTTGGCTCTTCTCGCTCTCTTCGACATTTCTGCGTTTGATATTACTTCCCTTTGTCTGTGAATGAAAGGGCTTGGTGTTCCTTGACTCTGCAAGACAATAAACTTTTAGTCGTGATAAACAAGCAACTTGAAAGGAACGATTATGAACTCATGATTCATTATTTATTGGTTTCGTATAGCGCGTAAATATTCTCTTTGGGTCACACTCATGTATTTAAAACCGAATCATCAACCAATATTCATTTGATTTGCTATTGAATACCAACGTACAATTGGAGATTTGGCGCTTGCGAAATATTATAATATTCACCTATCCTGAACTCTTCGAATGTAATAAATGTCATTTATCAATCGCATCGAAAGTTTTCAAATGGCATATGAATATCATAATACAAATTTCTCGATTGGCCGATTGCGATTGCAAACTTTTGCCAATTTCCGATTCGATGGTTATAGATTGCGATCGGGAAGTTTCAATCAAAAAGGATTATTAATAGCTTTCTCCGATTTCCGATGGTGGGGTCTACCATAAAAAGTTTCTCATTTAAACGGACAAATGTTTGTTTTCCTTTTGAAAAGTGTTTTTATAATAACGCGCATCGCATCGAAGAATTTTAATTTGACCGCAAAGATTTATTAGAGAATGCTCCGATCATGCGATTGCGATTGATTGCATCGCAACGGAGATATGTAAATAGATAACTTAAACTCTTTGCGATTGAAGTTTTGCGATCGAACTAATCGCATCGGAGGATTTGGGGTTCTATGTTAAATTTTCCTCTAAATATTTCTCCGATCTCCAATTGCGATTATTATTCATTGGACTTTTATACTTGACTTGTTTTTTATGATAAGGTCTTCTATATTTGATCGAATCAGAAGTTTTGAATGTTGTATTTGGTTTGTATATAAACAAAGATGAGCTTTTTCAAAACAATGAATCTTTATTTATAATTCTTTTATTTCTATAAAAAGAAAAAGGGACCCTATTTCTAAATGAATTTTATTCTAAAATTAAGAAAAAGGGAGGGTTGTTGTATAGTACAACACAGTACAAGAAGGTTAGGCTCCAAAATCTAATCAAAGGAAAATTTTGCAGGGTGGTTGTAGCCGCTACAACACCTGGGTTGTTTCCCAAATTTTGTGACCTTATTTTTTTTACTCGTAATATATTTTCTAAACTTTAATTCCCTTTAAATGCCTCGAACTCACAACTTCCAACAATTATTTCTATCCTTATGCATATATGTCCTGGACTAGTTCTTTCTTGAACAGGCTTTCGACCTTTTCTTAGATGGAAAAGTTAGGACAACTAGTCTACTTTAGTCTTAGAAGTCATTCTCTTTTTATTACAAAACTTCAAGTCTTAACAAAAATTTCCAGCTACAACCATACAACATTTTGAAATTATTCTCTTTTTTAATAGTTACAAAACTATATATAAAATTGTCTTAAACATTACAAACTTACTTTTTCCATCAATACTCATAAATTTAATTCTAAATCGAACAAGAACATAGAATATCTCATAGATAATTATTTATCTCTGTCTATACTATCAAAAAGTCAAGCATTTAAGGCCGCACCATCCAACCACCAGAATGGAAATTACTTCTAGCCTCACCCCCGATCTTTCTTCCTTCCAGGTAGATTAGAAAATTATGATAGACTATTCATGAAACCTCAAGACTGCATATGTCTAGTTTAGGGTTCTATCCTCGATGATTCTTCCCAAGGGTTCCACTAGTTTTGTGTCTAGATCAAGAACACCTTAGCATGGCAGCATCTTGCCAACCTTTACAACATCCTGTGTAAGGTACCAGATTCTCGTTTCTCCTTTCTCTTCATCCTCTAGCCTATTTTTTCTGTCCTTGGATCTTTTCCACCGAGATGGGTTTTTTTTCCATTCCTAGAGAGAGAAAAATAAGGGTAACTGCTTCTAATTGTTTGGAGGTTTCGAAAATTCCTTTGGATCTTTCCACGTCTTTCAAAACATCTCATTATTTGTTTTCAAATTAAGATTATCTTTTAATCATAAAGTTTCACTAGGACCTTCCCAAGTCATGAATCATTAAGTCTTCATGAAGTAAAGGTAAACATTAAAGTAACCATAATAAATATTCACATCATCTTGGTTGTTACATCTCTTCCCCCTCGTGTGAAACATCTTCCTCGGTGTTTAGTCCAACCCTTTGGAACAGGTCAGGATATGCCTTTTGCATAAATTCTTCATCTTCCTAGGTGGCCTCTTCTGGGCTAAAGTGTTGTCATTGCACTTTATTCTAGGTGATTCCTTGATTCCGTAACATTATTTCTTTGCTCAAGAATACATAGAGGCTCTACTAGGAATTCTCCTTCTGGTTCGACCTGCGCCATAATTGTAGATTTTCATTATTTTCTACTAATCATAATGTTTATTTATACATTTCAAATTACAAAATTAAATCTTTACTTGTACATATTTCCATTTAATAACATGCCTAAGATCATATACATATTTCTTCAATAATGAAACATGAAACAACTTCTGAACCCGAATATAGCAGGGTAATTCAAGTTGGTAAGATACAAGCCCAATCCTTTCCAAAATATAGAAAAGCCCACAATATCGAGGTGCTAATTTTTCACAACTGCCCCACTGCAATGTACTCCTTTTAGGCTTAAACTGTACGTAAACATGATCTCCTACACGGAATTACCTGTAGGTGCTTTCCCTATTTGCGTAAGCCTTTTTATATCTTGGGTAGCGTTTAAATTCTGGCGAACATTACTTACTACTTGCTCCATTTCGCCTAACATATTAGGTATTAATACCAATTTATCTTCAGGGCTATTCAAAATTGTGGATATCATGCATCTTTTCCAATACAACACTTCGAAAGGACTCATTACCAATGATTCATGGTAGAGATTATTATATGCAAATTCAACTAAGTGGAGGTATTCCTTCCACTTGGTCGGACACTGCATTACATACATTCTTAGCATATGCTCCAGTACCTGATTAACTTGCTCGGTTTGTCCATTAGTCTAAGGGTAGTATGCAGTGTTGAATTGAATCTATGTACCCAAACCCATAAAAAGGGCCATCCAAAAAGCAAAGGTAAATTTCACATCCCTATATGAAATTTCCAGCCTTGGTATACCATGAAACTAGAATATTTCCTTCAAAAATATGTATGCAACTTCAAAAAATTTATATGTATATTTGACCGATATAAAATGCATTTTTTTCTCAATGTTTCCACCACTACCACGATGGAATCATTCCTATTCTTAGATCTAGACAAATCTGTACCAAAATCTAAGGTGGTAGTGTCCCACTTCCACTTAGGTATGGGTAGTCGATGGAGTAAACCAGTAAGGTGTACGTGTTCTGCCTTAACTTGTTGGCACTCCAGGAACCTATCCAAATACTCAATAATATACTTCCTCATGCTTGGCTAGAAGTATTCCCTTTTAATTGCAAAAAATAATGTTTGATAACCAGGGTGGGAAGCATATGGGATTCTATGAAATTCATCTAGCATAAATTTCTTAATAAAGGCTTGGTTAGGAACATATATCCTACCTCTAAAGGTCAACATATTATCACTATTTATGCCATAATTAGATTGTTTACCATATTTTTATGTCTGACTAGTCTACTTCCATAAGAATTTGTATTCAGGGTCTTTATGATCAGCTTAATTTTCTTAGAAAAAAAATGATTCTATTTGACTGTAGGAAATTTCATACAAAAAATGTACTTTTCTTCTTAGTGCATTAGCCACTCGATTCTCTTTCCCCTTAAGATGTCTTATGTCAAAGTCAAATTCACTTATAAAAGCAATCTATCTGGATTGGTGTACATTTGAATTAGATTGGTTGAAAAAAAAATGTTAAATTGTTATGTTAAGTCATTAAAAGGAGTTTCCTTCCCAATAAATAATGTTGCCATACCTTTATGGTATGGACTACTACGGTTAGCTCCAAATCATAAAATAAATATTGTTATTTTACATGATCTTTCAATTTGTGTGATTTGTAGGCTATCACTCCACCCTCATGCATCAAAACTCTTCCACCAACCTCTTAGAAAGCATTCGTGCACACGGTGAACTCCTTCTCTAGATCTTCCACTTGCAACATGGGTGATATGGTAAATAAATGTTTCAAATGATCAAAATCTACTGGAATTCAACTGTCCATTTAAAATATCTTCCCCCTTTCCAGTAGGGAAGTTATACAATATGTGATCCTAGAAAACCCTTTGATAAAATGATGGTAGAAACCATCCAACCCCATAAAATACCGAATGTCTCCAAAAATTTTAAGAACATACCACTCCATGATGGTTTTAATCTTCTTGAGATCCACAATTGTGCCTTTAGACAAAATAATGTGTCCCAAGTATTGGATCTGGTATTTGTAAAATCACACTTGTTGCATTTAACATAGAGATGGTTATCTCACAATGTTTTCAATACCATCCTAAATTTTTTTTCATGCTCTTCCAAGTTCTTTGAGTAAATGAAAACATCATCAATAAAAATCAAAACACATTTTTCCAATTAAGGATATAATAAGCCATTCATCAGAGTCATAAATGTGTCTGGGGCATTAGTAATCCCAAAGTGCAACACCACAAACTCATAATGACCATAGCAATTCTAGAATGTTGTCTTACAAATGTCTTCATCTTTTATTTGGATCTGATGATATCATGAGTGTAAATATATTTTAGAGAATAAACTAGCACCCATGACCTGGTCAAATAGATCATCAATTCTCGGTAGAGGGTATTTATTTTAATGGTGAGTTTGTTTAACTGTCTATAGTTAATACATAATCACAAAATACCATCATTTTTCCTTCCAAATAATATAGAGCTCCCCAAGGTGACACACTTGGGCGGATATAGATTTTATCAAGGAGATCTTGTAGTTGCATTTTAAGTTATGTTAACTTAGGTATACTCATAAAGTAAGGAGTTCTTGATACAAGGTTTTCTCCTCAAACCAACTCAATGGTAGAATCAATGTCTCGCTTCGGTGGCCGCCTAGGTATTTCTTCTGGAAATATGGCAAAAAAATCTTGAATAACTGGCAAGTTTTTCATAGCGAGAGTCTTATTATTAGAATTAGTACAACCCACTTGCATGACATTAATTTGATAGCCCTTCTGAATGAATTTTCCTAAATGATTAGTAGTAATAGGTCACAGTTTGATATCTCTTTTTTCCCTTTGAATCTCCTACCTAAAGCCCTCTTCATTGAGAAAGCTAACATTTTTCTCTTTGAAATTCACAAGAGACCAATGCCTCTCCAAACAATCCATTCTAATTAATATATCATAGGATACTAAGCGTAACATATTTAAATTCACCTTAATCTATTGTCCTTATATCTCAATAGTACAATTTTCTACCTTAGTTGTCACTCTTCGCTCAACTCCAGTGGCCAATTACATTAACCAAGGATTTTTAAATTTAATCATCTTCAAATGACACACTTATACTATTTTTGGACTAATATAACTCATGCTTCCACTTGGGTCTATTAAACTAGAAACATAATGATTAGATACTTTATCTTTGAGTTATATCACGATGGGATGATATTATACCTAATTATCATCCAAAGGTGCATTAATTCTTGGTATGCTCCTAGCCACCTCTCCAATTGTAGAAGCTTCATGTATGTTGGAAACTTGTTTTGTCTGGACACGATGAGGAAAATTTTTATAATAATTGGGCTCCCCACATCCCTAACACTGCAAAGGAATTTTTTGTTGCTGATTGGTTTCTAGTTTTCTTGCTAGTTTAGTTTGTCTATTTTCAGTTTGTAATCCAAATATTTGTTGATTTTTCCTTGAAAAATTGGTTTGTTATTTTCGGTCTATATTTTTTCCACCAACAACTTTTACATTCTTATTATTCAGAAAATATTTTTTTCCCTTTTTGTATAGCCCACTCCTACCACTTTATCCCTTTTCCTTCATTTTCTGATAACAAATCTGGGCCTTCCGAATGGCTTCATCCATTATCTTTGAGTTATCAAACTCCAGCTTATTTTTCATAAAGATGTGTAGACTGCTGATGTAACACTGCACTTAAGTTTTTTATTCATGAGTATATGAAACATATCATAGTAAGGTCATAAAATTTGTTAGAAACTCATTTATTTTCAATTGGCCTAGTCTCAAATCATGAAATTCTTTTTCTTTTTCATCATAAAATCACTCAGTCAAGTATTTATCCTTGAAGTGTTTTTAGAATTCACTCCAATTTATTTCCTGTTCCACAATTCCACAGCCAGTCTTGATTTCTTCCCACCACAAAGTGGCTTTAAATTGTAATTGGTATATTTATAATCTAACCTTTAAGTTATTATCATATTCATGGATTTGAAAACACTTATTCATGTTAATCAGCCAAGCCTCAACTACCTCGTTGGCCTCTCCATCAAATGTCAGGGGTTTTATCTTCTTCAATTATCCCTGAAGTTCAACTTTCTTCCACTTGGTTCCTTTTTTGTCAAAAACATTGTCTGATCTACCTTCATAATCATTATTTTTTACCTTCATAATCTGCATTATCCTCCATTTGATGAAATTTTTTTGTCCTATTCCCATTGCAGGGCCTTGGGTTTGGCTCCCGTTGATTCTCTCTATCTAAAATTATCTTCAAAATTATCTCCTGTTCTCATCTTAGTATTTCATTATCAACTCTAAATTATTCGTTGTAGCTCACAATTGCTTAACTGTTTCCAACAGTGTTGCATTAACTTGACGACAGGGAAAATTTTAAGGATATAAATTTATCTCAAAGTTTAGAAATCTTGGTGAATATTACTAGTCTCTAATATGAAAATTGTAAAAGTCTTGGTGATAATTTTGTAAAAATATTCATAATTATAATGATTTGAATACCCTTTATAAAATTTTGGCAATTTCAAAGGTTAAATATTCTTATACTATAAAATTTAAGTGAATTGTATTCTAAAAAAATGGAAATTCACGGATTTTGTTTTTTTTAAAAGCATGGAAAATTAGACCACCTGCAAATATTAGCCCCTAATATTTTCCCTTCTTGACGAGACTTCTCTCCTAGTTGCACCCACATCTCAGGATTACCTTCAAGATAGGGAGCATCTAGCCTTATCAACGGTCTAATTCCTCTCCACATTTTGTTTCTTAATCAATGCACATTCACATATTGGTTATTTCCTTAGTTTCCCAAATTGGCCATAATGTTGAAACCAAGCTGTGACACCATTTGTAACATGCTCTAAGACACCACACAAAAGAATTAATTTACCACACTACTTTAAATATATGAGCATCATGATTGAGTATATATATAATGAATAAATACATCATTCACACCATTATTATCATTACAAAATAACCATGGAAATTTAATTTCATCTGACTCTTAAAAATAATCTTTGCATAGTGGTATGTATTATCGACAAGTAGATGGTTATCAATAAAACACATAATTTTCAATTACATTAAGTTAATTTTTAAGGTTTATTTTAATACATTAGACTGGTCTGTCATGAACATAATTTTCGAGTACAAACTTTGATGCTACCCATACATCTTAATATGAATGCCACCTCCCTCGACCACTTGACCTCGCATCCTCCATTTGTTTGTGCACAAATTGATCGGATGGTTGGAACAATGAGGGTTTAGTTATGGTAACCACCTCATTCTCGAGTATTAGAGTTATTCCTCGTTCAGCTAATCCCTCCTTAAGGTTTCAAATTTGCAACTTACCTCTATGGTGCCAAAGGTTTTCTTTTCTTTAGCCACTCCCACCACGCAAGTAATGTTTAATGCAACAGAAAAAATTTACAATTTCTTTCTTCAACATAGTTATTAATTCCTATTGTAATAGTTATTATAATCACCATAGCAAGACTGGAATTTTGTCTTACAAATGTCTTCATATTTTATTTGGATATGATGATATCATGAGTGTAGATCTATTTTTGAGAATACACTAGCACCCCTGACCTAGTCAAACAAATCATCAATTCTTGGTAAAGGGTACTTATTTTTAATGGTGAGTTTGTTTAGTTGTCTATAGTCAATACATAATCACAGAATGCCATCATTTTTCCTTACAAATAATACAGATCTACCCAAGGTGACACACTTGGGAATATATAGACTTTATCAAGGAGCTCTTTTAGTTTCATTTTAAGTTATGTTAACTCAGGTATACTCATACATTAAGGAATTATTGATATAGGGTTTTCTCCTCAGAACAACTCTATGGTAAAATCAATGTCTCTCCTAGGTGGTAGCCTAGGTATTTCTTTTGGAAATATGTCAGTAAAATCTTGAATAACTAGAAATTTTTCCAAAGAGAGGGTCTTATTCTTAGAATTAGTATAGCCCACCTGCACAACATTAATTTCAAAACCATTATGAATGCATTTTCCTAAATTATTAGTAGTAATAGGTCAGATTTTGATAGCTATTTTTACCCCTTGAATCTCCTAGCTAAATCCCTCTTCGTCGAGAAAACTAAATTTTTTATCTTTGCAATTTACTAGAGACCAATGTCTCTCCAACAAATCCATTCAAATTAATACATAATATGATACTAAGGGTAAAATATTTAAGTCCACCTTAATTTGCTATCCTTCTATCTGAATATGACAGTTCTCTACCTTAGTTGTCAATCTTCACTTAGCTCCAGTAGCCAATTGTACTAACCAAGGATTTTTAAATTTAATCATCTGCAAATGACACACTTATACTATTTTTAGACTAATATAACTCATGCTTGCACTTGGTTATATTAAAATAGAAACATAATGATTAGCTAATTTACCTTCGAGTTATATCATGGTGGGCTTATATTCTACCTGATTATCATCCAAAGGTGCATTAATTCTTGGTATGCTCGTAACCACCTCTCCAACTATAGAAGCTTCATGTATGTTGGCAACTTGTTCTATCTAGACACGATGAGGACAAGTTTTATAATAATTGGGCTCCCCACATGCCTAACATTGCAGAGGAGTTTTTTGTTGATGATTGGTTTATGGTTTTCTTGCTACTTCAGTTTGTCTGTTTTCAGTTTGTAATCCAAATATTTTCTAATTTTTATGTGAAAACTTGGTTTGTTGTTTTCGGTCCATAAATTTTCCACCAACAACTTTTACTTCTTATTATTCGAAAGTTTTTTATGTCCCATTTTGTATAACTCACTCCTACCACTTTATCCCTTTTTCTTCATTTGCTGATAACAAATCCGATCCTTCCAAATGGCTTCATCCATTGTCTTTGGGTTATCAAACTCCAACTTCTCCTTCATAAAGATGGCTAGACTGCTAATGAAACACTCCACTTTATATTTTTATTCCCGAATATATGGAACATATCTTAGTAAGGTCATACAAATTATTAAAAATTCATCAATTGTCAATTGGCCTAGTCTCAAATCATGAAATTATTTTGCTTTTTCGTCGTAAAATCACCTAGTCAAGTAATTATCCTTGAAGTGTTTTTGGAAGTCACTCAAAGTTATTTCCTGTTCATCAATTCCACAAACATTATTCAATTCTTCCAACCACAAAGTGGCTTTAACTTTTAATTGGTATATTGCTAATATGACCTTTAAATTATTATCATATTCATAGATTAGAAAATATTTTTTTCATGTTAATTAGCCAAGCCTCAACTGCCTCTTTGGCATCTCCATCAAATGTTGGGGGTTTTATCTTCTTGAATTTTCCTCGAAGTTAAATTTTTTTCCTCTTAGTTCATTTTTCGTCAGAAACATTGTCTTGTCTACCTTCATCTTCATTATGTCCTCCTTCAGGATCTGCAATATCTTCCCTCTGATGAAATTCTTTTGTCCTATTCTCATTTTCGAGACCTATGTTTGGCTTCCACTAATTTTGTCTATATGAAAATCTATTCAAAATTCTCTCTTGTTCACATCTTAGTATTTCATATCAACTCTCAAAGTTTTCATTGTAGCTCACAATTGTTGAACCGCTTTCAACGGTGTTGCATTAGCCCGACGACAGGGAAAATTTGAAGGATAGAAATTTATCTTAAAGTTTATAAATCTTGATGAATATTACTAATCTCTAATATGAAAATTGTAAAAGGATTGGTGGTACTTTTGTAAAAATATTCATATTTCTAATGATTTTGAATAGTCTCTATAAACTTTTGGTAACTTCTAAGGTTAGATATTATTATACTATAAAATTTGGGTGAATCATATTCTAAAAAATTTGAAATTCATGTACTTTGTTTTTTGAAAATTCATGGAAAATTAGCCCACCTGCAAATATTAGCCCCTAATATTTTCCCTTCTTGACGAGACATCTCTCCTAGTTTCACCCACATCTCAGGATTACCTTCAACATAGGGTGCATCTGCCCTTATCGACGGTCCAATTCCTCTCTGTATCTTTTTTCTTAATCTATGTACATTGGCATATTGATTATTTCCTTAGTTTCCCAAATTGCCCATAGTGTTGAAACCAAGCTCTGATACCACTTGTAACATGCTCCAAGACACCACATAAATGAAATTAATTTACCAGGCTACTTTACATATATGACCATCATGATTGAATATATATATAATGAATAAATGCACCATTCACACCATTATTATCATTACAAAATAAACATGGACATTCAATTTCATCAGACTCTTAAAAATAATCTTTTCATAATGGTATATATTATCGACATGTGGATGGTTATCAGTAAAACACATACTTTGCAATTACATTAAGTTAATGTTTGAGTTTTATCGTATTACTTTAGACTATTATGTCATGAGCTTAATTTTCGAGTACAAACATTTATGTTACCCGTACATCTTAACATAAACGCCACCTCCCTAGGCCACCTGGCCTCACATCCTCCATTTTTTTGTGCACAGCTTGATCAGATGGTTGGGACAATGAGAGTTTAGTTATGGTAAACAACACATTCTCGGGTATTAGAGTTAGTCCTCATTTTTTCTCTCCCTCCTTATGGTTTCAACTCTACAACTTACCTCTGTGGCGCCAAAGGTTTTTTTTTTTCTTCATCCACTCCAACAACGCAAGTAATATTTAATGCAACACAAAAAAAATACATTTTCCTTCTTCCACATAGCTATTAATTCCTATTGTGACCATTCTCTTACTATTTCCGCACCTTCCCTAGGTCTTGTTACTACTCAAAATAATAGGGAACCTAAAAGGGACAACTGTTAGGTCAAGGGAAATGATGGAGACTTATCCAAATATCACCATAACTAAGACACCCAACTCTTTATGCACTTTCACTGATGGGAGGAAACCTGGTATATAGGAAGTCAATTATGAGGGATAAGTCAACAAATGAATGTGAAGTGACCTTAATGATCCTTTCCCTAGAAGAATATTAAGAATGGATCTTTCTTTCTCTTTAAGCAAGGTACAAAGATTTTTAGGAGAAGGAGGTGAGAATTTAAGGGCTAGGTTAAGGGAATGTGACTTGTAAAGGAGTTTCCCAATCCCTAAAATCCTTGCAAAACTTGGATTCCCGAGTTGTCTTTGAATAATCTTATTTCATAAGAAATGGGACCACATGGGGCCAAGTGGACCCAACATAGGTTAAGGGGATGCATTTCAACAACCAATGATGAGGTACTGACCTAGGGAACATCGGGGAAAAGTGAAATATTGGGGCTAAAGCTTGGGATATATCACAATTCGACCATTGGAATTTATTAAAATTTGTAGGAGACCTTGAGGACACACCAACGCAGTAGAGGCTAGGATATTTAACTCTTTTTATTGCTACTTTGTCGAGAAAATTCAGCCCTAGGTGGCCAAGCGTGGCTAGACCTAGAAAAGGAGGAAAAAGTGAATACAAAGGGGTTTTAAGGTGATCACCTTATGGTGGAGCAGTGCTTAATTCATTTCGGGATATGGAGTCAAGGAGAATAATGAAGAAGTACTTCATTTCTATTTCAAGGAGGTTCTAAGGGCAACTTCGTCCGATGTTAAGGAAAAAAGAGTAAGTGTCCTTAAAGCGTTTATAATTCATTTGAAAATGAAGATGGATTGTCAATATAACTTCAGTCCCTAGGAAATTCCATTCAACAAACATGGCCCATACATAGAGATATACTATATAGAAACATAATTCCACAAGGAAGAAGTAAATGCATGCAACAATTAGCCCTAAAATAGCGAATATCTCATGATCAATGTATGAAAAAACATAAAAGAAAATAGCATCAACTTCATACTTACATGTAAGAAAATATATCCAAACATCAATACACTTACCAATAAAGAAGCTCCAAGATAAGAAAATCCAATCCAAACATAAAAATTCATTCATGCTTCAATTCGTTGTCCAAGAAGGAAATGTGAAGTTTTCAAGAGAGAGAATGATCCAAATCAAGTGGTGATCCAAAATAAATTGATATAAATCCTATTTATACACTCATTAGGATTTTGAATTACCAATTTGGGCCTACACTAGCCCCTAAAATAGAATAATCTAAAAATTAACTAACTTTTGGTGATAAGCCCACAAAACTAGCTCATAAATAAAATAATAATCCTCTCAAGAGGTCAAATAATAATCTATGCATGTCGTAGGGCCCTCCAAGAGGCCTGATGAGGTCCATAAATTCCATAATGATGAATATGACCCTCAAAAGTGATGTACAAAGGGGTTGCCCCTTGTTATCCAAACAATAAACCTATGATGCTCCCAATGGGTGTGGGGGCACACCAATGACCTCATGGGTCTTCAAGTGAGTCAAAGAAGTTTGTAGACCATATATAAGGGCTCAGATGATGGAAAAGTCTTGGGACACCTTCCAAGTGTGTGGTGCACTGATGGGGCTAGCTGGGCATAGTGTGCCATATACATCTTCCTTGTCTTCAAGGTGGATTTAGAGCAATCTATGAACATCTATGGGGATCGATGGAGTGTTTTCTACTATTGTGGATGCACATAGCTCTCTACAAACACCCTACATGTGCCAATGTAGACCTATGGAGGGTTAGGACCTCGTATAGGGAGACCAAACCCAAAGTGGACACCATCTGCAATCCTACATAAGATCTAATGCATCCCCTAGCCTTCCAATGCAACAAGTCATTAAAGTAATCATGTAAAAGAGATTACAAATCATGGACAACAAGTGGACACTTCATAATGGAATTCCATTCCATAGTGGGCTTTGGCATGTGCTAATGTCTCCAAGCTCCAAAGGGGGTTAGCCAAGTACTTTATTAAGTGGATTCTACCTTTTGAGAGGATGGTATGTCCAAGGTACATCCATCAATGGTGGTAGAATTTGATAAAGAGGTGAATGGAATAGGGAATGAGAGGGGAAATCCTGGGCCACATATTGAGGCATAATGGTAGCTAAAAAAGGGAATCCCACAATTGGGTATATAATGTATAGGAGGGAGAATTCATGGTACATGAGGTGCCTCGACCTTGATTTTTCCACCCTTATTTATAAAAAAAAATTATTTCATGATTTTTCTTTGATTAATTTCTTGAGTCTCAAAGGATAAGAGCATGATTTGCAAGATATAGCAGTGATTACCCCCTTTTTGGTGGGGTGTTTCATTTACCTCTAGGGGTTGGGATAATCATGGATTCTTGAATGATAAAGGAGGCTCATCTAAGGCATATGGAACCAATGTGATGGCCATGGGTATGGAGTAGAGATCATGCATTGGCTTTTTCCCACGTGCTAAATATGTTTGTCCTGGTCATCTTTTGCATCTTATTGTACAATTTCATGTTGAAAGTGGCCATTTATGCTTTTAATTTTTATTTACAGCTACTTCAACCTCCAGGGTATCGTTCCAAGCCTGAACCAAGGTGGGGTCAAGGAAATGGGGAGGCTAACCCTATGTGGACCTAGGTGGGAGATATGATGAATGGGGAAATAGTGAGTGTATGGGGAGTGATATATGTGGATAAGGGAGTGGGACAACACAAACAAAGTTGTGGTTTCCCAATTAGTACCACCATAAAACCAAATGGTTAGTAAAGGAGTTCCCATGAGAATTAAATCTAAGGGTAGCATCCAAAAAAGGTCAAGGGGACAAAAGCACAAACTGAGCCCACTCTTTTTGCCGAATCCCCCCATTAATCCATGCCCAGAAGTGTCCATGGTAAGTACACCCAATACTCAATTACCAAATGAAAAGACATACCTTTAGGTTTGGAAGTCCCACCTTCAAACATATCATCAATATAGATGTGTGAGGGACAATATGGTTGGTTTAGGTGGTGGAGAAATGGCACAATGAGCTAGTTGAGGGCTACAAGGGGTTGCTGGCTATCGGCTGAGGACCATCATGGAGAAAAAAAATCTCCTAGGTATATTACCCATGAAGTGGTGGGTATCAGGTCTCACGGATATTATTAGTATGCTACCCTTGGCAAGGAATAGATGGAACCTCAAGACTACTCTACAGGAAACATTTGACTAGCTTTTGTTTCTTGGTGGTTTACACTTCAGTAAATGTCTTTTCTCATTGTAATGCTTTTTTTGTAGGGTTTTGAGCTACACATTGCAATCAAGATCATCGTGCATGTATTATCCCCCATCCGAGCTAAATTGTTTATGAATTTCATATTAATGAAATAACCCTCAGTTACGAATTAATAGAAGCTCTTTTTTGTGTTTTCCTAATGTGGGTTGGGTTTTTCAACTTTTACTCCCGTTTATGAAATTTTTAGGTGTAGTCATGCTCAAATTTCAATGCTACCTCATTTTCTAGATTATTACATCTATCCAAACCTATACGATAAATTCTAGAGCTACTTCCCCAAATTCAGGTTTTACATATTTTCAATTTGATATGTTCTTAGTTACTTGTGCCGTCTTTGAAGAAAACCCAATTGGGTTTGGTCTCTTATTTAAACATTACAATTAACAATATTCTTCTAGACATCGTATTTCTACATGGACACATATTTAATTACTAACATTATTCTTTCATTTCCATAGAGAAAATATTAGTGACCCACTTATGGTCAAATCCTCCCATTAAGGTTATTTTGTAAATTCTAAGTTTAGACTGTCTAGTGGCCCACACGGAGCTTATTTTCATTGTTGCTATATTTTGACTCTGTTTAAATTAAAATATTTGTCATTTTTTATTCCTTGTAATTCTGAAATTATGGCTATGAATTGGTCAATGGAATATATACTTATCCCATGTTGTTCTGGAATTACCCAAATGTATATGTTGAGTTGAGTATGGAATTTAGTTGTCTTGCATGCCATGTCACAACAGTTGTTTAAATTTACGTTGTCGCACTCTCTTGAATGAAACACATGCTTGTCATAATCCTATCGTTGATTAATTTTAAGTTTTGGATTTTATTTTATTTAAAATTTATCCGCAAACTATTATCTTCTAGCCACACATGGTTGTGTATAAGTTTTTTGTTCCTTTTTTGCATACATGATAACAGTTCAAGCCGAATGTATATTTTCTTTTATTATTATCACCTGCCCACGAGCAGGACCCAGTTACATGGGACCTGTTGGCCGCCCTTAGGGCGTGGTTATGATTTCCTTATTTATTTTTCGGTTTTGGACCGCCTTCGAAAAACCCTGGGTTTGTTGCTCTGAAGGTAAACCAAAACATCCCTTTTTTTTTTTTGTTTATGAACCTACTTCGAGGACTCCTACCCTGGGTAATTTCCAAAATCTTGTGACCCTATTTTTTTACTCATAATATATTTTCTAAACTTTCATTTCCTTTACATGTCTCGAACTCACAACTTCCATCATTTATTTCTATCCTTGTGCATATATTTCCTCACTAGTTATTTCTTGAACAAGTTTTCCAACTTTTCTTAGAAGGAAAAATCAGAACACCCAATCTACTTTAATCTCAAAATTAATTCTATCTTTATTACAGGGCTTGAAGTCTTAACATACATTTCCAGCTACAACCATACTACAATTTGAAAATATTCTATGTTTTAATAGTTACCAAATTATACAAAAAATTGACATAAACATTACAAACTTACTTTTTCCATCAATACTCAGAAATTTAATTCTAAATCAAACAAGAAAATAAAATATCTCAAAGATACTTATCTGTCTCTATCTATACCATAAAAAATTAAAGCATGAGATACCACACCACCCAACAACAAGACTAGAAATTACATTCAACCTCACCCCCAAGTTTTCTTCCTTCTAGATAGATTAGGAAATTGAGATGGATTTTTCTTGAAACCTCAAGACTACACCAATCCATTTCAGGGTTCTATCCTCAATGATTCTTCCCAAGGGTTCTACTAGCTCTGTGACCAGCTCAAGAACACCTTAGCATGGCAGTGTCCTGCCAACCTTCACAACGTCCTATGCAAGGTGCCAGATTCTCATTTCTCCTCTCTCTTCATCCTCCAGCGTATTTTTTCTATCCTTGGATGTTTCCCACTCAAAAGGGTTTCTTTCCATTTCAAGAGAGAGAGAGAAAGAACGGTAACTATTTCTAACTACCTAGATGTTCGAAAATTAGTTTGGGTCTTTCCATTACTTTCAAAACATCTCATTCTTTATTTTCAAATTAAGATTATCTTTTAATAATAAAGTTTCACTACACCCTTCCCAAACCATGAGTAATTAAGTCTTCATAAAGTAAAAGTAAATATAAAAGTAACCATAGTAACACTCACATCATCTGGGGTGTTATATTGACATATTTAAAAAAAATTGTAACATTTCTTGGAAAAGGAAAAGTCATAAGAAGAGTGTAACATCTTAAGTCATCAGTGATTTTGAACTACAAAGTTGTCCATTTTTTAATGTTTTATAATTTTTAATCATAAATTTGATAATTATAAATATGGATAATAATAAATATTTATATTTTCTTAGTTCTAAATATTTCACATTGTCTATATATATATATTCACATTCTGTATATATGGGTATGGATAGCCTTTATGAATATTAAAATCATTAAACTTTAAAAATGGCTTATAAATTTTAATTTGAGATTATATATAAATTTTTCTTAGGCATGTTGAAACCCCATAAAAATGCACAACGAAAATGGGTGGATGGTTGGAATTATATATATATATATATATATATATGCTTGGGCATGCTGACACCAGAGAATGCAGAAGACAAGATGGATGAAATGATAATACTGAAGCCATGGAAAACGAATATCAACTCCCATCCAAAGTCATAAATGGAAAGGGAGTGAGATTATGTGTGTAATGATTTGAAATTTTTTGTCATGGTGAATACTTTGGAGAAGGAAAAGGAAAATTCTACAGTGTCAGTACTTACAACTTCAACTAGCTCTTTATGAGTTTGATAACTCTTCTAAAATATACTAAACTAGCAATTGCACTAGATGTTGCAAAGGAAATGTCGTAAGGTAGTTGTGTAGGAAAGACTAGCATTAATTTGTTACTCTTCCATGATGATAGTGAAATTGTTAGCATATGTTTCCAAAGGGTCTTAGTGCAATTTTGGATCTTAGATAAATAGGGGGAACTCAGGAATTGCATCATTGACATCACAAGAGTATCCTCAATATCAAGTTCTATCATTTTGGTTATTTAGTGTAGTTTCCAAAGAATGGATTATAGAGATAAAAAATATATCTATCCTTAGCAATTATGATTAATCATGTGCTTAGTGTAAAAGCTAAAAAATTAAAGTGCTTAGAATTGATTGGAAACTGAACGATTACGATTGGCCCATTGCCAGGAATCTGGCGCACTTTGTTTCATCAAAAACCGACTCCGGATGAAAAAATTATAGCCCGCTGACCTCTGTTCAGAACATGCAAATTTAAAAAAAAATTGCAGAACAGTGACATGTTGATGACATGGTAGCCTAGTCAGCATGCAGGGAATATTCTGCAGCTTATGCCTAGTGGCATTGTGACAAGTGTCACAACAAGATTCGGCAATTTGGTTTGAAGGTGAATTTTCTTTTTATGGTTTCTCTCCTAAGGTTGAATTCAATTTTTTTTTATATGAGAGATAGCCCAATTAGAGGCTGACACCTGGTGCAGCCAAGGGCAGCCACGTGCCCCCTCTACTAGACCCTCTCTAACTTCTAAGTTTGAATTTATGTTTTTTTATGGTGGTCGAATTCCGAGTTAGCATAGGTCCGCATTACATTTTCATATTTCCTAAGTTCTGAAACTATGGTATAACATATATGGGAAAAGTTTGATGAGAGAATATATAAACCAAAGTTTAAAGGTTATGGTATGGGCACATATTAATGCATACAAATGGTGGAAAAACATGTCTATAGGATGGGCGGAGGGTGGGTCGAACCAGTGGCCTCCCCCTCCTAACTCAAGGCCTTTTACCATTACAGCAGCAGGCGAGACGTGCTAAGAATTGGTAGAAATATTAAATTTCAACCCACCTAATACTTCGGCAATGGAAATGGAGGGGGCTAGCCATGCGGGCCAAACCCCTCCCATGTGACCATACTACATGACTATTCCTAAATGCTCATAATAAACATGCATAGTGTGAAATTAAACAATGTTTAACCCTCTTAATCTGCTATTAAATTAATTAAAATTATAGTTTTAAATGTCAGAGTTTTAGAGGCGCCACCGGAGTCGGTACATTCTCCAAAGTTGGCAGACTTAACTAGAGTCTTCTCCAGTTTTGGAGGAGGATTCTAAGGGAAAATTAAATTGACCACATCTTGAGCAATTTTCAACCAATTTTGGCTCAGGAAGAGTCATTCCTAGCATATTGGCATGATTTGAACACACTAGTATAGGTTGTAGAGGCAGAGGAGTAATTTTACAAGTGTTTTTGTCACTTTGAAGAAAAAGGAAGCCCGAGGCCACTAGAAAGGAAGGCCATGCGTAGATGAGCTGAAGGCCAAATTGAGAGAATGAATAGTCATTTATGATAGATTTTGACATTTTGGACTCATTGGAGTTTGTTT
The DNA here is from genome assembly GCA_034641835.2 of Pinus albicaulis. Classification (NCBI taxonomy): domain Eukaryota; kingdom Viridiplantae; phylum Streptophyta; class Pinopsida; order Pinales; family Pinaceae; genus Pinus; species Pinus albicaulis. The sequence goes on along the minus strand of CM076569.1, from coordinate 742,926,330 downwards.
CAAGAGAATTTTATGCATGTAAAAAATAATTTTTTCACTATTGAGCTAATATTGAGGCCTAAGACATGGAAGCTGGACCAAGGAGATGTAACCCAAGAGGGATTAACTCCTTCATAAGAACTTTGTGTTGATGGATCAATTGTGATAGTTTGTTGTTCTTTATGTTGTTGTTATTTAGCATTTGATTTTCATACTTTATGCTCTTGAATTCACTCATAAATCTCAGTTAAATTACATGTTTGACACACATTAGAAACAAGGAAAAATATGTACATCAAGCATAAGATTAGTAAATAAATTTTAAATCTAAAGTTGAAATTAGCGTAGAAAAACTAACATTCATACTCTGATCAAGTTTGTATCATATCTTGGTTGAAAGGCAAGGTTTTTTTCTTGATAGTTGCTTGCATTTCGTGCAAGTTTAATGGTTTCAAATTTGTGATGCTGACAAGATTAAAGTTGCAGAGAGGTGAAGGGAAATTTTTGGTTGCAAGTCCGCAAATTAGGACCAGAAGAAGGAGAGCTACAAGAGTACCATCTTCACCCAAATTTCCACTCATAGGTGCACTTGAAGAACCTCAAGTTTTGTCTCAAGAAGCTGAGATTGAAGAGGTACAAATTACACAAGAAGTTGAATTGATTGAAGAGGTACGAGCACTAGAAGTTGAGCTTGAATCGATAGCCATTATGTCAGGTGTTGGAGAGACTCAAGGTAATTCAGAAGAGGATGATGTCAAGAGAGACTTCAACGACATAAAGAGGATGGTTAAAATTATGTTTGATGCATTTACTGCTGGGATGGCAGGAGAAGGTTCTAAGCCTCCACATGGAGAATGAAATTTAGATGATAAGAAGGATGAAGAGAAGAGTTCAAAGGGTATTGGAGGAAAGCGACCTCCATCTCGACCATATTCATCATCCTCATCATCACCATCATCATGATTGTCCACTTCCACCACAAAAACCACTCATACTCACTCAAAAGCCACAAGAGGAAAAACACCCTTACTCAAACTTGATGTCAAATTTGAGCTTCCAATGTATAATGGAAAGGTAAATGCATAAATATTGGACAATTGGATATGTCAATTTGAGGTGTACTGCAGGATTCAAAACCTTCATGAATATGACATAAAGGTTTTATTGGCTTCTTTAAGGATGGAAGGTGTCAGTTCACAAAGGTGGCTTATTATAGGCAACATCTAAGTTCCTCATTCAATTGTCAACCCAGGGTAAGTCTTCTTATTTCAAGAGTGTAAGCACAGTATATGCGAGTGAGATCGAACTATAGTTACTCTATATTTTTTATGAAAAGGATTATCTAATTCTCGAAGTTCAATCAACTCAAAGGGAAGTGAAATGGTATAATGCAGATAACTACTCTCTCTAGCTCAGAAGGAGAGAAACCTAGGATTGAACAAAATATTAATGAATTGAACAACAACCTGAATGAATTGAATAGCAATATGAATGAATTGAACAACAATTACTTATATAATTTTGCAATGAAATTCTCTTCGCAAACTAACTAATTGACATCTTTCTGTAATGAATCAACAGTTAGATGCCCTATTGTACTGAGGGAATGATCTAATTATTAGAAATAGATAACATTGAGCAGTGATTACTCTAAGAATCATAAAACAACTATAAAGGCATTGGGAGAAAATTAAAACATCTAACAGAGATAAAGCATTACTATAAACCAACAAGAACAAATGCTAAACTATTATGATGAAAGAGAAACTTTAACCTCATGCTTTTCTATTTTATTGAGTGGAAAAGTAATTCACAAACTGCATCAGATAACTAGACATCAATTCTGTAACTAACGCATAGCACAGAAATTGGCAAGGAAACTCCCAGGGGTTGGGCCCAAACTACCAGAAGTTCTAATGCAATGAAAATCTCAAAAGATAATTGTTCAAAACATGAAAACTCTTTATTAAATTGAAAGATAATACAGGGATACAACTAAACAGTAATGTCCTGATACGTTGATTACAGAAGGAAATTCCTATTCAACTCCCCTATATAGTTCATCCTTGGTCCTTTTAAAGGCATTTTCACATAGTGGGATGGTATTTTCCAAATGACAGCCCGCTGAGCATGGTTGTCGTTTGAGTTCTTTGGGCATGGACCTGTCTTTCCACCTTCTGCTCATCCCTGGGGGTTACTGTGGATTCATGTTCTCTGTTTGTCAACTATATTTTGTTCATCATTGATTCAACTGCTTGATTTACCTGCAAATAAAGATGAAATAAGTCAAATCCTCGTTGTTTTAAACATGTTTCTTACTGTTAGTCACTTTATCCTGATTTTGTATTAACCCTTCTTTATTTTATAGTTAAGATGAGATAAATCCTAAGAATGTATGATAATTCGAAGTAAAAGTAGGGTGAGATCATACCTTAATTCCAGCCCAACATACTCCCCCACTTACATATTTGCAGGTCCTCGTGCAAACAAATGGTTGACATGCAACTAAGTCAAGGAGTAGGTAGGGTAGACTTCTTCCTGATATGCTCTGAAACCCTGTTTCTGCCTATTTCTTACGAAGGCAGCATTTGTGTGCGTTTCTGACAATTTGTAGTCATTATCATAGCCGTTAGGGGGGTACCAGATAAGAGGGCATCTATATCTACACCCTAACCATGCAGGACCCATGTTGAAGACCAGGTTACTATATGAGAGGAATCTGGAGGCGGCTACTTTGAAGTTTTGGTAGCCAAATGGCTCCCTATTCTTTACATTGTTTGTGGAGGCCATCCATATTTGTGTGGCCACTGCCAGGGCTACTTCCTAAATGTCTCCAAAATATTCCCACCCATTTTCTTTAATGTCTTTATGGATGGGTCCCATCTTGGTCCTTACACCCTTTCTTCACATGAAATTATTGTGTTGGATGAATAGCTGCAGGGGTTTAGTAGGCTCTCCTCTGACCCACAGGTCTAGGCCATGTTCTCTCTTTTGGAAGATGTTATGGCTTTGGCCCACCTAATATGGTTCTTAGCAAATGAGAGGAAGGCATGGAACTGAACATCTCCTATAAAGGGACTAGGATTGTTGTCCCTATCATCTTCTATAAAGAAGTTGTGCATGTACAGTTCGCATAAAAGGTGTTGGACCTGTTCATCTTGATCATTGCAGCAGTGGACAAAATATTCTATGGTTTTGAAAGTTGTGGGCTTCCCTTCCTTAACAGCCTTTATTTTCAGTAGTAAATATTGTTTCGTTAAGAATAGGGCATAGTTGGTGGCCATTGCTCTGCATGTTAGTGCATCATAATATAGAGAAAAAATCGTAGTGATTTGTTTCTTGGCTTGATCCACCTGGTATTGTTCCCTTTTTACCTTTGCCTGCTCCTCTCTGAGATGTGAAAATGTTTCATCTTCTGTGGTGGAAAGGTTTGTGAATTTCTTTAGTAGTGCTTGATATTCTTGTGCTGGTACTACTTCCTTTTTGCACTGTGCCAACTTGATTTGTGTTCGAATTAATTCGTTATACCATTTTTTCTTGGAAGCTCTTTCAACTAGAGGAGCATAGGCAGGGGTTTCCTCCGTTTGGGTTCCCTTTTCGTCAGTGAATTCTTGCCTAATTTGGGAAGAGGCTTCAAGAGTGTCCACCATGTCTATTTGTACCTCGATTTCAAAAGTGCTTGCTAAGTCAGTTTGTATCCCAGCCTTAGTAGTATCTATTAGGTCAGTCTGCATTCCAGCCTCAGTAGTATCTAACAAATTCATGATCAGTTCCATTTGGGTTTTGGCTATGGCAAATTCTTTCTTAGGCTTTCGAGCCTTCTTTACCTCCTTTAATTGTTTTCTGAAATGTTTCACAATTTTCCTCAATATTTTGCATGTCCCTCTCAGTTTCTTAACCTTCTTTTCAGCTGAATTCTCACCTATCCTAATTTCAGCAGGTGGTGGAGGGGCAGCATTCTCATTTTTAGGAATGGTGTTGCCAAACTCAAGATTTCCTATGAAGGTGTTTTCTACTTGTGCTTCGGAGTTTACCTCTACATGAGGATCCTGGCTGGGAGAGAAAATGTTACCTTCAGGTGTCAAAGGAACTGTTTCTATGCTTGTGTTTTTCTCCAAAGGGATAGTGTCTCCTGACTGATTTTATGATTCCGCTCTCCCTTCTGTCTGCTCTTCACTATTTACCTCATAATTCTCAAGAGGGGATAGAGCCCCAAAGGCATGTGATTCCTCTTGGTGGGGTAGTACCTCGATGCAGCCAGAACTACTGGCAGTGGCAGAATTTTCTAAAGGTTCCTCTTGCTCTTTGACTTCTGATAGGCTTCTAGATTCATGGCCTGCCCTCATTTGCTCCAGGACTCGAGCCATCTCTTCCTCATAGTCTTGCAAGGGCTTGTTTTGAGGGCTTGGGGGTAGTGAACGGAATGGCCCTGCCTCATCTATGAAGTCTGAGGTTCCTTGAAGTCTTTTGGACCTCTTTTTCCTTCTTGGTTCTAAAATTGAGATATGGATCCTTTTCCTTTTAGGTATGTTCACCCTAGGGAGCTCGATTTCGGTTTTGCCAAGGTTTTCCTTAGGTACCTATGTGGTAGGGTTAACAAAGTTGCCCCAGACTATTTGTTGCTTGTCCAACTCATGTATGGTGATTAGTTTGATTAGCTCGTGGTGACTGAAAACTGCTTTTGGATTTTTAGCTCTTCTTATTCGAACAGTAGTGTCATGCAATATAGAATTTAAGAAAGCAGGCAAGTTAACTGAAATATTTTGCTTAAGCACAACTAATAGTTTAAGTTGACGAGGTTTTAACACATCTTGGCATCCATCACATGTAATGTATCTTTGGATGAATGCCGTCATTTCCTACCATGGTTGATGTAGAGAAGTAGGGTTAATTTGTTTTCCTTTTCGCTCCAATTGCTCTTCCGAATCTTGATATGATGCAACTGCCTCCCATAAGAGAAGGTGTTTCTCTATCCATCTTTCTCCTTCTGCTGGTATTCTGGAGACTTCAAAAATAATTTCTTCTGTGATCAGTGTAACTCTTCCCCTGAGCCTGGTCTGTCCCTCTTGTAGGTTTTTGCAGAAACTCAATTGCTACTTCTGTATAAAATCCTTGTAATCGGTGTAAATATGCCAGCCAGTCGGCTTGCTGAAGGATAGTGCTAGCTACATCCAAAATCAGGAAGTTCGAAGGTTCGTTCCAGAGAGAATTTCCTCCCATGGTTGGTGTGCTTTCCTGAGCTACTTTCTACTTCTGATTGTATTTTCTTTTGTCTTTGTTGTTTCGAATGAATACTACAAGAAAGAGAAAGGGAGATTGCAGCCTTCTGCAAGTAACTTCATACCTTAATTGCGATGCTCCTTTGGTATTATCAACATATCCAATGGGATTTGTGCAGGAAATTCACATGCCTGCTTATTTATGACTAATTACACCCTCTCCGTCGAAGTAAGGGTGCCCACGTCCTCAAGTACAAGAGGGATTTGGCCACTCATGAATGCGAACGGGAGGAATGTTAGGATTCAATAATCATAGCCTGTACATGAGAGAGGAGGCCATGGTTTTCAAGTTTTAGGGGATGAGGAGTAATTGGGTAATTATGTAGTGTAAAGGTCAGATTTGGAAGTTTTGTCATAAGTGCATCTCGTGTGGAAGTGACCGGAGAGGGGGAGAAAAAAATATAACTATTATTATGATATGATGTCTTTCTTTAATGATAAAGCATGACAGAAGAAATATTGAGATAGGTAATGACTGGTGCTGTCATTTCAAGGTTCAAACATGTAAGCATATCTCCCTTATAGCTACTTATGTGGTAGATAAGAATTATCACTAATTCGAGTAGTGTCTTATGGAAGAGGAATGGAAGATAAGGTATATGTAAGAGTGATTGGCTATTGTTGAGACATAATCTCATGCCATAAGCAGAGCTACTGCTTCCAGCATGCGTTCATATCCTCAATAGGTTTTCTATTTTAACTCGAAAAATGAGCCAGGATCCTTATGTAAAAGTAGTTATTTTTCCAATTTTGTGGAGAGATCACCATGCTAGTATGATAGCCAGATAACCATAGTGCCACTCACTAGAGTTGTAGCAAAGCGATCAGGCCTGCTCGTGATGAGACCTCCTGTCCTTCAAGAAGTTGAGAAGGTCATTACCCTGGTGTGGTGGCCATTGTGGGCATGTCACTTGCTAAGCTCTTATGAACATTGTAGGCTGGCTCGTAATGAGAAACCCTATCCTCTCTTGAAAATTTACATGTAAGCATAGTACTTCTTTTTGAATCATAAGCATTTTGATTTATAAGGAGGTCACTGTGCTGGTGTGATGGCCAGATAGCCACGATGCCATTCACTAGGATTGTAATGGAGTGATTAGGCCGGCTTGTGATGAGACCTCATGTCATTCAAGCATATGAGAAGGTCATTACCCTAGTGTGATGGCCATTGTGGGAATGTCACTTGTTAAACCCTTATGATCATGGTAGGCTGGCTCGTGATGAGATCCCTATCCTCTCTTAAAAATTTGCATGAAAACATAATAGTTATTCTTTATACATGAAGGGAGGCTCATTAACTCCTTAAGAGTTAGGGATGGTGAGAGCAGTGAAAAGAACGCCAATACAATTAATATTCCTTATTCCTATTTCTTCATATTGGAGGGAAATACTACTCGAAAGTGTAGAAAGATATACCATCATAAGGTCATGTATTGTATGATAACATAATTGAGCTGGGAATGAATTAGCCTTTCATTTCATATATTCAGAATGCCAACTTCCAGTTTAGAGATTATAGTGTCAAAGAATCATCATATTTGTAATTTTTACTGCTTCCCTCCTTCCTTCAACTGTCACTTCCTCCTCAGAGATGCCTTTTATAGCTAGGGTGCGGATCGAGTGGGGTATCGATAAAGGAAGGAATAAAATACAAAAATAACACTATTCAATATGATTGAACAACAAGGAAAAACAAAAACGGTTGTTCAATCCGATTGAACAACAACTGCTCAATTGAATTGAACAGTAGTCATCCAAAGAATTTGAACAGCAAGGATAAAAACAAAAAAAGCATGGTTGTTCAATTGGATTGATCAGTAGTCGTTCAAAGAATTTTAACAACAAAAGATAAAAACACAAAAAGCACAGTTGTTCAATCCGATTGAATAGCAGTCGTTCAAAGAATTTGAAGTGAAAAAAGATAAAAACACAAAAAGTGCGGCTGTTCAATCCGATTGAACAACAACTGTTCAAATAATTTGAACAACAAAAGATAAAAACACAAAAAGCACTGTTGTTCAATCCAATTGAAAAACAGTTGTTCAATTGAATTTAACAATAACTGTTCAAAGGATTTGAACAGCAAGGATAAAAACACAAAAAGTACGGCTATTCAATCCGATTGAATAACAGTTGTTTAATTGGATTGAACAATAACTGTTCAAAGAATTTGAACAACAAAAGATAAAAACACAAAAAGCACAGCTGTTCAATCCGATTGAACAATAGCTGTTCAATTGAATTGAACAACAGCCGTTCAAAGAGTTTGAACAACAAAAGATAAAAGCACAAAAAGAACGGTTGTTCAATCTAATTGAACAACAACTGGTCAATTGAATTGAACAACAATCGTTCAAAGAATTTGAACAATAAAAGAAAAAAAATGAAAGAGGATGAGAAAAAGAATACACTTTCGGGCATGAGGAATGTACAACAAAAAAAGAACTAGGATTTGTAAAGAAATTATATACATTATTTACAAATGACGATAGAAAACTCTCATGTACTTGAGGTTGTGGCATTATCACCCCCTGTTGTCACAACTTGGATGGTGGGATTATTTTGTACCTATTAGCAAAAATATTCCTTTGTGAGAGGTTTGCAATATAGGTGCACTCTGTGCCCATTCACCCGAAATGTAGAATCAGACCCATCTATGGTGGTCAAGGTGAGTGTGCTATTATTGTGTACTTTTTTGAATTTCGTATGGATCGAGCCACCTTGTTTGTAATTTACTTGGACAATATTGGAATCTGGAGTCATAGAGCAGTGCCCAATCTCCTTTTCGAAATATCTTATTCTTGATAAGGTTGTCATGCCACTTAGCTCACTGTTGCTAGATGATCATTGTGTGCTGCAAAGCCAGTAACCGAATTTCATTTAGCTCATCTATTTGTTGGCACTAGTACATTTGGCGGAAATTCTGACACTTTTGACCAAATGTCGGAAATTTCCCCAATTTTTTTCAACTTTTTCAAATCCTGCCCGAAATCGTCACTATACCGACGTTTAGAGACAAGTGTCACAATACCGACACTTAGACAAAGTGTCGCAATTGTGACGTTTGGACGAATCCGTCGCAATACCGGCACTATGCCCCAAAGCGTCGCTATTGCGATGACTTCCTCCAAACGTCGCAATTGCAACACTTTGTCTAATTTTTTATTGCCTAAATCTACCTCAAGCTGAAGGAAGGTAGAGTTCAAGCTAACATCAAACCATGCTCAGTCTAGTAGCTAGCCCTACCAGATCAAGAGAGGCCTCTCTCCGGGTCAATCTCAGCAAAGATAATCAATAAGGTTTGAGATGACTTGAAATAAAGGCTGATTTTAGGCTAGGTATATATGTAAAAGAGTTTGATTTGATTTTTGGGTTTTTTGTTGGAATCAAAGGGAAAGGTAGTTTTGGGTCCGGGGAAGAGGCCTAGTTTTTGCAGAGTTCTGAATGGGGCAAGGAAGGAAATTGTTTTGATGCTTTGGATTGAATGAATGGATAGTTCAGACCGGTGAGGAGCTGAAGAGGGCAAGAGGCTTTCAAAAATCCTCTTCAAACAGATGAAAACATGGAAAATTAAACAAAACTCAAGGCAGAGCAAAGCAATCTAATGAATTCCACCTTTATCACTCATTTATTTAATTTAAGAAGAAATTAGGAAGGGAAATGGTACACATGAAACATAAATAAACTTACAATCATAGAGAGAAAAACACCATCAAAAAATAGAGCCACATGGATCCCAAAGAGTGCTGCAAACCCTGGTCTATTCCTTTGCCAAAATTGCAAAGATGAAATGTACAATGAAGTGCCAAGCAATCCCAAGTGTCCCACCCTGAAAATGACTGAAGAACTACAAGATATAGACCAGCCTAACTCATCCCCATGCCTCTAGGGGTCGAGCTCACCATTCTAGGAGCTGTTTCAACAAGATCTAAACAAAGAACTGGAAAATAGGCAATGAAACAGCTTGCCTCTATAAGATAGGAAATTGATTCATTCAGTTACATTTCACTTTTTGGTGAATGAATCTACTTGGATGAGTAAAAATGTGCCAAAATTACATCAAAGTCATGAAATTACATCAAAGTCATGAAATTACATCAAATTACATCAAGAGCTATACATATGAGGATAAAAAATTTAAATTGGCCAAAACTAGGCGAAAATCTGAACTGCTGAGTGAAAATTAGGCCAAATTTCCTAATGCGCCGCGCCTGAAACCTCTATGCGTAGCGCCACTTTGAGGCTGATTTTGAGGGCCTTCCCGATGTCCAAATTGAGCGCAAGATAGCTCGTTGGAAAACTATACCTGTCTACCTTCCAACCAAAGAATAATTTCTGAATTTGGTTTCCATTTGCCCCTCCAAAAATAAAATCTCCCAACATTTCGTCTTGTGTGTCCAAAAAGTGGCAGAAAGACCATTTTTAAGGTGTTTTTGACCCTTCAAGCAACCCAAAACTTGTCAAAATCCTTAGGTAATGGGTAGGCATGCATATATTTTGATGAAAAATCTAGAAATAAAAATTTTTCCTCAAAAGGAGCTGCCAATTATAAGCGCGCGCCAATTGGCGCTATGCATCGGGCAGGAAAATCTGTTTTAAGGCCAAAAATTTCAAAATTGACAAAATGTCTCCCAAATTTCTTAAAATTTGGGCTGAATGTCCACCATTAAGTGCTATGCTGGGCCAAAGAAGCTTCGGCCAAAATTTGGAGTCTATCATGCCTTTACGACGCTTTAGTGCCCTTTTTAGTCTTGCTTTCAGGATCTTGATCCTCGCTTTGCAAACATGATTTCGCGCCCAATAATGGTTCTTCATGTGCCTGAGAATGTTCTTTTCCTTTTTTTCCTTCTCCAACAGCTTCTCAAGATGAATATTGACCCTCTCAAGCCAAGTCTCTCTATCAGCCTCAATCTCCCGCTCAATGGATGTCATCTCGGTTTGGCTTCTTTGGGCAACTTGCTGGTTCTCACGGATGTTTCACAACTCCATGATTGTTTGCTGATCTTCCAACTGTTTTTTTCGCTGCTCCAGGTAATTTATGATCCATTGGGATCTCTAAAATTTGACGGTCAATGTGTTAATCTCCGCCTTTTGCTCTTGAATAGTCTCTCTCAACCTTGAGCTTGGAGAGCTCAAACCCTCATCAATCAGTATGAAACTTGTGTCTTGGCCTCCTGAAGGGCCCTCATCCTGCATAGGTCTCTTACCTATGTCCTGTACCTATACCTGTACTGCGGATGACAGCAACGAGACCCCTTCCACCCCAGGTGGAGATAGTACTCGCCGGGCTGCTGCAAATAATCCTCTAGTGCCTCTCTGATAAGTGAAATATGTCGGCACACTAGTAGTCTCTGCCTTCTGACCTCCATACTGATGTGAAGGTTCACCTGCATCATGGAAAACCTCTGGAGGAACCTGAGGAGCTGCAAAGAAATCATGGGAAATGAAATCCTCCCATGAAATACCCTGCAATCCAAGCTGATGTACAACCACGATCTTGATGAGTGCATAGTGATAAATATTGTTGTACTGCTGCTCGGGAGTTTTCTTCTGCACAAGATTGGTAATTCTCTCGATATTCCGGCACATGAAATAAGGAATGTTCATCATCCTCACTGTGGTGAAATGCATCAATAACCTGATGTGGTAGGCATAGAGGCGTGAAAACCGGCCCTCACAACTGAAATATCTGATAATGAGTTTCATCATAGGCGCATAGGATTCCTTTAGGAACCAGAATGGGAACACCCTGCTGAGTTGCCTCACAAAGCTAGGCCTGATGTATGGTTCATAATGCACTCTATCCACCTGCTATATTTTGTTCCACTATTCACCCACATTCGGTATTCCGGTTGCTTGAGAAACAATTTTCGGTGTCAAAGTGAAATTTACACCAGCAAGGGTTACCTGACCATCATGTAAATGCAATACAAACAAACGAGCCAACTCCTGATGATAATGAATCCTAGCAATCATTTCACAAAACTGATAGCATGACTGTTGTTGGAAACATGCCATGGCAAGTGGGCAAGCCTGCAATTCAGTCAATGAGGTGGGCTCCTCTCTCACATGTCTGCCACCTTTACAAGGCCTTCTAGGTGCATGTAGCTTAGTGGTAGAATCACTATCTCGGTCATATGATGTATCAATGTCTGTCTCCATGGTGTTCAATGTCTATGCAAGGTGTATGCTGGCTTGTATGAGATGAAAATGAGAATTTGGGTGTTTTTTTTTTAATTTCCAAATGTATGGTAGTATGGGAGGGACTGTGGGGAAATAGGGGAGTAGGAACAATGAATTTTTTTCAAGTGGAATTTTCCTTTTGAAAACTTGTGATTTGACAAATGTAGAGACAAGGGACAACCACTTGATTTTTAGGATAAACTTGGGATTTGGGGAAAGTTTTACAAATGGGATAGGGACAATGGGAATGAGATGATATGAGTGGATTTAGGGATTTAAGGGAGATAAGGGAATGGACTATAGTGATGAGATTAAAGTGAGGGGAAGTAATAACAAGGTGGGGAATGGAGTATTTGGCACCACAATCAATTTTAAAACTTCAGCTTCAAAACCCTAAGGAAGAAATTTTTCAACAAAATGATAGTGTTTGACCTTTTTGTATTAAATTCTCATAATCCATCTTCAAACATTTTTAAATGGAAACTAGAGGGTCACATGAACTTACTTGAGCAGAAAAAACCGAGTCAATTTGAGTTTTAGGAAGTAATGGCCAAAAATTTGTGTTGTCTGCCCTGTGCGTCGCGACCACTGCCCAGTGCGTCGCACCCTTTCTATGCGCCGCGCTCAGCCAATGCGTTGCGACAGTTGCCCAGTGCACCGCGCCAGCTAATTTCACCACAATTTTGCCTCCAAACCTATTTCTTCACTCCTCCATGATTTTCTTTGGCTCATTGATGTTTTGGCTTGCAAATGAATTTTTGAAACACAAAAATATCTTTATGCCAAATATTTTAATTTTTTATTTGAAAAAACCCACTTTACAATGTTTGAAAACTTTGGCACTTTTCAAATGAACTCTGTTTTGCTTGCTTTTTGATTTTTGGACTGAATGATGAATTTCTTGTCTGTTCTGCAGGGATGGATGGCATGGAACTTTGGCAAAGGTGACCAGGGCTGCAAATGAAGCATTATTACAACTGAAGAACTTAAAAATTACATTGTGTTTGTTACAAAAGGATAAAATAGACAATTTTTCTCCAAAACAGAGTTTTGAAGAAAAATCATTATCAAGCATTATGATGATGAAATTTTTTGCAGTAAAAACTTATTTGAAGCTTCCTCATATGCCTGCTAGCCATTATTATGCATCTTGAGACCTGATTGATAAAACCATAGACCTAAGGAACCTAAAAAACCCTAAAATGACTCTTTGCTAATCAGGAGACCAAAAATGACTGTAAATGATTTTGATGAACAGACACAGACTAGCAGGTACAAGACATGAGGGACATGAGTGAGAAGACCCTACCATCAGATGATCCATGCTCCTAATGGAATGCAGCTGACTGAACTGAGTGAGACACCTAAAATGAAATGCAACAAGAGAAATTTGATCTCTAACAGAGGGATGAAGATACCGACTCTAACATTGGCTCCATTGGGGATGGTAGCTCCTTGGAGGTGCCAAGAACTACAAATTTCTGGGAGAGTAGGCAGTGCCTTCGTCCATTGGGCTATGGAGTCCATAACCTCAAAAAAAATCGACATAAGACTCTTGACTCAATATTATTGACTGAAAATTAACTCAAACCGACTCAATTTTGAAACCAAAATGACTGGAAGCCCTGAATCGACAAACTCAAAACAAAGCTGAAATCAATATTCAGAGTTATAGCCTTCACCTCGGGCCCCATACTGAAGAAAAGATCACAGCACACACTTGCAATGAAACTGAAATAAACTGGTATGTACAATGAGAATGTAAAACAACAGAAAACATTTCAAAAATGATACTGCTTGAGCAGCCGACCATTGACCGGCCCTCCTGGACAATCTTCCCCATTCATCTCTTTCAGAAGAAAAGCATTCTGACCCCGGTAGGCACCAATTTTAAAGGGTCCCTTCTAGAGATTTTCGAACTTACCATGCTTACCCTTTTCCTCGTTTTGTGCATCCCATTTCAGCACCACTTCTTCCAATTGAAATTTGTCCGCCTTTGCTTTTCTGTCATATATTTTCTTAATTCTCTCTTGTAGCTTGAAATTGTTTTGGAAAAATTCTTCTCTAGTCTGCTGCAAATGGATCATTTGATTTATCCTCCTTTTCATATGATCATCTTCACTGCCATCTTCCTGCAGAAGTTTGACCACTGGAACTGCGAGAGAGGTAGGAAATACTGTGTCAACTCCATATACTAGCTCAAAAGGGGATATACCAATGGATTTCTTCTGACTCACTCTGTCCACCTAAAGTGCATTAACCAACTTCTTATGCCAAATTTTCTTGTTTATCTCCAGCAGCTTTTTAATAATGTTGACCAAATATTTGTTGGAAGACTCCACCAATCCGTTGCCTTGTGGATGATAAGTGGTTGAGTGTCCCAAAATGATGTGATACTTGTTACAAAACTCAACCATTCTTTTTGATTTGAAAGCTGCTACGTTATCAGTAATTAAATTATTCGGGAAACCAAAGCGAGACAAAATATTATTCTCAAGAAATGAAATTATTACCGAATCCGTAGCTTGCCTGGTGGGAATTGCTTCAATCCATTTCGTGAAATAATCTATCGCTGTGAGGATCCACCTATGCTGAGTTGAAGAAGCAGGATGGATCTCGCCAATGAAATCCAAACCCCACTGCTGAAAATGAGCACTTACCTCGATGGGCTTAAGAGGCAAAGGCTGCAATCTCTTCCTCCCTTCAAAAATCTGACATTCATGACAACTTTTGACAGTCTTATACACATCAGCAAAAAGAGTCGCCCAATAATATCCCGCTCTCAAAAATTTTTTGGTCGTTGTTTTCCAGAAAAGGTGACCCCCGTAATCTCCCTTATGAAAATCCTCCATAACCTGCTTTGCTTCTTCTTCAACCAAACAATTTAGCAAAACACCACCTGGATCTTTCCAATAGAGTGCATTGTTCAAAATACAAAACTTGGCAGCCTTCAATTTCAGAGTTCTACTTTTGTTTTTAGCCATTCTTGGTGGTGGTGACAAATTTTGGAGCACATATACAATATCTGAATACCAAGGAGAATGAACAAAGATTTCTGATACCTGAATTAGCGAACTTTCTTCGTTTTCCTCCGACATAGCAGAAATGAGATTAATGTCCAAGGCATGTAAATTTGATTCAGCCATTAGCTTAGCCAGCCCTTGTCCTTTGATAAGATTTGTAGGCTTTATCTCCACATCATACTCCAACAAGGCAGCAATCTATTTACCTCGTCTCCCTTCCGGATCTATTTGCACTAAAACATCCTTAACAATAGCATTAGGAACATAAGCAAGAATATGAGAATGCATAATATATACTTGAAAATCTTTCAACGCTTTCACTAAAGCAAGAGCTTGCTTTTCAATGATGTTATACTTTAAGGCTGCATCTCTTATGGTTCGGCTGAAAAAAGCAATTGGTTTTTCATGCTGATATCTTTTCTGCATCAATACTACTGCCATAGTATGCTCCGAAGCAAATTAAAACAAAATAAAATCCTGAGTATAATTTGGGCTGATCAAAACCGGAGCTAAATAAAGAGCCAATTTCGCTAAATTGAAAGACTTTGCAGCCTCCTCAGTCCACTTTACTACGCTATCTTTCTTAAGCATGTTTGTAATATCTCTTAGATGTTCAACAAGATTAGGCACAAAGCAGCGTAAGAAATTCATCTTACCATTGAATGATTGAATCTCCTTTTTGTTTCGGGGAAGATCAATTTGCTGAATAGCTTCTACTCGATTTGGGTCAATGCGGATGCCATC
Organism: Pinus albicaulis; assembly: GCA_034641835.2. Taxonomy (NCBI): domain Eukaryota; kingdom Viridiplantae; phylum Streptophyta; class Pinopsida; order Pinales; family Pinaceae; genus Pinus; species Pinus albicaulis. The sequence goes on along the minus strand of CM076569.1, from coordinate 742,911,122 downwards.
CTTTGATATTATGTGACCAAGAAGTTTTCCCTCATCCATGGCAAACAAACTCTTCTTCGGATTGAGTGACACACCATACTTTCTACATCTATAAAAAACAATCTTCAAATGGTAAAGGTGCTCTTCATCAGAATTATAAAAGATTGTCAAATCATCAAGATACAAAACTAGAAAAACATCTTTCTCATTTGCAAATGCCATATCCATTGCCCGCTGAAATGTCGCACCAGCATTCTTTAAACCGAAAGGCATTTTAGCATAATGGAAAGTTCCCCACGGAGTGGTGAACGCTGTTTTCTCTCTATCATCCTCATGGACCAGAATTTTATTATACCCGGAATAACCATCGAGTAGCGACATACGAGATGCTCCAACTACTCGCTGAAGTATGTGATCCATTTTGGGCAACGGATAATTATCTTTCAAAGAAACCTTATTCAGATTCCTAAAATCAATGCATAAGCGAATCTCACCTGTCTTCTTGCGTACGAGCACCAAATTAGAAATCCAATCTGAAAACCTTATGGGAACGATGATACCAGCCTTGTACAACCGATTGACTTCCTTTTCTATTGAAGGTAGCAACTTCGGATTTATTCTTCTCAATTTTTGCCAAAAGGGCTTTTGATTTGGCTTGATTGGAATGGTGTCCTGAATTATGTTTGTATCATATATCTTCAAATCTGAATAGTCCCAAGCAAATACATCAGCAAAAGATTAAAACAAACTGATATACTTTTCTTTTACCTATGGGGATAATGCTTTAGACAATTTCACCATCTTTGGATTTTCAGCTGATCCAATGTTCACATCTTCAACTCCCTTTTCAGTTGGCCGCAAGGTTGGTTTTCGAGCTACGTCATCTTGATCGAAAAGCTCCTCTAAAGGTATTAGACCTTTAGGAATGACATTATCCTTTAGCTGCAAAAATTCCATCTGATTTATTTGTACATCAGCCTCACCATCATCATGCTCTACATCAATAGAAGTGTCTTTGAATTTACCTTTGTTTTGCAGAAATTCATCAATTTCTTCGTCATCTTGAAACACTTGCCAATACCTTTGATTGTTCGGGACAGTCGGACGGTGCTTCACATGAATTTCAAATTTGTTACTTGAGTTCATCGGAATTTTCAAATTAATTTCTGCCTTAGCAAGTGCATCTGCAATACCATTCTGAATACGAGGAACACAAGTCAAAGTATAGTCTGAAAACAATTTCAAGATATTAAGAACATCATTTCGGTAAGCCCGAATTCGAGGATGTTTAGCTTGGTATTCACCTTTCACTTGCTTGATAACCAATTTAGAGTCTCCATATACTAAAATCCTCTTAGCATTTAACTTTCTAAGAATTTTCAGACCAGCAATCAAAGCTTCGTATTCTGCCTCATTATTTGAACAATCAAAATCTAATTTATAAGAACAGACCCTTACATTACTCGGTACCTTGTTTGGGGCGGAAAAAGGGTTGTGTACCCAAATGCCAATTCCAGCACCATCACTTCCTACTGCACCATCAAAATCCATGGTCCATAAACCATCTTCATCCTCTTCCAAGTGCTGAAATTCTGTTTGCTCTGTTATTTCTGCTTGTTGTCCATCAATTTTTTGCTGCTGTCGAAAGGCCGATTTCTTAGCGGAACTTTCCTGTCTTTGTCTATCTTTCTTTAAAACTTCTCTAAAATTTTCAGTGATCTCCGGAATGTCTTCTACTTCAACTAATTAACTATTTACATCATTGAAACTATTGAATACAAAAAAAATGACTCTAAATCTATATGTACATAATTGATTAGATGATTTACTGGTTTCTCCTTGCTAGTAATCATATACTTCATCTTTTGTTCTCGGTATAATTTTCTCATCTGACCAAACACAGGAATAGTAGCATAGGAGAAATCAAGCTGCAATTTCCCTTTAAGTTTTGCTCCCCAAGATCTGGAAAGAAGCATGCCAAATCTAGGAGGAATATCCGCCATAACCACATCCATCAAAACATTTTTAGTAGGAATTCGATCCAAACTGACCACCAAGTCTTTGATAAGCCCAATGCATCTTACTCTACTGGAATCGAAAGAGTAAAGATCATGATATTTCCTAGTGATATCCAATCCCAATTTCTCCATGATTGCTCTCGGCATGAGATTATGAGATGCTCCGAAATAAAAAATGGCATTATGTAACACAAAATCATGCAATCTAAGGCTGATATAAAAAGGAGGCACATCACTATCTGGAGACTCACCATCCAGTGCTAGTCTAAATATCAACTCAGGTTGATCATCTTCCACATTTACCATATCAGACATTGGATCGAAATTTAAAATCTTAGATACTTGACCCTTATAGCTGCTATTCTTCATCAATTCAGTCAAAGGAATGGATACTTTTAAGTTAGCAATTTCACTTTCTATTTGGCTGATTAGATCTTTCATTTGCTGATGGGGATTTTCTAGTAGTGGGATCAGCTATCTCTTTTCCCTTCTTCTGTGCAACAGGTGAATCATTCAAATTAGCTTCAACATTGACTGCAATTTTCTGCATGTCTTCCAAAGTGGCTGGATCTCTTTCTCTTAATTGATAGGCCATGTCCGGATTGAAACCATCCGGAAACTTAAGAAAATCCGACCTCCTATATGGATTTATATCATCGGGAATTTCATTGTAAACCGCATTGAATCTAATACAATAATCCTGGACAGACTCACCAACATTCCGCTTGATTTTGGTATATTCAGAAGTGATCTGAAGAGGATCTTTCTTTACTTCCCATCGATCCAAGAATTTTCTCTGAAGCTCAAGCAATGTAGCAATACTTCTAGGCGGCAAAGCTCTGAACCACTTTCTTACTTCACCTCCAAAGGTTTGCACAAATAATCTCATGGTCACATTTTCTGCATCAATCTCATGAAGGTCAAAGAAATCTGCCATTCTATCCACATGTTGCTGAGCAGGAACACTTTGAGGAGTGCCATCAAACAATGGAATTTTTCTTTGATAATCAGTGGGCATGTCATCCAAGTTTTGAGGCAACACAAGGGGTGCAAATCAGGCAACCATTGCTCTTGGTTGATTTACAATCAGATTTGGAAATATAGGAGGAGTCAGAGTAGTTGATGTATGAGGTGTATGTGGTGTGGATGGAGGTGAAACTACTGCAGAATGTTGATCAGAAATAGATGGTGGCACGGGAATGGTAGGAATGAAAGGAGGCTCGGTATGAATTTGTGAACCAGATGTAACTACAAATGGCCCAAGAGTTTCAGATGCAGACTCTATGAACTCAAGGATATTTGTTGCCACAATAGAATTCTGAATATTCAAAATGTAACTGTCAATGGATCTATTAGCTTGTTCAATTTCAAGATACTTGATAAACTCTGGATTTATGACAGTAGAACCAATAGCACTTTCAGACTTCGTCTCAAACAACGACAACTCAAATTGTTCATCAAATTCAAGATCTTCAAGGTACTCAAACACAGTGGGACATGAATGAGATTTAAACAGAGGAATCACAGGACTTTCTCGATGAAGAATTCTTGAAATAAGATTGGGATTTTCATACACTGGAGGTGGATCGGGATCCGGATTTTCTCTAGTATGTCTTCTGGAAGCCAGTGTGTTGAATTATTTTCAAAAATCAAAAGGAAAAAACCAACTTGTTCAACCTATCAAATTCTAAACTCATCATCCAAAGTCTAGAATGATCTGATGTATTGGGGGAAATTTACAAGTCAAATGTCACGTTTACAAACTAGACTAGAGATTGACTGAAGCAACATTTATCTACTTTCGCTAATGCAAAGCAAGAGCGTTTCGAAGGCTACCTGGCATAAATTCAAGCTCCGTCTGTAGCTTATAAAACAAATAACACTAACAAGAAAACCATTTTATTTCCCCATTATGTTCGCCACTATTTTATTGCCTAAATCTACCTCAGGCTAAAGGAAGGCAGAGTTCAGGGTAACATCAAACCACGCTCAGTCTGGTAGCTAGCCCTACCAGATCAGGAGAGGGCTCTCTCCGGGTCAATCTCAGCAAAGATAATCAATAAGGTTTTAGATGAATTGAAATAAAGGCTTATTTTAGGCTAGGTATATATGTAAAAGATTTTGATTTGATTTTGGGGTTTTTTTTTGGAATCAAAGGGAAAGGCAGTTTTGGGTCCAGGGAAGAGGCCTAGTTTTTGCAGAGTTCTGAATGGGGCAAGGAAGGCAATTGTTTTGATGTTTTGGATTGAATGAATGGATAGTTCAGACCGATGAGGAGCTGAAGAGGGAAAGAGGCTTTCAATAATCCTCTTCAAACAGATGAAAACATGGAAAATTAAACAAAACTCAAGGCAGAGCAAAGCAATCTAATTAATTCCACCTTTATCACTCATTTATTTAATTTAAGAAGAAAATAGGAAGGGAAATGGTACACATGAAACATCAGTAAACTTACAATCACAGAGAGAAAAAAACCATCAAAACATAGAGCCACATGGATCCCAAAGAGTGCTGCAAACCCTGGTCTATTCCTTTGCCAAAATTGCAGAGATGAAATGTACAATGAAGTGCCAAGCAATCCCAAGTGTCCCACCCTGAAAATGACTGAAGAAATAGAAGATATAGACCAGCCTAACTCATCCCCATGCCTCTAGGGGTCAAGCTCACCATTTTAGGAGCTGTTTCAACAAGATCTAAAAAAATAACTAGAAAATAGGCAATGAAACAACTTGCCTCTATAAGATAGGAAATTGATTCATTCAGTTACATTTCACTTTTTGGTGAATGAATCTACTTGGATGAGTAAAAATGTGCCAAAATTACATCAAAGTCATGAAATTACATCAAGTTACATCAAGAGCTATAAATATGAGGATAAAAAAGTTAAACTAGCCAAAACTAGGCGAAAATCTGAACTGCTGAGTGAAAATTAGGCCAAATTTCCCAATGCGCCGCGCCTGAAATCTCTATGCGTAGCACCACTTTGAGGCTTATTTTGAGGGCCTTCCCGAAGTCCAAATTGAGCGCAGGATAGCTCGTTGGAAATCTCTACCTGTCTAATTTCCAACCCATGTGTAATTTCTGAATTTGGTTGCCATTTGCCCCTCCAAAGATCAAATCTCCCAACACTGCTTCCTGTGTGTCCAAAAAGTGGCAGAAAGGCCATTTTTAAGGTGTTTTTGACCCTTCAAGCAACCCAAAACTTGTCAAAATCCTTAGGTAATGGGTAGGCATGCATAAATTTTGATGAAAAATCTATAAATATAAAATTTTCCGCAAAATGAGCTGCCAATTATAAGCGCGTGCCAAGTGGTGCTACGCGTCGGGCAGGAAAATCTGTTTTAAGGCCAAAAATTTCAAAATTGACAAAAAGTCTCCCAAATTTCTTGAAATTTGGGCTGAATGTCCACCATTAAGTGCTATGCTAGGCCAAAGAAGCTTTGGCCAAATTTTGGAGTCTATCATGCGTTTTACGACGCTTTAGTGCCTTTTTTAGTCTTGCTTTCAGGATCTTGATCCTCACTTTGCAAACATGATTTCACGCCCAATAATGGTTCTTCATGTGCCTGAGCATGTTATTTTCCTTGTTTTCCTTCTCCAACAGCTTCTCAAGATGAATATTGACCCTCTCAAGCCAAGTCTCTCTATCAGCCTCAATCTCCCGCTCAATGGGTGTCATCTCTATTTGGCTTTTCAGGGGCTTCATTTGCTTCACGATGTTTCTTAACTCCATGATTGTTTGATGATCTTCAACCGGTTGTTTCATTGTCAGGTAATTTATGGATCTGCTTGGCTCTCTCGCACCTGATGTAACAATGTCAATCGCCTCTCGCTTCCTAAATAGTCTCTTCAATTGAGCTGAGAGCTCAACCTCATCAATCAAGATGAAACCGTGTCTGGCCTCCGAAGGGCCCTTATCCTCGCATAGGCCTCTACCTCTATCTGGTACCCCACTGCATCGCTATTGACGACAAAGAGACCTCTTCCACCTGTGGAGATAAGTAGGGCTTCCTCACGGCCGGGCCGCAAATAATCCCTTGGTTTCTTCGAGGAAGACATATGTCTATAATTATAGTCTCTCGCCTCCGACTCCATAATCGATGTGCTTTATGTCACCTCCGCATCATGACAACCTCCTGAGGAACCCGAGGAACCGGTGGAAGAAATCATGTGGGAAATAAAATCCTCCCATGAAATACCCTGCAATCCAACCTGATGTACAACCACGATCTTGATGAGTGCATAGTGATAAATATTGTTGTACTGCTGCTCGGGAGTTTTCTTCTGCACAAGAGTGGTCATTCTCTCGATATTCCGGCACATGAAATAAGGAATGTTCATCATCCTCACTCTGGTGAAATTCATCAATAACCTGATGTGGTAGGCATAGAGGCGTGAAAACCGGCCCTCACAACTGAAATATCTGATAATGAGTTTCATCAGAGGCGCATAGGATTCCTTTAGGAACCTTTCAGAACACCCTTACCAGTTGCCTCAAAAGTAGGGGTCAAGAGTATGGTTCATCTATAATGACTCTATCCATGGTCATTTTGTTCCACCGTTCTGTAACTCATTCTCAGAGCCCTGTTTGTTAGAAAGAGTTTCTGTGGTGAAAGTGAATTAACTGAAGAGTTACCCCATCATCATGAAATGCAACAAAAAACGAGCCAACTCGATGATGATGGATCCTGTGCCAATCATTTCTGGACAAAATGATAGCACGACTCGTTGTTGAAACATGCTAAGGGTGGGTGGGCCTCAGTAATCTGCTAATGCAGGGGCTCCTATTCACATGTCCACACCTTTTATTTTTTATGAGGCTCTTCTAGTCTGTAGCTCTGTACAGGAATCATTCCTGGGCCATGAGCTGACAAGGCTTAGTCTCATGTTCAAGGTCTATGCAAGGTGTATGTTGACTTGTATTGAGATGAAAATGAGAATTTGGGTGTTTTTGTTTTAATTGCCAAATGTATGGTAGTATGGGAGGGACTGTGGGGAAATAGGGAGAGTAGGAACAATGAATTTTTTTCAAGTGGAATTTTCCTTTTGAAAACTTGTGATTTGACAAATGTAGAGACAAGGGACAGCCACTTGATTTTTAGGATAAACTTGGGATTTGGGGAAACTTTTACAAATGGGATAGGGACAATGGGAATGAGATGGTATGAGTGGCTTTAGGGATTTAAGGGAGATAGGGGAATGGACTGTAGTGATGAGATTACAGTGAGGGGGAGTAACAACAAGGTGGGGAATGGAGTATTTGGCACCATGATCAATTTTAAAACTTCAGCTTCAAAACCCTAAGGAAGCAATTTTTCAACAAAATGATAGGGTTTGACCTTTTCGTATTAAATTCTCATAATCCATCTTCAAACATTTTTAAATGGCAACTAGAGGGTCACATGAACTTACTTGAGCAGAAAAAACCGAGTCAATTTGAGTTTTAGGAAGCAATGGCCAAAAATTTGTGTTTTCTGCCCTGTGCGCCGCGACCACTGCCCAGTGCGTCGCGCCCTTTCTATGTGCCACGACAGTTCAAATTTGCACAGTGAAGAGCGGCCCTATGCGCCGCGACAGTTGCCCAGTGCGCCGCACCAGCTAATTTCACCACAGTTCGGCCTCCAAACCTATTTCTTCACTCCTCCACGATTTTCTTTGGCTCATTGATGTCTTGGCTTGCAAATGAATTGTTGAAACACAAAAATATATTTATGCCAAATGTTTTAATTTTTCATTTGAAAAAACCCACTTTACAATGTTTGAAAACTTTGGCACTTTTCAAATGAACTTTGTTTTGCTTGCTTTTTTATTTTTGTACTAAATGATGAATTTCTTGTTTGTTCTGCAGGGATGGATGGCATGGAACTTTGGCAAAGGCGACCAGGGCTAAGAATGAAGCATTATTACAATTGAAGAACTTAAAAATTACATTTCCTTTGTTACAAAAGGATAAAATAGACAATTTTTCTCCAAAATAGAGTTTTGAAGAAAAATCATTATCAAGCATTATGATGATGAAATTTTTTGCAGTAAAACATTATTTGAAGCTTCCTCATATGCCTACTGGCCATTATTATGCATCTTGAGACCTGATTGATAAAACCCTAGACCTAATGAACCTAAAAAACCCTAAAATGACTCTTTGCTAACCAGGAGACCAAAAACGACTGTAAATGATTTTGATGAATATACACAGACCAACAGGTACAAGACATGAGAGACATGAGTGAGAAGACCCTACCGTTAGATGATCCATGCTCGTAATGGAATGCAGCTGACTGAACTGAGTGAGACACCTAAAATGAAATGCAACAAGAGAAATTTGATCTCTGATGGAGGGATGAAGATACTGACTCTAACATAAGTGTCGCAATTGCGACGTTTGGAGGAATCTGTCGCAATAGTGACGCCTTGGGGCATAGTTTATATAAATGATATAAAGAGTTTGAATGTTGTCAACAACATCAAGGGATTTAAAAATCAAACGTAAATAAAAATGATTTGAAATGCAGAATTCAAATGTAAAAATCAAATGCGCGCTCATTTGAAATGCAAAAATCAAATGTAAATAAAAATTATTTTATTAAAAACTACATGCGCATTTTCCCTCATCTCTTGCAGAACAACATTCACCCTGAGCATTCACCCTCAGCTCTTGCACAACAGCATTCGCCCTTAGCTCTTGCAAAATGGTAAGTTCTTACTACAGGCCCTTCCTCCTATAGTAGAAGTTGACCCTATTTGGGTTTTTTTGGTCAATTCCATTGGATTGTGTTAGGCTATAGGGTTCTCTCTAGATGTCTTCTAGTGTTATTTCAGATGAGTTTCAAAGAGGATGTGTAAGATGTGTTTGTGCTTGCATGAATTTGACTCCACCAGTTTCATGAAGTTTAAGCTATGGATTTTAGTTCGACAAACTCATGCAAGTGCACAAGTTTGGAGTATCAAGAAATTTGAGGCTGAGGTACTGAGTAAAATAAGAAACACATTGATATGATTTCATCCAATTGAAGATGGGATAGATCAACTGTTTCACACTGTGAAGTGTACTACAGATGCAGATCCAAAAAAATCTACAACTTTATAATTCGTATTACAGGCGCAGATCCAAAAAAGTTGCAATTTTATAACTCAAGAATTGCCAGATCTACAAAGATTTGGGCAATTTTAAAATAGAATCAGCAACTAGTCGATTAGATGGCTTGATCACTACCAGCAAAGAACAAATATTCAAAACTAGATCCATAATGGTTTAAAAAAACTATATGTGCACTTGTATGGCTCAAAGAAAACTCCAAATTTATATGGTTATCTGGGCAATTTTACATTGAAGAGCCCTTTTAAATCCAAAATTGAAAACTCATTTTGTTTAAGATCTATAAACATATGTAGAATTTACAACAAATATTTCATAGATCTACAAATATTTTCAATGAATTTTAGATCTAGAGTATATTACAAAAGATATAGGGTTCTTTCAGGTATCTTCTAGTGTTGAATTTTTTTCCCTCAAAACAAAGTCCAGGTAGGGATAACAAGGCAACTGATGAAACAATCTACGTGGATAAATGTGTCTTATCTCCTTCAATAGTCATGCATGCTTTATTTACCACAAACACCTCTGATTTGATATTCATTTGCTGCTTCATCCATTTCACTTAGAAAAAGGATAAGGCTATCCCATGAAGTGCACCCTTTTGGTGTCTAAAACTAACCCAAAGTCCGCCCTTATAACCTACCAGCAGGTGCTCTATATGCTACTATCCAGCAACTACAGACACATTAGATGAATAATTTGAGGATGGATCAATAGGAGAGTTCACAAAAGCACATAAAGGAGAGCCCTGTGCTGGGCATAATTAAAAGCAATAACAATCTATAAAGCTACACTCCTCAGAGGAACCATGGATTGAAAAGTCAAAGACAAGAGAACCATTAGCTAAGGTTTTTGTATATTGATTTCATTTGATTGTTGTATATTGTTTGGCAAGGAGATTATAGTGCCTTTGTCAAAGTAAAACCTACAGACATTTTACATATCAGGAGTTGCAATCTGCTACTTCTGGTTTTTCAACAGGTTGCATTTCTAGATTTCCTCCTGGAGTTTTTCATTTCCGCGCTTCTGTTTTGAATGGGAAATTTCCCTTGAATTTTTTGTTAACCTTGTGAACTCAATTCAGTTATGCAACATCCTTATTCTTCTAGGGAATTTTATAGGAAGAGGAGGCTGCAATTAGCCTCTCTGCAAATTGAATCACTAGAAATATTAACTTGACTGAGTTAAATTATCTTAGCAATGTTGTAATTTAGTAATATGGATTTTCATCTTACAGGGCACTGGGTTCTGCTGGGAACATATTTTCCACAAACGAAAAGGAATTTGCTTCACTTGTTGGACCTGGATCACCATTGGAGATGATCTAGTGTATTGTAGAACTTGGAGCCGAGGTTTTGCTTCTAATATATATTAAAATTGTGTTGCCATCTATTAGTTGTTTTGAGCTGCTGTAAACTCTCTGGAATTGAAATGGTAATGCTAATAAAATACAAATTGCAGGTAGTGACTCTTAGAAGAGGCCCTTCAGGAAGCATTTTTCACAGGCAAGATATTAGTACTCAATTAAACATTCATATTGTCCTATGATTTTTGTATTTAGTATTATTCCATAATAAAAACCAAAATTTATCGTCATTCCAAACATTTCATCGTTTCACTTTATCTTACATCTTATTATTTCAGTTCTGACACTCGGGAGACATGGGAAATTCCAGCTTTTCACACAATTTGTACCATGCTAAAGTCTACAATGCAAGGAGAAATTATGATGGAAGATGTTGTTGATCCAACAGGGTGTGGAAATAAATTCTGTGGTGCATTCCTTATTGGACATTGGAAGACTTGAGACTTATTAATAGCAGGCCTGTGGGGTAGTATTGCAGCAAGCTTTAGTAAGTACTAAGTATAAAAGATCCACATACTTCCGCAATTTTTCATAATATGAAACAGGATTCATGGATATTCATTTTCATCTATGTACATAGCATGGCACAATACAAGGCTATGATAATTTTCTTTTAGAATAGCTTGTGACTTCATCATGCTAAAAGTATATGGATTTTCCTTGCAATATTTTAATTCCTTATTGGATTTTTTCTCACCTTCACTTTAGGCTTGGAAAACTTTGTTCCATATTTTTTTGGAATTTGACTCACCTGATAGACAGTGATCTATGTGGGCATTTAAGGCTATATTGGATGTACATGAGAAATATGTACAAACAGGACAAACCTTTGGTATCATGGCCTTTGGAAGAGATCCTGGATTCCCAAATTCTTCATTCTTCCCAGGATCTGCCTTGCTCTTCTCCAAAGTTTAGATCTACCTTGTAGGCTCGTGCCTCTTCTACACTACTTGAATTGGAGCACCTCCATTATGATATCAAATCATCCGCTACTATGAAATGACACAGGTCGCAGATGCTTTGATATACTTGCCTTTTGGGCACTTCACCGCGAACCAAGTTTTAAAATGTTACAACCCACTTGATATTTATCCCTAGCAAAAATTTCACATGTGAAGATCAGGCTTTTGATGAAGCAAATAACTTGGTAAAGATAATTTTTGATTACTTATGTATTCGGCCCAACAATAGAGATTTTGATGCACTATCATTTTTAACCATGTGCTGAAGAACCATACAAAAAACTATGTTTTTAGTGAAATTTGAGTTCACAAGAATCGATGCCAGTCAAAATCTAGACCTTGCTCCCAGCTTACTGGAAAAAGGCGGTACTCATATTTCATGCAAGTAATGGAATGCCTTTTTCGTTGTTTTATCTCGTCTTATTCGAACTTCCAAGTCTAACATCAATGATTGTCTTATGCTTCAGAAAAACGGTATTATGCTTTAGAGAAGTGTATCTACTTCTTGTTATACTTCTTAACTTCCAAGTCTAGCATTAATGATTATTTTATGCTTCACACATAATCTATTTTTCATTATACTCGAAACATTTTTTATTAGTTGAATGAGACAAACTTAAAAGGAGTAAGCTAATATATTAGCAAAAGGATTTCTGTCACAAATCTAAGATTCTTATAGGAGTTTAGTGGAAATTTCAGGCATCACCCTAGTAATCTTCAGTGTCTGCAAATTTTGACATCCAGAGAGAAGTTTATTACAAAATTAGGCAACTCCTACTTGAAAACATGTTGATGTTGATGCGTAGCAATATCCTTCATTTATAGCCATGTTGAGTCTTAACATATATTAGTAAGGAGTATTATAGTAGTTCACACCTATAATACTCACAAAGGGAACTCAGACAAACCATCATCTCTCCAAAATAGTTACTAAGATTTTCACAGTTGGTTTCTTCAGATTTATTGATGCCACAATACCATGTCTCTTTCAGATTACTTCAAATTCACCGAATGCTTTCAAGTGATTGTCATTATGAATTAGTCAAAATAGGTTTCAGCATACGACAAGGATTTATATGCACTGGATTTGGATAGTTTAACTACCACTTCGCACATTTCCAGGAGTTTATATGCCAAGAACTACTGCACTTTTAATCAGTCTGTTGGAAAATTTTGTTTCATATTTTGACATTATTAACGCCAACCTTGACTTGCGACTCTTCGAAATGAAGATTCAAACAGTTGAGTAATGTGGTTATTAAGGGACAAGAGTCAGATTATACATGTATCAAGGTAGGATTGATCCAGATGAACTCCACCTGCAGATTACAGATGTCTATCAACACTTGTATCCTTCAATAGTGTAGTTTGCAATACCATATCATTCAGTCTTTTGGTGTTCAAGAGTCAATATCAATAAAAATGCATGAATCTTTCTCGGACTACTTATATTTTCAAATCATCAACTCTAAACCTTTGAACACCATGCAAACAAAATTGAGCACCTGGTCACTGGATTAAAATTTCTCGCATGGCTAAATCCCCCATAAGCTTCTCTTACCCCAAACATCTCCCACAATCCCCCATAAATAGAAAAAAATGGAAATGGTTTGCATCCCTCTTATTTGAAAATTTCTAAGCTAACTTTATGGAACTGTTCTAGTTACCATAAACATATCTTGGTTCATTAGGGATCTTGGTTATAACAAATTTGATGCCTTTGCAGCCTTCAACTTTCTTAGAGCACATGGACTTGTGGTAAGTGTGTTTGTCATTTTCTAAGTTGTTTTTTTAGAGGGGAACAAACAAATAATATATCATCTAAAACTAGAATAAATGTGTAAAAGAAGCCCAAATTTATAGAGACACTACTACATTTGGCGGAAATTCCGACACTTGGTTCCGACGCTTTTGACCAAATGTCGGAAATTTCCCCAATTTTTTTCCATCCCGCCGGAAACCGTCGCTATACCGACGTCTATAGAAAAGTGTCGCAATACCGACACTTAGAAAAGTGTCGCCATTGCGACGTTTGGAGGAAGACGTCGCACTGGCAACACTATGGCCCAACGTGTCGCTATTGCGATGACTGCAAGTGCGACACAATGTCTAAGTGTCGTAATTGTGACGTTTGGAGGCCTTCGTTGCAATAGCGATGCCTTTTCTGCCATCGGTATAACAACACTTATATGCACGCAAAATACAAATACGAAACTTATATGCACGCTACATAAAAATGATTTTATTGTTTCGTATCCGTCGCAATAGCTATATTAATGTCTGATATCACGCGCGCATCCGCCCTCCACTCTTGCAGAACAACATTCGCCCTCAGCTCTTGCAGAACAGAATTTGCCCTCAGCATTCGCCCTCAGCTCTTGCAAAATGGTAAGTTCTTACTGCAGGCCCTTCCTCCTATAGTAGGGTTGACTCTATTTGGGTTTTTTTGGTCAATTCCATTGGATTGTGTTGGGCTGTAGGGTTCTCTCTAGATGTCAAGAATCAAGATTCAATACCCTCTATTATCTTCATCACCCAATACAAGATTTAAATTTTTCCCAAAGAAACGCTTATTAATTTGGCAGCCATTATTTCTCCCTGCTTAAAAAACCCTACATTTAAATGAAAACAAGCATTGCATTTCAGCTACAAAAATCTATTAGTGTTCAAATGTACATGTGTGCTACATTAACGTCTGATATCATGCGCGCATTCGCCCTCCGCTCTTGCAGAACAACATTCGCCCTCAGCATTCGCCCTGAGCTCTTGCAGAACAACATTCACCCTGAGCTCTTGCAGAACAGCATTCGCCCTCAGCTCTTGCAGAACAGCATTCGCCCTCAGCTCTTGCAGAACAGCATTGGCCCTCAGCTCTTGCAAAATGGTAAGTTCTTACTGCAGGCCCTTCCTCCTATAGAGGGTTGACCCTACAGCTTAACCAAATAGCTCCACTTGAGAAAACTTTTCATAATATTGGGGTTGGATATACTGCAGAGCAAACAATTGTAGTTATCATTCGTGCTCCAATATATTAATATAATTTTTACATTGAACTGAAGAAAGGGAAACAAGCAAATGCTAGCCATCATACAATGCTTTGACATAAGAGTTTTGAGTGACATACTTGAAAAAAGAACTCATCCACTGACATTTATAATCATTTGAGTTATTCAGGTTAAACACAATGTCAAGAATCAAGATTTAATACCCTCTATTATCTTCATCATCCAATACAAGATTTAAATTTTCCCAAAGAAACGCTTATTAAATTGGCAGCCATTATTTCTCCCTACTTTAAAAACCCTACATTTAAATGAAAACAAGCATTGCATTTCAACTACAAAAATATATTAGTGTTCAAGTGTACATGTGTGCATCACTTGTGTAGGGTATTCCTTTTCCACTTTCACATTATCCAAGAATGTGTGCAGTATAGTTCATATTTTTTGTGATTTAGATTATCTTGAAAAGGAAAGGTAAATTATTTCCCATGGAAAAAGAAGGTTTTCCCTTTTTACTACTGGAAATGGTACAACAAAGTTCCATTTCTACCCGAAAATCCTATGAAACAGGAACCAAATAAAGGCCATGTCCTCAATGGACATCATTTGGCTTTGAAAATGGCCATTGCACCGTGTTGTTTCTTATATTACAGCACGATATTTTCTTAGGTCATTTCTTGTTTCTTGAGATGAAAAACAACCAAAGAAATCGTGAAGATCCTTTTAAGAAATAAATGACCATTTCTCAATCATATCTCAACTATTTTTTATTTTATTCAGTGGTTGCTTACTTTGACAGAAATTTGACACTTTTATAAGGAATATAACATAAAAACACAAAATGGGAAGGAATTGATGAGGTAGATGACCTTTAGTTGTTGTCAATTAAGAATTGATAATACACGATGCATGTTCTATACTACAAACTAGATTCCTTCCTGGAGTTAGGACACAGAGTATTGAATCAAATTTGTAGTTTCTAACTTCTTGTATTGGTTCATCAATCTTGAAATTCAGACATTGCATGTCTTCATCGCTTCATGTTTGAATAATTTGCATCATATCGTACAATAGGAAATTAGGAATTATGATTATTATTACTTTATGGATCTGTTAAGTTACTTTTAAGTTTGCATGGTTTAGTGTGAAATTATTCTAGTCCCCAAACACATATAATCAATGAATTATAACGTGATTTCAAACATTAAATATCAACAAAATCGTTTAAAGGATATTGAAAGGAAAAAGGTGATGGAAGATAGAAAGTGCCTTACTTAAATTCTCTAAGGATTTTTCAATAGTTGCTCCAAAAGTTTCACTTCAAGGCCCTTCAAGATCGTCTCCAACAATGCTATACCATCAGCTTCAACAATGTTGCTCCAAAAAATTCCTCAAGGTCTTCACAACAAGTTTACTAGAAGTTGCTCCAACAATATATTCAATAAGGTCTTCATTGTCAACTCGTCTCTTGTTTGGGTGCCTTAATGTGCAATGACATGTTTCCAGGATTGAATTCAATGCAAGGCATATTTGAAACTCTAACTTTGTCGTCCGGTGTCTTATTAGAAATTATTTCAGTTTTCATTTTGTGTTTTTAAGTTAGATATTGTTTTCAAGTTTTTACATTTATAATTTTATTGCAATGTGGCAGACTGATGAGAGCAGTGCAGGAACAACCCAGAGACGGGATGAACGTGGAAAGAGGCCAGCGGAAGAACATGTAAAGTGCCAGCATTGCTCTATATTCAGGTATTTTAGTTATTTACATAATTGAAATAATATTAATTTTGTTCAAATATGCAGACACCTAGCCATGGTACGCCTGATGATTCCCTCTTTGAGGAAGAGCTTTCTTCATCCCTATCTCCAGTGTTCTTGTTGCGAAAAAAGGCACGAAATGCAAGGTCGGAATTTAATACTTTGATAGACGCGCCTCAAACACCTGAAACAGAAGAGAAGATAAAACAACTTACGAGCCAGCTAGAAAGATATCAGGTAATAATAAAAAGTCAAAAGGATATTTTTTTTGTTTTGCATGAGATGAATTGTGATAGTTTGATTTTTAATTTTTACATTGACTAAACTAACAAAAAGTTCTTTTGTATGTAGCGTTTTCTGGCACTTACTGAATCCGGTGTTGGTGGTAGTGGGACACAAGGGCAAGAGATTGCCCAACAACCCTCTTGTACACCTTCTACTCCTTTAGGTGCCAGGCAAGAAACACACCCTGCCCAAGCAGACACCCAGCCAACCACTGAACGTGTTGGCAATGATGAGGCTGATATGGCCAACTACATTATTGCGTTTCCTGGAGCTACACGTGTCAGCTCCACAGGGACCATTAATGACATGTTGTTGGTGAACGATGAAGGTGTCCCTATAAAGCATGTACAACTCCCAGGTAAATTTTAATATTTTAACTATTTCATGTACTTTATCTAAAACATATTTATCACGATTTTTATTTTTAAATTAATGATAATATCTTCTTTTTTTTTTCTTTTTTTTTAATCTGTGTAGGAAACAATGAGTTCTATAGGTATCTGGAGAGCCATGCGTTGGTAATTTTTGGCCCAACCATACGCACACGGTGGAATTCCCAGAGTTCCAACCTGAAAAAAGAACTTCTAGATTATCTAGAAACCCTTTTTGGGGTCGGCATATTTGATAGAACAGCGGTGGCTCAGGTTGCCGGCAAATATTTGAAATATACCAGGGACACCTATAGGATGCAATTGCAATTTAACCCTAGATATGAGCGTCCTCTCACAGTTCCAGATAGTGAGTGGAGAGCACTCATCCATGACGGAAAAGAGAAAAGGGCAAAGAAAGAAGCAAAAATGCCAACTGGACCCGCAAGGTAAATTACAACTTTAATTCAATAGCTTTAATTTTCTCTATGTCTAAAATAAAAGTGTGCTACGCCATATATGACTTTAATCTTTTGATGCTAGGTTGCCTGACACCTCAAAGGCAACCAAAGCTAGGATTGAAAAAAAAGGCCATCACAAGCTAGGGCAGGGCGGCTACTTGAAATTGGCCACAAGAATTGTAATTAAGTAGCTAAACATATTATAATTAATTGTATCTCCTTCCAACGTTTTTGTAATCCTATAAAATATGATTAAAAATACACAAACATATGTAATGTAGGGTGATGACTTCAGAACAAAAACAACAGAGGAAGATAAAAATATCACTTTCCATTTCGGCTATCAAGCCGTAGTTGAACGTCGCATAAGCCTAGGGCAGGTCCCAAGATCCAGAATGCCTGATAAGGTAAAACATTAACCTTTCAATACCTTTCAATATGTTTGTTTTCATCCATAAATTTAATTTCTAACAACTTTGTTTAAATCAGGGGAGCAACACTACCGACGACGCAAATAACCCAGTTTTAGAGCCAAATGTAGATGATCCTCACGTGCAACCTGATCATTGTAGTAGGGACCAAGCCGACAATGCTACTATCAGTGAGGGTCGTGACGGTAATTAATTTCCACTTATAATTTTTTCTAATTATACCTTGATGGTTGTCCTTATAACGTTTTTTATTTAAATGACAGAGAATGTTTCCCTTGAGGATCTTACCACCAGAGAGGAAGACAGGGCAACAGTCCCAACGGCGACAACTGGTGCACCAGGTAAATAATCTCATTGCAATTTTTTTTATTAATATTACCGAACTAGTTCAATGATATTTAAAAACTGACAATTAAAATTTAATATTATCCATTTTTGTAGGCGATGCCCCGTCACTGGATGAGACCAGACATCGTGACTACGCAACTAGGTCAGCGGCGACAACTGGTGCACCAGGTAAATAATCTCATTGAATTTTTTTTTTTATTAATATTACCAAACTAGTTCAATGATATTTAAAAACTGACAATTAAAATTTAATATTATCTGTTTTTGTAGGCGATGCCTCGTCACTAGATGAGACCAGACATCGTGACTACGCAACTAGGTCAGCGGCGACAACTGGTGCACCAGGTAAATAATCTCATTGCAATTTTTTTTTTTATTAATATTACCGAACTAGTTCAATGATATTTAAAAACTGACAATTAAAATTTAATATTATCTGTTTTTGTAGGCGATGCCCCGTCACTGGATGAGACCAGACATCATGACTACGGAACTAGGTCAGCAGTGCGGGTCGAAAGGCACGAAACAGGAGCAGAGCATGATGATATTGATGATGTAATTAGGAGCTTTAAAAATAGGAAGAAGAAAAAGAGAATTCGATAATGTAAAATATTGTATTATTATAAGACAAACGTTACCAATGACCATACTTGGAACGTTTTTTGCGTTATATAAAAAACTCATTTATCATACTATTTTTATGTCAAGCATTAATTGCAATGTTGCCTTGCGTACTTTTTGTTGAATTGTTTTTTTATTAGTTATTGAATATTTTTTTTTATGCTCATGAAAGTAAAAAATGAAATATAGATTGGGTATTGGGGAAATGAGAGTGATGTGAGGGGGGGGGGGGGGGGGAGGCCATAAGAGCTTCCACCTTCACGTGGTTGGCCCTGTTTAGTAGAGAATAATTTATTGGAGCGATTTAATCTTGGAGCAAACCTCCCTCGATCCAGCGTAGCAACAAAAAAGTCACCGTTGACTTAGTTGCTACTCTTTCAGATCGTGGGAGGCTTGTTCCAAGTTCATGCGACTCCAATAAATTGTTCTTGAAATGAAGAGGAGCTTATTCAGGTATGTTTTGACATTTTCAACATATGTTCTAACATTATCATAAGAATGCATCTTAGAGTAAAAAATACTACATCAATCACTTATATTTATTGTATAGATAATGATGGATTTTGATTGACTTGGCAGTGCAGGTAAAAATCCTCTTGCATCATGAGCAATACAACTTGTCAACCAGGGTCATGTCCAGGATATTTTTGCTTGTGCGCTTGACCAAGTTCGTAATGTCACATTTTGTAAGTTCCTTTACAGTTCATAATTCAATATTAAGCTTGTTCATGATTATTATCTAGGTTTTTTGTATGTGTTTTTCATCTATTTGATTGTAAGCAACTCTGCATGTTTCCTATTGTTCACTATGATTTCTCCATTTACCACTCCCAGGATGAATCCGACTTTATTGTTACATAGGTTACTTTATTGTTACTATGATTTCTCCATTTACGATTTCATAGGTTACATCATGTAAAGTTGTCAATCTCAGGTTGGTGATGAGCTTTAGTTCTCTAGATTTGGGGTTTTTCTGATATTTTCTCCCTCATGTCATTCCTGCATCACCTCGTTGTTTGAGCATGCCAATTTTCTACCACTTGTACCAATTGGCACATGTCAATCCTTGAGTGGTGCCACATTTCACCTATTTTCAGTGAGAGTTTAGGGTTTCTCTAACATAGCTTCAGAAATCCGATTCAGTGCCTGCTTGAATATTGTCACATAATACTCATGGTTTTGATTGATGAGCATGTTCTGAATGGTTGGTTGATTCATAAGAACCACCCATATAGTCATCTTGATATATTTCAGAAGTTTTCTCGGGTTTCCTTTTTCACCATTTCTAGTGGGTGGGATGGTGTGGGGTGATCCATCAATACTGGTGCTCTTGTAGTAGGGAATTTGTTTTTGAGGATATAAAGGAGCATTTGATGTATATATCACATTGGATGCATTCATAGATGGGCACGAAAGGTCAAGAATTTAAATTAAAAATATGCAACCTCTAGCATGGCAACCTGAAGGCTGCGAGAGACACTGGTTAAAGATTGTTTTGTGGTGGCCTTAATATAGTCGTGATTTCTTTCTATTATATTAATGAAAATATATAGTCCGGTCTCATTAAAATGAGGATTGTGGTTGTATTTCTCTTTGGTTGTTTCTCTCTTAATGCTCCAGAAGTTGCCAAAAGTTGCAATAGTTGTTTAGTTTGCCTGTTACAACTTAAAAATGGTTTTTAGCAATCAGAGTCATGTTTTTTAAGGTTCATACTAATATGAAGATCTTGTAATTCTATATTCAGGATAAGAGAAGATGGCCTCTGCTTTGGGCAATATGACAACAATTGCCACATCTACCTCATTTGGTAACAATGGAAAGGGGAAGAAGTTGGGTGCAATGTTTGATAATTATGGTAGACAATTGTCTTCTCTTTCAGTTTTTTCACCCATTTCCTTTAATCGCTCGAGCAGAAGAGGGACTCTGAGATTACGCGACAGAGAGAAGGTAGTTAATACAAGAGCTATGGAAAAGGAGTTGTACTTCAACAAGGATGGCTCAGTGACAAAAAAATTGCAGGTCAGAGAAAAAATTATGTTTAAAGGAAGGTCCCCTGCACGTGAAACTTCACCGCGGTGGATCTTTCCTTGTCCACTTATATGAAATTTTAATGTGTTATTTTAATTTTTCATGGAGGGTTGTTATTTTAGATGTGTGCTCTGGTTTTCTTTTTAACGTTGTATTAGTTCCCCCTCTTAAATGTCTTAGATTTGGTAGGCATAATTTGAAAACTCAAACGTGAAAGGAAACATATTTGCTACCCAGTGGTCTAAAAGGAAAGGGTTATGGCTGAGTCAAATTTTATTGTTATTGACAGTGTAATGAAATGTATCTCAATGCTATGGTTTTGGCCTTTTTATTGGTTGAATTAGAGGACCCATTTGAAAATATTGAGGCCAAGTAGGCTGGTTTTCCTTTTTGCCGATGGTTTGGTGTATCTAATTGAATTAGTTGCCTAAGGTATTTTTGGTTGCAAACTCCTTTTCATTTTTCATACAGTATTGGCCTTGTGGAATACATTTGATCGTGTGGTCTTGTTAGATCTACAACATTTGTAGTTGTTTAGTCTTATGGCCAAGGTGCACTTTTATTATGGAAATAGTTGATGCAATATTGTCATTTAATCCTTACTGCAGGGTAGCATGTTGAGAAGTTTCTTGTGAAACATTTGGCATTCAAAATGACACTTGATCCTATATAGCATCATGCACTTGAATTCAAAATTCATATTCAAAGTGTGCCAGACAATTCTTGCAAAATTTCAAATATTTATGTTGTTTTAAACCATTATCTTTTTCATGTATTGGATGCTGAAAATGTGAAAAAGACTTTGGTATGAAACCAACTGGTGAATAATTTCTAGCAAAACAACCACTTCCAAGACATGATTTAGAAGTAGAACATATGTACATATGAAGCATAGAAAGATATCCTTGATGCATTGTCAATGTTTGGCTAGGGTTATTTTTGGAGAAAATAACTCCTTATTCCTAGAATAGTGATCTTCAATACAAGTAAATGCCAGAGAAGAGAGATCATCATGTGACGCAACAAAACTGAAATTGGACCCCTAAGGAGAGCTGGTGTGTCTACAATCGCTCTGTCAGCATTTTCCCCTGGTTTACCCCGTTCTTTTCCTCCATCCTGGGTCTTCATTGACTTCTTCTTTCTTCGGGTTTATTTATCAAATTCGTAGAATTTGATAAATAAATACCATCCACAATGGTCGGAATTTAATTTATATTCCCGACTTTATATTATCTCCAAGCCTTATAACCAATGTTTAACTTTCAACACTTTGTATCTATACTCCACGTTTCTTTTTAAATAAATAACTTGTAATGAACTTTCGGCTCTATATTTCACCACCCAGCCTTACAACAATCACGCTCCAGACTTATGCTAATTATCTGCTAATCGTTTAATTAAACAATTTCATTATACTCCGGCCCCACCTATATATATCAATAACCAATCAAACACTCGTATCGTACCTGGCTATCCTCCGCACACCTTAGTTAACCTCCGGGCAAGTTCAACGTGCGACCACCGTCCGATGGCCCTTCTCCAAATCAACGACTCTTGGCAATTTCGCTCGGCTTCCAACGTTGGGCTTTAACGTGAAATGGCGCGGGTTAAACGGTGGTTTTCCGGGGGTCACTTTGCCACGTGTCGCTTTCCCTATGGAATCGCTCGCAAATAGGAAATACCGCCTACTCCGCAAAAGCGGTGCGATATGGGCAACCTGCTTTTGTGATTCCGCTCGTGGTTTTGGTACAGGGCTTGACCACGGGTGCAAGTCTGGTTCCGCTATCCTTTTGTTTTTTAACTCATGTCCAATCCTCGGGTCAAGTTCCGAAAGCACAACAATCTTGTCTCTTTATTAAGCGGGATTTTTATATTTGAACAGTGTTCACGACCCCGGTTCTCTACACAGACCTCGCCTTCGGGTGGGGTGCGTTCACAGGGTTATCCAACAATTTACTGGAATTCAAAGACAGAAGAATGGAATTATCAGTACCCAATCGCCTCACAGTTAAACAATTCTTCACAATTAGCAGTTCGAGATAATTCAATGGCAACTATGCTTGGAAATCATTTAACTAGAAACAATTGTTCACACACAGAGGTTTATTACAGAAATCCCCTCTCTACTCTCCTCTTCCCTCTCTACTTTTATTCATCCGAGGAATTACAATTTATATACATAACATATGGCTCTTCGGTTCCTCTGAGAGGACCGTTCTAGAAATCAAAAGGTCTAATTATAATAATTCAACTAACTGAAACCGTTCGACTCCTACAACTCTAACTAGTCTAAGTAATATAGTCAGCTGAGGTATTGACACCTAGTTGTTACAACTCAAATGTTTTCGAACCCTCCTAGCCACAACATGTGGAAAAAACCTCCTACATTGCTAGCTAGTGCCTAATGCCCCTGCATCATCGTGTGACATAAACCTATTAACAAAAGTGAACAGGGAATGATTATTAATTATGGCATACTAAGTTGTTAGTGATTTTGACTATTTGTCTTTAACATGTAAAAATGTTAAATTCCAAACTTACATCATCATGGTATTTTAGTAGATGTGTGATAGGTAGTATGATAGTATCATATTACCATTCTTCCTTGAGGAACCCACTTCATCCATTAATATTTCTTTTCTAAAGAGTAACATTGTAGATAACCTTAAAAACATTTGTTAACTATTTTTGTTTGACCATTTGATTGTGTTTGATATGTAGAACTCATGGAAGCTAGTGTTTCTCCACTCATATTAAATAATTATTTCCAAAAGTTTCTTGTTACTATTACTTTAGGAAAACCATGAAGATGATGAATTTCTTTCACGGACACTTCTGCCACTTGGCTTGTTGTTTATGTACTTTGAGCTCTACAAAAAAAATCTACAAAATTTGTCTATATAAATGACCACAAAAATGTAATACTTACCTTTATATTTCAGTAACCCCGTAATAAAGTCTATTGATATATCTTCTAGTCTTTGAATATGTATGTGGAATGGTTGAAGTAACCCTAGACATTTTACTATCTCTCTTTTATTTATTATGCAAACTTGACCTTCTCTTACAAAATTTTGAATATCTTTCTTCATTCCTTCCAAAAATATATTTTTTGATCCTTTGAGATGTTTTAAGGAACCCTGCGTCCTACCATCAGAGAGACATGGGACTCCCTTAATATTTTTTATTCAAATATGCTTGCGTGCATAAAAATATTCTACATTTGCACCAAAGTATATCTCTCTTTCACTCCCAATGCTCCATAGAGTTCATCCCATCCTTTATAAATTTTAGTTTTTGTTTAGTACTATTGTCATTTTTCCATTATGGCAAGCTTCTTCTAGCCACCTAGGAATAGAAATGTAATTGGATATAAATTTGAGGCCTCTTCTATTTTAGAAAGAGCATCATGTACTAAATTTTCCTTACCCTTTTTGCAGATTATCTCAAAATTAAAACTTTTCATTTTTTCTCCTCATTTTTGTTAATCTTCCAATGAAATCCATAGCTTCAAAAAATATTTTATGCTATCATGGTATATCTTGACTTTAAAGTACCTCCCAGTGATATACTATCCCCATTTTTTATTGCATGTAATATTGCTTCCATTTATTTTTCATACGTAGATTTCACCAAATATTTTTTTTGAATTCCTTGCTTTTAAAAGCCAATGATATCCCTTATTGTGTTAATGTTACGTAAATTCCTTGTCCTAGTGCCTCACACTCTACTATGAATGTTTTACCAAAAGTAGGTGCAATCGATGTTGGTGTAGAAGACATGGCATCCATTAAAAGAGAGAATGCCAAAGTAGCCTCATCATTCCATATAAATGATATTTTCTTCAAGAGATTGTGAGTGGACTTGAAATGCATGCATAATTCTTAACAAATGATCAATAATATCATGTAAGTCTAAAAAATCTTCTAAGAACCTTGATTTTCTTAGGAATAAGTCATTTTGTAATAGATTGCATCTTTTGAGGCTCCAACTTCACTCCTTCCTTTAAAACAATATGAACCAAATACTCGAATTCTTATTTCCCAAAAGCACATTTGGATATTTTCACATAAAAATGATTTTTCTCAATAATTTATATAACTTTTCCACATGTTTACTAGTGTGGTATTCCCATGATTTATTATAAATATGTGTATTATCAAAGAAAACCAACACAAATTTTATAAGATGGGATCAAACAAAATTGTTCTTAAGTCGAGCCCGCCAGACTTCAAACAGCGATAAACCATAATTCAAACCAAATTCGTGTTCCAAAATAGCCTGCTGACGTCGGCCAATTTTGTGACGTGAAAACCAAATGAATTCTGCCCTAATATTTTTCGGGTCCAAAGTTGGGCTGGCGTACGGAGGGAGAGTTGTGACGCGAATTTCTTATCAAATTCGCCCTAATATTTTTCGGGTCCGGATTTCCACTGCGCGAGCGGCCCAAACAAATATCCGCTCCTATCCCTCTGTGACGAAACCATCGTACATGCTGACGTCATCAATCAAAACCCGCCACCCTTTTGACTTTGTAAATAAAACAAATTGCGTCTGCGTCATTTTCATTGTTCCGTGCGCTAGCCAGTCTTTTATGCAACAAAATTAAAAAACCAACTGTTAATGCTTGCTGACCGTTACCTTGCTCAAGAGAATTGAAGCCGAGTATTTCAGGGTTCTTCTGTCATAACCAACACCTGTTTAAACACGTTTCATTTCCCATAAACAGGTATTTATTCCAATTTCCCGCTAAACTCTGTAAAAAATCTTGGTTTTAGTTTTAATTCGTCACTAAGGTCTGGAAATAAGTTCAGTTTGGTCTTTTTTGTTCCCAGAACTGCAATTATATTAATATATTCCCAAAATTGGTAATTGTGCCCCTTTTCCACAAAAACCCTGAAATTCCATTTCTGAATCCACAAGAACCAGAAATGGAAGTTCCTATAGCTCTGAATGTCGTGCCCATCAATGCCCCTCACAAGGACTTGGATTATTTGCCTTTAGCCGATATGGATTTTCAAATTAAGGACTTGCGTCTCAGTGAGAATCCTCTTCGAATATTTTGCCACTACAGAGACAATTATTTGAATGGTTCTGACATCTTTGGACTTTGGGAATCAAATCTTCCTATGTACCTTCTCCCCTCAGTCCATATTTTTCCTGAGTTAATCCATTATTGCTACACAAATTATGATCCCAACCAACGAGCAGTTTTATCCCCAAGTCAAAATGTCCTTTTCCCAATAACTACTCAGTCCATAAATGAAATGCTACAATTCCAACCTGGTCAAGCTCTCACTCCCCTGTCCATGGTTGAATTACTTGAGAAATCTACTAAGTTATCCCATGAAGAGTTAAACCGCCTATGCCAAACCTTCATGTTACTAGAGCATCAGCCTAAAAACCCTCCCCCTTATGGTTATGCTTTCTTTACTGATGAGGGTAGAGTTATTTTAAACATGATATCTTCCATAATGGGCTTCAATACTAGTGAGTATGTTGATCACTTAACCCTAGTATTGTTATCCATTTTTACCCCTGGACAGCCTCCTGCTGTCAAGTATGATTTTGCATCTTATATTGCTGACAAAATCCATGATCAGTTCATGAGATTTGAGAATCAGAGAGTATTTAAGTATTCTTCTGTCATATATCATCTCATGATTTACTTTCAGTCAGAAAATTTCCCTTTTTATGTTAAGAAACTTGATGCCAAAGGGAATCCTAGGTCAGTCATCTTTTGGTCTGCCATTACTCACAATTCCTTTGATTCTCCTTATTCCTATAATGAGTTTGTCGACCTTTTTGTTCATCCCGCAACTACCTTGTTGACAGGAGTCTCTCCTCCTAGAATTAACAATGAAATCAAGAAAATCCTTCAGCTCTCAAAGCATTACAAGATAGGTGACTGGTACCTATATCAAAACTACACAGAGATCAGGATATATGGATGTGAATTATGCCCATTCAAACTACCCAATTATGTCCCAATGAGACTCTTTGCATTAGAATATTTCAGGCAGATGAATAATTCAGATATAATTCATTTTTGCAATGCAAAGAAAAAGGCTCAACTCAAGATCAAGAGCCAATTAGGTCCCTTCATTTGTAACTCTAGGGAAGCTGGAAAGGAAGCCGAAAGGATTTTATAAGACTATCTCAGACTACAAAAGAGTTTCTACTGGTTGCCTTATGATCCAAACAACTTTATCTGTGATAGAAGAATGAAAAATAAACTGTCACCATACATCCATCAAAGAATCCCAGAAATAGAACAATATGCTAATATGGATGAATGGATAGAAGGGACATTGGTTGAAAATGATAGTGAGCAGGTCAATGTTGAAAATGTAATGAAAGATCTTGAAAAGATACTTGACCTAGAATCTTTTGGACAGGTGCAGGGATCTTCTTCAGCCAGGAATTTACAACAAAATTTGCAAGAGATTAGTACAGTAGCAGTAGAATCTAAAGGAAAAGAAAAGGAGCTTGATATACAAATAATTGAAAAATTCATAATGACAGCGCAACCAGAGACTTCTAAAGAACAAGGTCAAGGACAAATTCCTCCTACTCAGATCAGTGAGCCAGAAATTTCTATTTTACAAACTCCTATGAATATAGAAAAGGGAAAAAAGAGAGAGGCTGAAACAACTACTCCTATTGGTGGCTCTTCTGAACAACAAGATGTTAAAAGGCAGAAATTAACTCCCCTTCCAGAAGATGAATCATTTCAGAAAATCCCTGACAGCCAGGGAAGAGAAGACAGTCAGCAAACAGATACAGGTAGTGGGACATCCACTAATTTTCAAAAACAGGGAATACAGAGGCAACAAAGTGCAGAAATATCTTCTTTCAAACCTCCAGTAAAAATTTCCTGGGACATCAAAAGAACATTCGTCAATATAAAGGCCAGGAATGATCCACTTAGACTTAAAGTGTACAACCAATATTTGAAGATGGCTCCAAAAAATCAAGAAAGATTGATGTCAGCTTATGACATCCAACAGGGTAAGATGTTAATGAGCCATTTGAAGCCCAAGGTGCAGCAGCCTTAGACAGCTGCAGATTACTTTAGGACTAATTTTGAAGTCTTAGAAAAGGATATCCATCCTTTAGATCAAATTGAGCTACACAAGAAAACAGGTGAGATGATTTATTCTACTCTGACGGATAAATCAATGATGACCCATAAGTTGCAGGATTCTTTGGATAATACTAATACACAGTTGCAGCTTGAAAAAGCCTCCTCCCAGGCGAAGGATAATAGAATAAAAACTTTAGAGGAAATAATCATTGGTTTGGGTCATAATCCTAAAGATGTGAAAGGTATTGAAGCTTTGATCAAGATAAAAGATGATGATATTTCAGCTTTGAGAAAACAATTAAAGTTACCGGCCTCAAGACATCCACAAACTGCAGAAATCATCAAACAAAAATCTGAGGAAGAACTAATGGATTTTCTCTTAAAATTGAATGAGCAACTTACTGCAACTGAAAAAGAGCTTGAGAATGCATTAAAAGATAAGCAGGCAAATATTCTAGTATCTATAGCAGGAGTAGTGACAGGTACAGCAACAACAGGTCAGCCAGTAGAATTGTCACAGAGCAACACTGCAAATTTGAACACTGATGAATTAACAAAGTCAATGGAAGATATGAACATTCAGGCCATAGAGATTCACAAAACAAAGGAACAATTGGCCACTCTAGAACATAAATATGATCTTTCAAAAATGAGTGTTGCTGATAAAACAAGAGAAGTGAACAAATTAGAAAAAACAATCAAAGCATTGGAAAAGGATCTCACATTGGAGAAAACTTTAAAAGAAATAAATGAAATTCTTTGGGATAATATCATTCAATCAATAAAGGATGTTTGGTCCTCAATTCAAATAATGGATGAACAGAATAACTTAGTTAAATTGGCTCTGGATGAGATTGAGAGATCAAGACAAGAGTTGGGAAATATGCCAGAAGAGGCCAATAGACTTATACATTTTTTGAATACTCAAACTAAGAATCAACTTGCAGAAATTGGTATTCAGGACAGGACCGGAACAATTCTGGAAATAAAGAGAGTTTTTACTAAAAGAACTCTGGTACAAAATTTAAAATGAAGGTGCTTAGATATGCAAGAAGAAACCATTGCCTTCAGAGAAAGATTGAATATTTTGTTAAATAGAGGATTGCCCAGTCCTATAGTTGCAGAAGATAAGCTAATGGACCTTGATAGTTATGTTGAAAAATTGGACAAATATGCTGATAATCAAGCTAGTTCTTCAACCAGTTCATCAACAGCAGCATTGCCTACAGGGAAAAACCTTCATGACAGATTGGAGAATTTATTTTATCTTGAGCATGAAGTAAATCATTTGTTCCCAAATCAGCCTGATTTCTTCAGATGTACTGAGGCCGATGAAACACTAAGAAAGTTGCAAAGGACCAGAGTGCCAGAAGTTCAATGGTGGGAAGAAATGATGGAACTTTTGTAAAAAATTATCCTTACATAAATTTTTGCCTATTTACCACAATATATCATTATAAAAAGGATAAAAGGATGAACAAAGGTCAAAGAGTATCAGAGCAGTTAAAGAGTATCAGTTAAAGAGGTCAAAGAGTAGCAGTTAAAGAGTATCAGATTGTTGATAATCTCCATGTGGACCGTTACTGGGTTTTATATCAAGTCCCTGTATGTGACATGGGGTATTTTTCTATCACTGTCTGGGGTGGGACTTCCACTTTTCTGGATGGGTATTTGGGTTCCAATCTTCAGATGTGAAAATGTAATAACTTCATGGACTGTTTTACTTCATATAATATATTCAAAACAACGTTTTTTCTCTTGTGAAAAAAATGATTAATGTTTATCACTCTGCCTTCAAAACTAGCGATGCTGGTCTATGTTGCTGGTTTATTGATATGGTCTGATGGTCTTTTTATATTTTGGACATATCACACTCCTCACATGATTAGCGTTTTTCTCTGCTCAAGGATTTTGGGTACTTTAATTTGTATTTGGAACAATGGACGTCGGTACTCTATCTGTTGCTTTACTATTCTACATACTGCTATTTCACTTTCTTATAGATGCCTCGGGCATATTTGGATGATTTCTCAGATTTGTAGATAATCTCCATGTGGACCGTTACTGGGTTTTATATCATGTCCCTGTATGTGACATGGGGTATTTTTCTATCATTGTCTGGGGTGGGACTTCCACTTTTCTGGATGGATATTTGGGTTCAAATCTTCAGATGTGAAAATGTAATGACTTCATGTACTATTTTACTTCATATAATATATTCAAAACATCGTTTTTCCTCTTTTAAAGTTTCATTATTTTTTTTAAAATTGAACCTTCCGTCACAATTCCGACGTCTTGTAAGCGTCGGAATTGCGACATATTAGAAACGTCGGAAGAGCGACCTTCAAAACGTCAGACCACATTTCGTCGTAATTGTGACAGTTTACAGACGTCGGAAGAGCGACATTCAAAACGTCGGACCACATTTCGTCGTAATTGTGACAGTTTACAGACGTCGGAAGAGCGACGTTCAAAACGTCGGACCACATTTCGTCGTAATTGTGACAGTTTAGAGACGTCGGAAGAGCGACGTTCTAAACGTCGGACCACATTTCATCGGAAGTGCGACAGTTTATAGAGGTCGGAAGTGCGACGGATTGGGAAACGTCGGAAGAGTGACGCTTGTTTGGAAGCGATGGAAAAAGTGTCGATACTGCGACACTTTTTAGTTGTGTCGGAACTGTGACGGTATGGTAAACCACGGTTTGCCCGCCCTCTAATTGTCGCTCTTGCGACGACAATGTGTCGGAATAGCGACGATTTGGCCGTCGGAATTTTCACCAAATTTTCTAGTGAGAGATTGAAAAGCAGTGAGAGTAACATCTATCTTGCATCTCACTTTTTATCTAGAAAAAATATTCTTTGAATCAATTGATTTAGTCAAGCTATGGATAGGAGTGCCATTTTAGTCTACGTTTATTTGCAAAGTTGTATAGTGTTTCTACAGTCATCTTGTTATCTATGGCTCCTTTTTTCGTTTTGTTTTTGTAACTTGTTTCAATATTCTAAACTGAGAAATCAATGCAGTTTGTCATAATCTTACTGGTTAAATGAACTTTTAAATCATTATATTGGCAGAAGTTTCTTCATCTGAACAAGTCTGAATGTTTTTTTTGTCTCTCCTATTGAACATATAGGTGAATAACTTAATGCGATTTGTGAGGTTATATTACTTACTTTTCCAAGGTTTTTGACTGGTCCTTCATCTGTTATCCATTGCATAGGATCTTGTATTTTCTTTAGCTTCACAGAATTGGATTTTATCTTAGCCATTAGTTTAGTCGGCCAAATCGTGGTTAAGTGGTAAGAACTTGTACTAGGCTGGATCTCTATACATTTGACATTGCCATAACAAAATTTTGACATTGAGGAATGTTAAGACCCCTCCACTTTCAAGTTTCACTATGCCTCTTTTCATGAATTTGTAAGACCCACAAATGCAACTTATTTTACCAACTTAAAAACTTGTCAAATACCTTGAACAAACATTGTTTTAAGAGTCTTTCCCCCTCACAGGCTATTAGTTTCTCATTGAGATTGAATAAGAAAATGTATGATAAACATCTCATACCTTCAAGCTGATTACTTAAAAACTTGTAGATTCCTCTTCAAGATTGTGATCATGGAATGACGATAAACTAAACTTTGCTCCTCGGCCATCATTGCTTTAGCTTTGTTGTCATACTTTATGAGATATTGAAAGTCTTCATTACTCTATTTTCCTTCTAGTTTGAACCGAGATGACATCCTTCATACTCTCATCTAGTACTTAGTATGGTATTCTTGGTCTTCAATCTCCATACCTGCATAGTCCAGACTCCATCCTAGAACTCGATTTTATTTTTCCAAGTTTTCTTCATACTTGGGTCAATTTTCTTCTCCCTTATGGTTTTTCAAAGGTCCTTCAAGCCGAGACATAGGGTTTAGATGGATCAAGAATTATATTTCTTGGCATATGACAGAATACTAGCTACTCTTGCATGTATTATTACTCTTACTATATGGCAGACTGGAGAGTCACAAGTACAAAAAGGTGTGTACATCAATCAAGGCCCTTATCTAATTTTTGTATTAACTGAAATATATATGTGTGTGGTGGGGGAAAGGGGATTGAAGTAAAAATATGTTGATATCTGGATTACCCTTTCCATATGTTCACATAGTGACAAAATTATGGTATATTCTTTCCTGTGAAGAGTTTTTAACTTGTACATATTTCAGGGATTGAATTTTTCAAGACACAAGCTGGAAAAATAGAGGAGGAGGCTGATAGCCATAGGCCAAGTGGATTTGAAATAGTATTCCCTACAATGTTAAAAGAAGCTAAAGCCTTAGGTCTGGATCTGCCTTATGAATTGCCTTTCATCAAGTAAATCATTGAAAAGTGGGAGGCTAAGCTTCAAAAGTTAGAATCTGATCACCATTCTCCTCTATCATTGATAAATTTTCCATCTCTCAAAGTGATAACTGACTAACTTTACCTTTTACCTTGGTGGTGTTAGGATCAGGCTTCCTCCTGATCTTCTCTATGCCTTACCAACAACGTTACTCTATTCTTTGGAAGGCCTGCAAGAAATAGTAGACTGGGAGAAAATAATGAAACTTCAATCCAAGGATGGATCATTCCTCAGCTATTGCAATACCGATGCCTAAATAATGATTATATATATATATATATATATATATATATATATATATATATATTGAATTTGCAAGAGTAACATTTGCTGAGGAGCTTTCCTAATCTGGGGCACCCTTCTGCAGCTCTATCGGAAACAATTTCTTATAGGACAATTTCTATGTCTTATCCAAGCAATTAAAGATTATGCTACAGACCGACCATGTCAACTGTCTTGGCTGAGATCTTGTCTTTAGCTGGGTAGGCTGTTTCAACTGTCTTATATGTGCTTGGTGCATAGTTTACCTATGGTTTGTACATCAGATGATTGTAAATAATAGTAAATTCTGATCTACAGAAATCTGGAGACAACATTTCGTAATCCTACTAAATCACAAGGGGTTTATATGGGGAAAACTTTGGTAGAAAATAATAACGACAAGCTTCGCAGACCTACGAGGATAATGTCTGCAGGTGATTTGAGAAAGGCTCTCAAGTAATTAAGTCCTTCTGCGTCATTTAAGTAGTATGTTAAGGTTTTTATTTTATTTCTTGATATAATGCATTCATGTGATTCTGGATTCTTATGTTTGAAATGCTTTTTTGGTGAGCAGTAATGCAGACAAGGTGAAAACTAAGCACCAATCACAGGGAAGTAGGTTCCTTGCAAAAGTTACAAATGCAGGTATTTTTTATATTTTTCTTCTTTGCAAGTTTCATAAAAATCCAGGCATTTTCATGTTTATGAATAAAGATGGCTAAAGCAGAGCTATATGGTTCTGTTCTTTGAATGCAGAGAATATTGACCCAAAGTCTATTGATGGAAAATTTGATATCTAAACAAAGAAAGCAAGGCAGTATGAGGATTATCTCAAGAAAAGGTTCATATTCAGATCCATATGGTTTTTGACTTTTGTCATACTCATATATGGTAACATGGTACTACAATGTCATTATTGCAAATGTTGTTTATAACTCAGTGTAAGACTCTCTTTCTCTTTATTCCAGGGCTTTCTCTACTACCAAGGTGAAAGAAGTTCCAGGAAAGCAAGAACCTGAAGCTAAAAGGAAGAAGAACATACAAAACCCTGATGATCTGATTGAGTTAGATATTGATGATTGAGAAGATGCAATGGTATGTTGGAGAAAGAATGATTAGAAACATTTTCAGTAGAAAATGGTTTCCTGCTTGTCTTAAATATATTAGCTGATGTTCTATACTAGCCTGTAGACCTAGAGATGTTTGTTGATGCTTAACTTTTATGTTTATGAATTTTTCAGGCACAAGTTCTCTTGTTCTAGCCAGGACAAGTCTGAGTAGTTTTCTTATGCCATGGGAAAAAAATCTCATCCCAAGAATATCTTGCATGGTTGGGTTTACAGCATAGATCACCCAAACTGAAAATTATTTTGGTTAAGGTGCTTAATGAATTTGGCCTTAGGCCTCATGTCTGTAATGTGGCTATAAGGATTTTCAGTTTCAGCCCTCAAATGAAAGATGCTGAAAGATTTTTTACATGGATGTGGACATTTTTTTGTTTTCCTGATTAGAATTACAGTGTACACATGATCAAGGGCAAGGAATATTTGGCAGTCAAATTTTATGTAAATGGGTCTAGACACTTGAAATTTTTTGGGAGGTCCAATCACAACTGAAGTTATTCGATAGTTGTGATGTGTGTCTAAGTACTGTGTATATTTCTCAGTACGTAGTGGTGATCTTCAATAGAGAACTTGGCTATTGTTGTTCAAATGGAGATCTAATGATTCAACTGTAAATGT
Organism: Pinus albicaulis; assembly: GCA_034641835.2. Lineage (NCBI taxonomy): Eukaryota > Viridiplantae > Streptophyta > Pinopsida > Pinales > Pinaceae > Pinus > Pinus albicaulis. The sequence continues at coordinate 742,876,912 of CM076569.1, read as the reverse complement.
CTTCCTGAAAATTTTGGTGCTGCTTAGTGATAGATAATTATTAATTTCATAGTAGTGTGGCCTTGTGATATATGACATTAAGTTGTCATATGGATGTTATAGTTGAAGTCATATGGATGCTCATGCAACTAGTATCTGTGATTAATCTTGCATGATTTTAAAATGATTGCTCTTGGACACTGTTGAAGTCATCAATGTATTAGAGTGAATTCCTGTTGTTAGTGATACATTTATAGATTTCTGATGTTTTTGACATGCTTGCTTGCCTTGGTGTGAGGAAAAAAAAAATGAACCAAATCATATTTCTTGAATAAATAATGCAACAGAACTAGCTATTTTTATGCTATTCTACTGTAAGGAAAAGGAACCTTAAATGTTACACTCTTTTGTTTTACAATGCTTTGCCATTTCATTTGATGTGAAGGTATTCGAAGTTTGAATTGTGTGAACCCTAAATTGGGTGGTTAGATATTTGTGAATTCATCATTAACTATCAGAGGAGAACGATCAGCATCAGCAAATTTTTTCCCATTTGCATTTGCTCATTTATGCTGTTAATATATTGTTTGACTATATTGGAAGCTAAATAATGTGGACTGCAAGCTAGAGTTCCTTACTGCTATAGCAGTAAAGTCAGGATTAACGGAGGCAATACTTTTACTGTGTAGGATGGCACTAGAGGTCTTACAGCCATATATCCCCTTTATCATACCAAAATGGAAATTTTCATTTTTTTTTTTTTTAAATATAACCCACTGCAGTGTCTCCACACGGAAATCACTAGCAATCAAAGCAACAAGAAGCTGACTTGAAGGGTCAAGACATGGCTCTTGATGCCTCTGATGCTAAGAGATTGAAGGTCATTGACTCTAGCGTGAGATCACGTTGGACATTCAAGCTAGTGATGGAGAATATGTTGCGCGTGAACGAGGGATGTGAACTGTGCAGTGAGATCTAACAAAGGAATTTTGTGGAGCCGTCATGGTACATGGAAGGTTCGTATTTTGGTGGCTCTGATTTGCAGTTGGAGTGAAAATTTCAGCCTGTGTATTTCACGATTTTGGTGACTCTGATTTGCAGTTGGAGTGAAAATTTTAGCCCGTGTACACAGAAGGTTCGTATTTTGGTGACTCTAATTTCAGCTCGTGTATTTCACGATGAATTCAAGCTTCTGTTGAGTCCAGACTGAAATTTTGATTTTTTTTTTTTTAAATTTAACTTTCCGTCGGTATACCGACACTTTGGAAGCGTCGGTCTTGTGACGCCTTACGAAAAAACGTCGGTCTTGCGATGTCCAAAAACGTCGGTCTTGTGACGTCCTAGAAACGTCAGTCTTGTGACGCCTTTAAAAGTGTGGTTAGCATAGCGTATTGTGACGCTTTGGAAGTGTCGGTATTGTGACGCTATCCAAAGGCGTCAGTATTGCGACGCTTTGAAGGCGTCACAATTACGACACTTGCAAAGCATCACAATATCGACACCTCTGGATAGCATCGCAATACCGATGCTTTATGGAAGTGTCGGAAGACCAACATTATGGCTAGCCATGCTTTGAAGTGCCTCAGACTGTTGCTCTTGCGACGACTAGGTGTCGGAAAACCAACAAATTGGCCGTCAGAAATTGGGCCAAATTTACTAGTGTAGAGTATTTTAACCTGGGCTTCTGTTAAGTCCAACCCTACCTCCTGGGTTGTTCTTAGAGTTTATTTCAAACTCAATGGGGAAAATAGGCTCCCTCCCAAATACTAGATGATATGGGGAATATCCAGTGGTGTTTCGCTAGGTTGTGCGATAAGCCCATAAGGCTTCTGGTAATCTAATGGCCCAGTCCTGACGATGTGTTCATACTGTTTTGGTAAGAATTGCCTCCAGAACTTTATTGGTGCTTTCAACCTGCCAGTTTTCCTGCAGATGGTAAGAAGACGTAACTCTATGGATGATATGGTGATTTTTTAGGGTGGCAGTAATTTTGTTACCTACGAAATGTGCCCCACATCAGTTATCACTTCCCGTGGCAAACCATATTGCACGAATAGCTTGAAAAGGAAATTAATCACAGATTCCTCTGTGACTATTGGTAAGGCCACTGCTTCCACCCATTTTGTTACGTAATCTATGGCAACCAATGTGTATATTTTCTAGTTTGATGGTGGGTTGAATGTTCCAATGAAGTCTAGTGCCCATTGTTCGAATGGTTCTATCACCAATTTCGGTTGCAGTGGAATTTCGTCTGCTTGGCCTGGGCAGTCCATTATTTGGAAACTATCACAGGCTTGGACATATTTTTTCATGTCTTTGAAAATTGTAGGCCGATAATAGCCTAATTGTAACACTTTCTGCCCTGTCCTGCGATCTGCGAAATGGCCACCACAAAGTTCATCATGACAGGCCCATAGAATGTCATAGATCTCGTCCTCCCTGATGCATCTACGTATGTGCATGTCGGCCTCTGTATGGAAGATGTATCCTCCGATCCAGGAGAACCATGTGCTGCGTTGTACAATCAGTTTCCGTTCTCTTGATGTTAAATGTTTGGGCAGCTTTCCTACTGCCAAGTAATTTGGCACATCTTCATACCATGGTGTTTTTACCGCTACCGCAAACAAATGTTCGTTAGGAAATTGATCATCGACTGCTAGCATGTCTTCCATATTTGGAGCCCTGGATAGGAAGTTTGTGACCACGTTTTCGCTTCCTGGACGGTCCTTGATGGTTATATCGAATTCCTGCAATAGCAGTAACTAACAAGTTATTCTCCCATTCGTGATTGGTTTATTGGCTAAATATCTAATGGAAAAGTGATCAGTATACATGAGTACTTGATAGCCAGTTATATAATGTCTAAATTTATTAATAGCATAAATGACAACCATGAACTCCTTTTCAGTCACTGTATAATTTAATTCGCCGGGAGTTAGGTTTTTGTTGATATAATAAATAGCATAGGGATTTTTGTCTTCTTCTTGGCCAAGAAATTCCCCTATTAATGTGTCGAATGCATCTGAAGAGATGTGAAAAGGAAACTTCCAATTGGGCCCTCGTAGAATTGGTGATGTCGAGACTAGTTTCTTTAAATCTACAAAAGCGGTGTCACATTTATCAATCCAGTGGAATTCAACATTTCCAGTTAATGCATACAAAGGTGCAGCGATTTGTGAGAAATTATTTATAAATATGCGATAATATCTTGCATATCCCAAAAATGTGCATACCTCTGTCTGCGTACAAGGTGTGGCTAATAGAAGGATTACCTCTATTTTTGCTGGATCTACCTGTATTCCAGCTGCAGAGATGTGATGACCTAGGATTACTCCCTCGGTCATCATCATGTGACATTTCTCATTGCTTAAACATAACCTAGTAGCAATACATCGCTCCAACACCTTTTCTAGCATTTCTAATGCTTTATCAAAGTCCTCACCATATGGGGTGAAGTTGTCCATATAGATTTCAAGCCCCTCATTTATTAAGTGAGAAAAAATGTTGATTATGGCTCTTTGAAATGTTGCTGGGGCATTGCATTTCCCAAATGGTAAAACTCTATAAGCAAAAGTACCCCATGGGTAGGTAAAGGTTGTCTTATCCCAGTCTTCGGGGGCTATCTGGATTTGATTGTAACCATTGAATCTGTCAAGAAAGGAAAAGAACCGTTTTCCTGCCAGCATGTCAAGGACCTGGTCAATAAAAGGGAGGGGGAAGTGGTCTTTATGTGTTGCTTTATTCAATTCTCTATAATCCACATAGATTCTCCTTTTCCCATTATTTTTAGGGACGAAAACCAGAGGGGAGACCCATTTGCTATTTGAAATAAGATAAATGAAATTTACATCCAGCAGTTTTTACAACTTGTCTTTCACAATATCTTTTAAGTGTGGGTTTAGCCTTCACTGAGGTTGTCTAATGGGTCAGATTTCCTTGTCAGTATAGATGTGATGGGTGCATAGCTGAGGATCTAAACCCTTTGTGTCTGGGTAGTCCCAAGAAAATTCCCCTTGATACTTTTGTAAAACCTTTATGAGCCTTTTCTTTTGGTTATCATCCAAATTTCCATTGATATTCAGGATATTTTCTGGCCCAATATCAATAGGTATGCTTCCACGCATAGTGGTTGTGGGAATATATCAATCCTTAAGGTTTGTCAAGGGGTCCTCTTGAACTTCATCTTCAAGGATTGTTTTCAACATTTGGCATTTTAAATTTCCAGACGTGGGTGGCTAACTCATAAAATTATTGATTACATCATATTCAGTTTGATCTTTAAATTCAACGGCTTCCACTAATGTCAGAGGTGGACGGATGTTTTGTTCCCAATATGCATATGGATGTTTATGAGTTTTTACCATGGGTAAGCTCGGTTTGGTAGGCAGATAAATAATGATATTTTTTATGGAATCTCCTCTAGTGATGGTCATGTGGCCTGTTTGGCAGCCTATGTAAGCATCGGCCATCGCCAGCCAAGGTCACCCAAGAATTAGTGGGTGCTCGCCCATCTTGTTCTTTGGATTAATAACTAAGAAATTGGCTGGATACTCCCATGAGTCTACGGAGATTAGGATGTCCCACACTATTCCCTCTGGTATGATAACAGACCTGTCAGCAAGCTCCAACAATGTAGCAATGGGTTCTAAAGTTTATATGCCTAGCTTTTCATAGGTTCTCGTAGTTAGGATGTTAATGGCTGCCCCTAAGTTGACCAATGTGTTTGGAAAGGAGTGGCCAGAGATCTGCACAATTACTATGGGATTTCCCGGGTTTTCATATTTCACGAGCAGTTCCTTACCTAGTAATAAGTCAGATTGCATCCCTACCACATGAATGGTGAGCATAGGTTGTGTCTTTTTTACTTGCTTCTTTCCACACAACTCTTTAATTGTTTTTGCGTAGATGGGAATGTCTTGTATGGCTTGGAGAAGAGGAATTTTGATACAAAGGTTTCTTAATTCCCCCAGAATGTCAAAATCTAGAGAAACTATAGGTCTAGGCAGAGTTAACCTTTCAGGGAATGGAGGCGGAGACACCCGAAGCTCTTCAGGCCTTCCTTGGTCAACTGTTTCCTTTTCTTGTCCTACCTCTGTTTCCATTATATTTTCTTAGCTAGGTTCCATTGAAATTCCATGTTTGGATTAAGGTGAGGTCGTGACTTCTGCTGGTGAGATAATACGTCCTGATCTCAGCCTTAGCCTATTACATTTCCTCTGCTTAGTGTTGGAGTTTGGATCTTCTATAATCTGAATTCACTGAACCGGTCTGTTATTGGGATTAGGATTGGGTTGAGCTGGTAATTGAGGGCATATGTTAGGTTGAGGGTTGTGCTGGATTGGGTATGGAGCTGGAAGTGTAGGCTAATTGTAGACCCCTGCTCCCATTGGTAGGTTCGTCATTCCCAGGGGTCGCTGCCAATTCTGAGGAAAATTAGTGGTTTGAGAAGGGGATGCTGGCCACTAGGCTTGATATGGAGAATTTTTCCAATAAGGAGGAGAATAAGGAAAAATTGGCCAATTATTCCCTGATAGCGGTTGTGTTAGCCACGGTGATATAGGAAATGACTAGGTTGGCCAAGTAGAAAAAGGGTTTTGATTCTGCCAAGCTGCTATAGGGTTTTGCTGGTTAAACTGTAAAGAAAAAAAGAATTGAGGAAGGTCTTGAGGCATTCCTGGTCATGCCTGCCATTTTCGACGCTGATTCATTAGGTAGACTGGTTTCATCTCTTCCTCTGCTTCCTTGTAAACTACTTTCAGCCCCGAGAGTGAAGGGAAATGGTCCGTGGTATGGTCCTTAGTGCAGATGGCACAGGTCTAAACCATGTCTAAGGGGAATTCCATTTAGTTGTGCTTCTTTCGACAGTGTGGGAAAAAGACGGCAAAGTTCTGCTCTGATATAGCTTGCTTCTGCTTGGCTTGTAAGACATCAAGCTGTGTTGTCAAAGTACCCAAAATGTCAGTTTTAAAATTCTCCAGGAGATTACCAAACTCTGCTCTAGTTACGTTGCCACCAGACTGCTTAAGGTCTTTTTTCATTGAGTCGCGTTCACTTGGCTTATTATGTGTACTACCCCTAGAGCACCTTGTTTTATTAATTTAGTGTTTCTAAATTGTTATCATAAATCATCGACCAGGGCTAGTAAACTGTTGAAGTGAAGTGCACCATATGTGCCTAAGTATCCTCTTCCTAATTCGTTGTGTTTAGTTTTTTTCTGATGTTTTTGTTTTTATGTTTTTATGTTATTTTATGCTAAGGGGGAAAAACTAAATTAATAGCAAGGAGGAAGAAAAGGAAATGTTACTGAATGCACTAAGACATAATTTAATTTCAAGATCTATTCTAAACTAGGAATGATAAAAAAAACAGAGAATGCTAATCCATAGATTGTAAAGCTGCTAAGAAAGTAACTCATAACATTAAACTTAGTCCAATTCGTTTCATTAGAGATATATTGGAACAAACTGAGAAAAGGATTAGTTCTGATGTGATGAGGATATCCTAGAAAACAATGACTTAAAACATTACAGAGAAATCTTATTCATTGTTAAATATTTGTTGAAACAACTTGAGAAAAAGATCATCTGTAACATAGTAAGGATCCCTATGCTAAAATAACTTATGACACTAGAACTAGATCTCATTCATGAATTAGAGATTTGTTGGAACAATTTGTGAAAGAGATGAAGCCTAATGTAACAAGGATCTCCTATAAACAATTAGTCTGGAACTCACAATATTACTATTAAGTCTTATTCAGGAATTAGACATTTCTTGGAACAACTTGAGAAAAAGGTTGTTTGTAATAACATGAGAATCTCTTACCTAATTGTAGAAAAGAAAATGCTAATAACTCAAAATAATATAACTAATTCTCGTTCATATAATAGTGATATGTTAGAAGAGCTTGAGAACAAGAATAGCTTATAAAATAATGAGGATCTTTTAAATCTAACTAATAGAACTGAAATGCGATTAACTCAAAGTACTACAGCTATATCTCATTCATGTATTAGAGATATATTGGAACAGCTTATGAGAAAAAGATTGACTACAATATTATGAGAATCTTCGACGTAAGTAAACATCATAAAACATAATGCAGAAAGATGAACTCAGAGAACTGCCTAAGTAAGAAATATAACATAACAGAATTAAAGGTTACTTATCTAGAAAGAACGTAAAAGCCTCTTCAGATAGCAGGGGCCCTCTACTATCAGATTGGCATACGAATCGTTAACTCCTTAAAGTTATCTCTAGAACAGCATCAAAGTTATACTCCTTTAATTAAAATGCTCAGAAACAGAGTATCACAGTATTCGAAAACTAAAAATATCAATTGTCTTTCTCGGTTCACCAAGTTATTTTTATAGGCAATTACATAACTGATATTGAGTAAAAATAGGCATAAGTGTCTTCTACAGTCAAAATAAAACTAAAACTCCTGTTGAGGACTCGTGATTTGTTGAAGGCAAATCAAGAGTCCTTATCCTTATAGAAATCTGCTTCTTGGATTTTAGCTTTGTCCACGTGCATAATCACTTCCAGTTTTTTACTCAGCCTTCGTGGATGACAAGGAATGATGCTAGAGAGTTTTGGAGTCTAACCATATACGTCTTTCCCTCGGATGACACCTGTAACCTGTTTAAACATCAAGATGGCTACGAAACATATGACTAGCTACAAAATGACTGTATTCTGTAGCTAAAACTACTCAGAAATCATTAAGACAACAAAATAAAAAAGGTACAACAAGTTAGTCATTGCATGTATTTTTAAAGTGATTTTAATCATTCTTATTGATATTTTAGGCCTATAAATGATAAAGGATTGATGGAATGAAGCAGAATTTGGTGAAAAGAAAAGAAATTTTTAGGGCTCAACACACCTAATACACAGGGAAATAATCTCATCATATCCTTCCTGGGAAATATCCCCTTTTCCCATTATGTTAAGTGTTTCAACCCATTCTTATTTCATTCCCTTAATCATTGTAGCTTTTAAGATGACTTTGGATAGCGTAGTATATGGAAACCTTTGTAAATTGTATTGAAATATTTCTACGTGTTCTTCTAATGTTTCATTGTCCCTTGGAGACATATTGAAGATTTCATTTTTTAGTTCTCGAGTCCAGCAATAGTCTTGATATTTATTAAGAAAAATGTTCTTCATTTGGTCCCAGTTATTGATGGTTCCCCCACCTAGTCCCATGAGCCAACGTAATGTTGTTCCCTTTAAAGTAGAGGGAAACAGTTTCAGTTTCTGAGGGTCGGTGGTGTAGTCATACCCCCTACATAGGACATCAAATTCAAATAAGAATGCATCAAGATCTTCCATGGTCAACCCATGGAAGGTGGGGATGTTTTGTAAGGGAATGGCTTTCATAGGGGCATTTGCAGCATGATAAAAAATGGGGTACTCCAATGTTGATGCCTACCTCTAATTTTGGTTTTGATTGTTTTCCATTTGATTAAAGATGTGCCAATAATATTCGGGAATTTCTTGTTCTGGAGGAGGAATAATGGGGTATTGGGAGGTGAGTGTGGAGGAAAATTTACAGTGTTTCCCTGGTCTGGGATACCAAGTATCTCTGTCTCGATCACTCCTTTAGGGGATTTAGGCTCTGAAGCTTCTATTTGTATTGCACTGCTATTTTCTCCTTCCCCTTCCTGTAAGTTGCAAGAACCTCCCTCTCTTGAAGGGTCAGTACCTATATGATTGGCAATCTAAAGGCTTAGTTTAGATCCTTCTGTCTCACTATGAATCTCGACGTGGGCTGCAAATGGTGAGCCTGCTGCCTGAGGGAGAGTAGTAGGACTTTGAGTGGGAATGATTTTGGGTCCTACATATGCCTGGGATTCAGCTTTCTTAATGATTTCGTCTATATATGTTGTTATTCCAAGGATCACCAGTCCCTTGGATTTTGGGGATTTTTGTGGATGATTTCGATTTGTTTCTATCTTTTTCTTCCTAGTCATAAAACAAGAACACCTATTCTACCAATCTTTGCACAATTTGTCGAGAAGCAGGCTAGGGAGCAAGTGTTTTTCTTGCCGGTATGCAGGTTCTTACCTCTCATTTTTAATACTCAATTCTTCACAGAAATGGAGAAAAATAAAGGATATCACTCTTAACACTCTCCCCGGAAACGACGCCAAAAATGTCGGTTCAAAAAGGTGGCTTATTATAGGCAACCTCTAAGTTCCTCATTCAATTGTCAACCCCAGGTAAGTCTTCTTATTTCAAGAGTGTAAGCACAGTATATGCGAGTGAGATCGAATGATAGTTAATCTATATTTTTTATGAAAAGGATTATCTAATTCTCGAAGTTCAATCAACTCAAAGAGAAGTGAAATGGTATAATGCAACTAACTACTTTGTCTAGCTTAGAAGGAGAGAAACCTATGATTGAACAACATATTAATGAATTGAACAACAACCTGAATGAATTGAACTGCAATCTGAATGAATTGAACATCAATCTGAATGAATTGAACATCAATTACTTATATAATTTTGCAATGGAATTCTCTTCACAACCTAACTAATTGACATATTTCTGCAATGAATCAAAGGTTAGACACATTATTGTACTAAGGGAACAATCTAATTCTTAGAAATAGATAACATTGAGCAGCGATTACTCTAAGATTCATAAAAAAACTATAAAGGCATTGGGAGAAAATGAAAACATCTAACAACGATAAAGCAATATTATAAACCAACAAGCATGCGTGCTAAACTATTCTGATGAAAGAGAAACTGTAACCTCACGCATTTCTATTTTATCGAGTGGAAAAGTAATTCAAAAACTACATCAGATAACTGGACATCAATTATGTAACTAACGCACAACACGGAAATTGGCAAGGAAACTCCCAGGGGCTAGGCCCAAACCACCAGAAGTTCTAACACAATGAAAAGCTCAAAAGATAATTGTTCAAAACATCAAAACTCTTTATTAAATTGAAAGATAATATAGGGATACAACTAAATAGTTTTGTCTTGATACATTGACTATAGAAGGAAATTCCTATTCAAATCCCCTATCTAGTTCATTCATGGTCCTTTTAAAGGCATTTTCACGCAGTGGGACGATATTTTCCAAATGACAGCCCACTGAGCATGGCAGTCGTTTGAGTTTTGTGGGTGTGGACCTGTCTTTTCGCCTTCCGCTCATCCCTGGGGGTTACTGTGGATTCATGTTCTTTTCCTGTCAGCTATCTTTTGTTCATCATCGATTCAACTGCCTCATTTACCTGCGAATAAAGATGAAATAAGTCAAATCCTCATTTTTTAAAACTTGTTTCTTACCGCTAGTCACTTTATCCTGATTTTGTATTAACCCTTCTTTATTTTACTGTTAAGATGAGAGAAATCCTAAGAACATATGATAATTTGAAGTAAAAGTACGGTGAAATCATACCTTAATTTTGGCCCAACAGAAGGATCAAAACTTGTATGGTGGGAAGCAAGGACTCAAGAAGAGATTAAAAACTGTGGTAAGATGTCTATGTCTTGGTCAAGTTTTATTGCTTCCATTAAAATGAAATTCTATCCCTGATTTTAAATGCAAAATGCTATTATGGATTCGAAAAATTTTATATAGTTGAAAGGGAAAAGTGTGCAAGATTATACTCATAAATTTAAGAGAAGAGCTCTTATTTTGGGTATTAATTTATATTCTCAAGAAACTTTGTTAAAGTATGTTGGGGGTTTGCACAGTTACCTTAGGCACTCCATTTTTGTGTTTAATCCCACAAACATAGATGAATTTTGTGTTCAAGCCACACACTTAGAAGCAAGAGGGAAACAAAACATAGATGAGAAAAGTGAAAGTGAGGGAAAATAAAAGGGAAAATTTTATGGAAGATGAAAAAGAAATAGCTCTGTCAAGAGAGAGAATGAAAAACTCACATGTAAAAATTTTTCAAAGACTGGCCATGTTGAAGACCATTGTTGGAAAATTCATCTAGAGTTGAATCCAAGCAAACTGAAAGACAAAGAAAAAGGGAAAAATGTCACTATAGTTGAACATGACTTACGGTCATATTCAAGAGACGAGACAAAGATCACAGCCATGGGTTTGAAAGGTAAACACATAGCAAGCACTAGTTCTTCAAAATTTTCAAATGTCACTCAAGATGAAGATACAAGAATAGAACTTTTCCATATTAGATTTGTCTCTAAACATACCCATATTGATACACTTTTTGATAGTGGGTCATAAGCTAACATGATTTCTGAAAACTTGGTGAGGAAGCTATACCTTGAAACTATTAGACATCCAATACCTTATCCTTTAGGGTGGATATTCAAGAATGAAAACTTGCAAGTTATAAGGAAGTGCATACTAATATTCGCCATCAATTCAAACTTTCTTAATGAAGTTCAACTTGATGTGGTGCCACTTGAGATATCAGGTATTGTATTGGGAAATCCGTATCTGTATGATAGGAAATCAATATGTCATCACCATGAGAATAAGTATCACTTGTTTAAATATGGTATTGATTACATAGTTAGAGTGCATAAGAAGAATACAAGGTTGTCTTTTATACATGAAGGATAAATGAAGAGGATAGTGAATGCAAGTCAGAATTTGAGATTGTTGATGATAGAAAAAAGATATGTTTTGAATCAAAATTTCCAAAAATATGCTTATTCTTGTAAAGATATGTTTCAGGATTCTAACAGGTTTCCTTTGAAAGGAGCTAAACAAGATGTAAAACATTTGCAGTAGTCAACATCAGTGTTGAGCAGTGTTGGAAACAAGAAGTAGGTGCAAGAGAGTTCAAAGGTAAAAGAGAAAGTGGCAAATAAGCTTGAAAAAGAAAGCATGGGTTCCAAAAATGATTGCTTTTGGTTTCCAAAAGGTACATGGAAATGGCAAATATACTTGGTCAAGATTCGATCCAAGTACAAAGAAAGATCAGTTAAGAATCATCACGGCGACAGTGTGCAAGGTGAGACAGTTTTTAAGTTTCCTTTGATTAATGACCAAGGTAGGAACAAGATGGTTTCTGCAAGAGAAACTTGTTTCGATGCAAATTCATGGGAATTTTAGCATGAGGGTGTCAATGACAGCAAGAGAAGGTCACAAGAATCAAGGAAAAAGTTAAATTTTTGTGAAAAGCTAAATTTGATGAAAATGGGAAAATTTTAGTGGATAGAGACTGGAAGGGTGAGGGAATAGTACCCTCATCCACATTATGAGTAGTCAAAGAGATTTTGGCATCCAAAAATATTCTAGTGGGGAGGAATGGTCGGGTGCTCAATGTAAAATCTCAAAAATGAAAGTGCTCAGAATTGATTGTAAACTGAACGACTACGCCCGACTCGTCGCCAGGAATCTTATGCACTCCATTTCGTCGAAAACCGACTCCAGATGAAGAAGTTATAGCATGCTGACTGGCGTTCAAAACAGGCAATTTAAAAAAAAAATCATAACAGTGACATGTTGATGACATGGAAACCCAGTCAGCATGCATGGAATATTCTTCAGCTTATGCCCAGTGGAATTGTGACAAGTGTCAATACAGGATTCTCTAGTTTGGTTTGAATGTGAAAATTTTTAATGGTTTCTCTCCTAAGGTTGAATTCATTTTTTTTTATATGAGGCAAAGCCCAACGAGAGGCTGACACGTGGTTCAGCCAGGGGCCGCCATGTGCCCCTTCCAATGGACCCCGTCGAACTTCTAAGTTAAAATTTCAATTTTTTTTCTGGTGGTCAAAATTTTATTTAACACAGTGGTCAAATTCTGAATTAACATATATCCACATTACATTTTCATATTTCCTAAGGTCTGAAACTATTGTATGACATATATGGGAAAATTTCAATGGGCGCATCTATAAAGAAAATTTCAAACATTATGGTATGGGCGCATATTAATGCATATCAACTAGTGGCAAAACATGTATATAGGATGGGCGGAGGGCGGGTCGAACCCATGACCTCCCCCTCCTAACTCAAGGCCTTTTCTATTATGTCGACGGGTGGGACATGCTAAGAATTGGTATAAATATTACATTTCAGCCCACCTGGTACTTTGACGACAGAAATGGAGGGGGTCATCCCCCTCCCATGCGACCATACTACATGACTGTTCCTAAGTGCTCATAAAAAACACGCTTAGTGCGGAATGAAATAATGTTTAACCCTCTTAATCCTCTATTAAATTAATTGAAATCATAGTTTTAAATGGCATAGTTTTAGAGGCGCCACCAGAATTGGCGGATTTTACAAAGTTGGCGGACTTAACTAGAGTCTTCTCCAGTTTTGGAGGAGGATTGTAGGGGAAAATTAAATTGACCATATCTTGGGAAATTTTCAACCAATTTTGGCTTAGGAAGTCATTCCTAGCAGATTGGCATGCTTTAAACACATTGGTATAGGTTGCAGAGGCAGAGGAGAAATTCTACAAGTGTTTTTGTCACTTTGAAGAAAAAGGAAACCCAAGGCCACCAGGAAGGAAGGCCATGCCTAGATGAGCTGAAGGCCAAATTGAGAGAATGAATAGTCATGTCTGATATATTTTGACATTCTCGACTCATTGGAGTATGTTTCAGGAGCATTTAATGCATGTAAGCAACAATTTTTCAATATTGATCTAATACAGAGGCCTAAGCCATGGAAGCTAGACCAAGGAGATGTAGCCCAGGAGGGGTGAACTCCATCAAAATTATTTGTTGATGGATAAATTGTGAATGTTTGTTGTTATTTATGTTGTTTTTGTTCAACATTTTATTTTCCTACTTTATGCTCTTAAATTCACTCATAAAATTCAGTTAAATTACCTATTTGACACACATTAGAAACAAGGAAACATATGTACATCAGTCATAAGTTCAGTAAATAAATTTTAAATCTAAAGTTAAAATTAGCACAACAAAACTAACATTCATACTCAGATCAATTGAACATAAGACTGTGATTTGGTCTTTTGGTTATAGATACATATGTATTTGCATTGGAAACACTTATGTTTGAAGTATTAGCGTACTTTAATGGATGAAATTTATCCACACCCTATTTGTATATGCCAACTTCATTTGGGATTCAATATTTCTTGCAATTGATATAACTCTCCTGGGTGTCATTTAAATCCATTTACATTGTCCCCCCAATTCAAACTCTAGCAAACATTTGTATCATTTTTATTTTTATCAGTATGTGGACCGGATCATAGAGACATGCATCAAATTCTTTGGATAAATTATAAGAAGATCAATTTGAAGCCAAAATATGAATATTTTGAACTCAAAGATGTTGAAAAAATCAAATTATGATAGGCTACCACAAGTATGGTAAATTTGAATAATGACGATCAACACATTTGGTCTTTGAATTGTACAGAGGATTATGAGCCTAGAGTAGGATACCAAAGTCCCTTCAATTGATGATATCAACAACCCAAAAAAATTATTAACCAAAACATCATTATTAACCAAAAATAATTATTATGATTTGATCTTCCAAAAATCATCTATAACCAAAACAATGAATTTGTCAACTACTTTTGGAAATTGTTATGGAATTGGTTTAAACCAAACAAAGGCAAGTATTTCCTTATGTTCACATGTTTATGGATCAATTAAGGTAGAAAATTGCACTATGATTCAATCGTTATGTATATTCAATTAGAAACATTAAAATTTAATAACGTTCCTTTCCCACATTTAAAAGATTCATAATCATATTCAAGAAACTTAATATAATAAAATTCATTAAATTTACCCACAAAAATTTGAGCTACTCATCTCCTCAACTGAGAGTTACATTAAAAATCAATACAATTATGACCCAATATTATGTAACGATTCTCCCTATGTTGTACTTAAATGATGAATAAATTTTCTAACCTACTTAGATTATTTATATAGTTATGACTGTAACACTTATTATTACAATTGAGATATTTTTTTAAAGAAAAATTTTCACTTAAAAAAAAAATCATAAGCATAAATTAGGTAATTGAGCCATAGGAAAGTTGGTCAGTGAAGATATGTTTCTTAAGTGACAACGGTGTTTGCCAGAGTAGCTCCTTATGGGGTTGTGCCTTATGGATTAGATATTTTAACATCCAATACAATTTGAAGTGTAATAGGCTTGAATAAAGATGAATGCATACCACATGGAGCAACAACCTATGTGTAATAGTTTGACATGTCTATTATGTATCTTGTTGGTCTCGTAGCAAAATTCAATTTCAACACTTGGAGTAGATTATTTAATCATACTTATGGCTATGATCTAAGTATAGTGGGGAGAGGACCATCTTGATGGCTCCTTGAGATGTGTGCAGCAAGCCTAAAGATGACAGTGGACTTGGCTTGATTTATGTTTCTACATACCTTTTCTACCACATTTTTCTTGTTTGATATTATTTCTATGCCTCACTTATTTCAAGTTTCAAGCTCATTCATCTTCCAAAGTATATGAGAAACTTGGAAAGGCATGGATGGTTTGGTTCATTGGTCTTGTTAGGGAAGAAATGAAAGATGGAACTTAGCTTGTTACCCCATCTGGAGTTGGAGGGTGCAAGATCAATGTGATGTTGGTATACCTCATTTTGAAGCTCGAAAATTGAGTTGGAGGGTGCAGGGTCAATGTGATACTGATATACCCCATTTTCAAGCTCAAAAATTGAGTAGAAATGATATTTTCTTTTGGGAGGACATTTGGAATTTTATTTTGCACTCCTGAAGGGACTAGTGTATTCTTTCATAGGATTTTTTTTTATGGCCTCAAATCCCCTGTCAATTATGGAGTTGAAAAATCTCATCCTGAAGGCCAAGTTATTCATGATGAATCTATTGTGAAACCAGCTTCAAAAATAGAAGAAAAAAGATATAAACGCCTTAGAAATAAGCCACTTCGAGGGGGAAACCTCCAATACATTACATTAATGAGCAATTCTTGGATGATACAAATTACAAAACCTCTTTTCTATATATAGGAGTCCATGGGGCCATAATGTAATCCTAGTGGGCCACAATGTAATCCTAGCCAACCTAACAATAATAATGTAAGGGCACAATAATAACAATATGGGGGTTACAGGGGTACAATAATAACAATAAGGGGGTTACACTAACAACAATAAGGGACTATATTAGTAATATAGGGACCTAACATGCCCCTCTCCTTCAAAAAAGTGTTGTCCTCAATGCTTGAGTAGCTCTGGGTGCTTCTATATAAAAATTCTCATCCTCCCATGTAGAATCTTCAGTGGGTAAGTTCTTCCACTTGATGAGATACTCTAAAATTGATCGATTCTGTAGCTGTCGAGTTCTTGTTTCCGTGACCGCTTCAGGTTCCAATATGATTTTTCCTTCCTCATCAAGTTATGGCAATATTGTTTGAACTGGAATATTTTCACCTATAACCTTCTTTAAGCATGAAACATTGAAAACTAGATGCACTCGTGAAGAAGAAGTAAGCTCCAATTTGTATGCCATAGTACCAATCTTTTGCAACACCTTGTAAGGACCATAGTACTTTGGCGATAATTTATTATCCTTCTTAGCTTGCTTGAGGGACATTTTTTTTAATGGTTGTAGCCGTAAAAATATCCAATCTCCTACATCAAAACTTCTCTCGCTGCGATGTTGATCTCCCTGTTGTTTCATTCGATTTTGTGCCAAATTTAGGTTATCCGTTAAGAGTTGGAGAATTTCTTGTTGATGCTCGATGTGATCTTCCACTGCTTGAACCTTCAAATTTTCTCTTAAAGATGATGTGATGGATGGGGTCTTTTTTGCTGCAGTATGGAAGGAAGTGTTATACCACCATTCAGCGAGAGGTAACCACTTGACCCATTGTGTTTGTTTATCAGATACAGAACAACGAAGATATCCTTCCAAACATTTATTTACCATCTCAGTTTGACCATCAGATTGAGGCTGATAAGATGAGCTATGAGCTAATTGAGTACCCAAACAAGAAAATAACTCTGTCCAAAAATTTCCAGTAAAAATGGGATCTCTGTCGCTCACAATAACCCTTGGGTTTCCATGTAGCTTTTGAATTGTGTCCATAAATGTAGTAGCAAATGTAGTTGCTTTAAATGGATGAGATAATGCACAAAAGTGTGCATACTTGGTAAGTCTATAAACTACCACCATGATGACACTCTTTCCTTCAGACTTAGGTAAACCTGTGATAAAATCCATTGAAATCTCCTCCCAACGTTGACTTGGAATGGATAAAGGTTGTAGAAGTCCCGGGGTCTTAATTGTCTCAACTTTATTCTGCTGGAAAACCAAAAATTCCGCCACAAAATTTTGAATATCAGATTTAAGGCCATCCAAAAAAAATTCTTTCTTCACCCTGTGGTAAGTTTTTAAAAATCCTGAGTGTCCTCCTAAAGGAGAAGTGTGCAATTCCAGAAGAATCTTTTGTTTTAGTTGGGAATTCTTACAAAGATATAAGTGGTCTTTATACCATAAGGAATCATTTTTCCAACTAAATGTATCAGATGTACTAGGATCTTGCTGCAAATTTTGAATGAGTGTCCATACATCTTTGTCCTTCTTCCATCCATCTCTTGCTTCGGTTATCCAATCTGGTTGGATAATAGAAATGGTACAAAGCAATGCTTCCACCTCTTCATTCTTTCTTGAGAGTGCATCTGCAACAACATTAAGCTTTCCCTTTTTGTAGATTATTTCAAAGTCATAACCCAACATCTTTGTGACCCATTTTTGCTGCTCTTCTCAAGATAGTCTTTGTTCCAAAAAGTGTTTAAGACTATCATGATCAGTTTTTACCTTGAAGTGTCTTCCCATTAGGTAAGTTCACCATTTCTTTAGTGCATGCAGTATTGCTAACATTTCCTTCTCATAAATAGGTTTCTGTAAATACTTTACTTTGATTGGACGACTTTCAAAAGCAATGGGTCTTCCTTCCTGCATTAAAACTGCACCAATTCCATTTCCTGAGGCATCACATTCCACAATAAAGGTTTTTGTGAAGTCTGGTGTAGCTAAGACCGGTGCTAGGCACATTGCCTCTTTAAGACGTTCAAAGGCCTTAGTTGCCTCAGGAGTCCATGAAAATGCATCTTTCTTCAATAATGTTGTTAGAGGTGCTGCTATTCTCCCATAATTCTTAACAAACTTGCGATAATACCCTGTTAACTCAAGAAATCCTCGCAACTGCTTTATGGTTGTGGGGACTTTCAATTCCTTAATGGCTTTAATTTTGTTAGGGTCTACTTTAACACCCTCGTGAGATACAATATGACCCAGATATTCCACCTCTTGTACTCCAAAGAAACATTTGGATTTTTTTGCATATAATTGTTTCTCCTGCAATAGTTTGAGCACCCCGTCAACATGTTCAACATGATCCTTCCAAGACCTCCTGTAGATTAGTATATCATCAAAAAATACTAGCACAAATTTTCTAAGGAAGGGTTTGAAAATGGAATTCATCAACCCTTGAAATGTAGAAGGTGCATTGGTAAGGCCAAAAGGCATGACCAAAAATTCATAATGACCCTCATGAGTTTGAAATGATTTTTTTGGAATATCTTCAGTCTTCATTCTAATTTGATGATATCCTGAATGAAGATCCAACTTGGTAAAATAAATTGCTCCATGTAATTCATCCAATAATTCATCAATCACAGGAATGGGAAATTTATCTTTAATGATGAGCTTATTGAGCTCCCTATAATCCGGGCACATTCGCCATGATCCATCCTTCTTGTGTACCAATACTACAGGAGCAGAGAAAGAACTTTGACTAGGTTGAATTATACCCGCCTCTAACATTTCTGCAATCATACGTTCAATTTCTCTCTTTTGGATGTAAGGATATCTATAAGGCCCGATGTTTGGAGGAACACTTCCTGGAATCAAATGAATAGCATGATCATGATCACGAATAGGTGGGAGTCCTTTGGGAGTTTCAAACACCTTGAAATGATTGTCCAAGACTTGTTGGAGATCTGCAGAAATAGATGATTTTGATGTTGGAACTTCTAGTGAGCATAATTGTGCAATTACGCCTCGCTGTTCTTTCTTTATAAGCTTTGTCATGACATTAGAGCTTATTATCCTTCCTGGTTTCCCCGCAATACCCGTAATTCGACTTCCTTTCCTTCTGAAAAAAATTTCAAGAAAAGTTCTTGAAAATTAAAAGCTACCATCCCCAAAGATTGTAACCATTGTACTCCTACTACAACATCAACACCTCCCATAGGAATGGAAAGCATTGGACTAGTCAATACATATTCCCCCATGGTTAGCTTGATATTATGGCATTTTCCAAAGCAATTTATAGTTCCTCCATTTGCAACCATCACTTAACATTCTGGTGCTGGGTATAGGAAACAATTCAATTCCTTGGCTACCTTACAATGAATAAAATTATGGGTACTACCTGAATCAATCAACACTATTACCTTTTTCTTCTTGATATGTCCTTCTATATTGAGAGTTTGAGGAGTGGTAATTCCCGCCAATGCATTACACGATATGGTCAGACTCATTTCTTCCTCTTCTAGGGTTGGTTCCTGGTGTATATCCTCTTCTTGTTCATTTTCTTCTTTCTCTTCACAATCTATGTAAAATAATTTCTTCTCAGCACACCTATGACCTTTAGTGTATTTTCTATCACAACTGTAGCAAAGCCCTTTTGCTCTTTTTTCTTCCAATTTTTGTGGTGTAAACCTTGTAGGTTGTGGAAATCTAGGCATAGCAACACTTCCTTCTTTATAGAAGTGAGTGGTAGGCTTCCTTGTCGCCATAATTTTACATTCAATTTTTCTTGCCAACCTGAATGTCGTCTCCAATGAATCAAGTTCCAAAACACGAACTTCATGTTGGATGTTATCCTTTAAAGTGCCTATGAAGAGATCAATCCTGTGTTCCTCTGGAATATCAGTTACCCTTATATTCAATTTTTGGAAGTCCTAAATGTGCTCCCCCACTAAGCCCTTTTGTTTGAGATTTATCAATTGGCTAAAGAAGGTGTTGCTCTTTGTATCCTCATAATGTGCTATCATTTCCTCTGTAAAAATTGACCAAATGACATTTTTTTTACGGGAGCAAAGCCATCGATACCATACAAATGTATTTTGTTCTAAATGTAAAGTTGCAATGCGTACCTTTTGTGTGTTTTGCACATTATGTAGATCAAAATATTGCTCCATCTGTAGTATCCATGTTACAAGATCCTTTCCATCAAACTTCCTCATATCCATTTTTGGAATATGGTGGTTCTTCCCGCCAACATTAGAGTTTATGAAATCACGATTAACATTTATTTTTTCTCATCATGAGTTTCCTCTACTATATTTTCACCATTAGGAAAAATTTCTTGTATCAACTTTGTCAAACCTTCCATGTCTTCTTTTCGATCATTCTTCATGTTTTCCATGTTGTCTTTCATTTTTTCATCAATCTTAGCTTCCATGTCATCCATCTTAGATTCCATGCCATCTATCTTAGATTCCATGCCTTGCTTAAAACCATCCATCTTTTCTTCCACGCCTTTATTCAAAACATCCATTTCATTTTTTGTTGCCCTTTGTGAGAGCAAAATTTGGTGCACTTTCTCTTGTAACTTTGATAGATCATGTTGCAATTCTTCATCTTCATGAGTCATAGTAGAGCCTTCTGAAGGCTTAATGGGTGTTGAATTATTTTTACGAGGCATTTTTTTTTAACCCAATACTGATATAAATTCTACAATATTCCCTTGGAATCAATTCAAATTGATTCTTCAAACAAGACTTATGCAATTCGTAAAAAAAAATACACACCTTTTTCTTGATTTTAAGGAGATCGATATTGAAATTGGATTATATTTTTGATTGCGGCTCTTCAATATCTGAAATTGGGCATTGAGGTAGCCTTCTGAATTATCTTTAGAATCCCACAGGTCTGACTTGATTTGGATTCTCCAAGGCAACGTTATGTCCAATCTCCCACAATGACCTAATTATGGACTGGTTCAGTAGAGCGAACTTGTACGACTTGCCACATGTCACTGTTTCATCTTTTATCTCTGAAATTGATAGCAAAGAAACTACAGTCCATGTACTTTCGACCAATTTTTACAGCACTCCAATCCGATGCTCAGAGAGAGTGTTATGAATATTTTCCCATGATCACCTCTTTGAGATGAAATTCAGGAGCCTGAAAAAGAACTACCTTCCACAAATCATATCTCCGAAAATATTGCGAACAAAGATCTAAAATTTTTCAACGAGTTTATTCAGGATTTCAGCTTCCCGCCCTATAAATTTCAGATTCTGAACCTTCGTAGAAACAATTTATAGCGCAAATTCCACGATGACCTATTTAGATTAAATTAAGGAGCCTACAAAAATACCTAACTTCCACAGATCATATCTCCGAAAATATTGCGAACCAAGCTCTGAAATATTTTGACAATGTTCCTCAAGATTTCGGCTTTGCACCCTAAAAATTTCAGCTTCTGAAACTTCGTAGAAAAAACGTTATAGCGAAAATTCCACGATGCCCTGTTTGGAGCAGCGACACCCTAGAATTCAAAGCTCTGATACCAAATGTTGTGAAACCAGCTCCAAAAATAGAAGAAAAGAGATATCAACGCCTTAGAAATAAGCCACTTCGAGGGGGAAACCTCCAATACATTACATTAATGAACAATTCTTGGATGATACAAATTACAAAACCTCCTTTCTATATATAGGAGTCCATGGGGCCATGATGTAATCCTAGTGGGCCACAATGTAATCCTAGCCAACCTAACAATAATAATGTAAGGGCACAATAATAACAATATGGGGGTTATAGGGGTACAATAATAACAATAAGGGGGTTACACTAACAATAATAAGGGACTATATTAGTAATATAGGGACCTAACATTAGGGATGTCATGTATATTTTGGAAGAACTAGAGATGGATCTTTTAGCACCCCGTTGAGCAATATGACACTTAGATATTTTACTCGCTCTTTCACCATCATCATTTGTTGTCACTCGTACTAAATGTGAGATGAATGTTTATAAGAAATATGGATGGTCCATCCATATTTCTTATAAGGTATAAGTTTTTGCCTAGCTAGTGATATACCCAAGGATTCCATTCAAGGCATGTTTGATCAAAAGTGTTTTTTCAGATGTCCTTTTCCTTGTATGTTTTCGGTTGGAGATTGTGAAACATATATTCTAGGACTCTTAGTTTGTCTAATTTCTAAAAATTTGGAAAATTTTATATTGAGAGCTTCGTCAAGGACACATTCATTGGAGGGCCACCTTATTTGAAGATTGTTTATGTCTTGTCCATTCTTCCTTTTGAAGGATATAGAATTTCTTGATGATTTCTTCTTTATCATTGGATGATATGTTGTAAATATATTTTTGAGAATCAAGTTAGTTCATCGTCTAACATTCATCTGTCATGCTGTGATGAGATATGCCATCATTTTTTTCATAAGAGCACTCTATTGATCAAATAAACTGGGGATTTTAGGCCCACAACATACTTTGATTTCATTTATATTCTAGTTTCTCTATGGAAGAAGATATGATCTTAATTGTATATACCCTTCCACTTTCCATTCTTCTATTTGTAAATAATTCTCTAGATTATAAGACATATTTTTTAAAAACCAAAAGCCAACACAGATCCATCTTAACCCACGATGTTCTAAGCACCAAGAAAATTAATTCTTTGTTTCCTTTGATTCCTCTTAGGGAATGTTGGTGAGAGAGGAAGAAGGGAGGCATACAACACTTTTCAATGTCATTGAAAATTTAAGGAATATAATGTATCCTTCTTGTCTCTCTACACATATTCTTCCCATGTGTATGTATATATTTTTTAAGCAATGACATGAATTTAAAGGAATACAAATTTTGAAGTGAAGGGAAAAGGAGGAAAAGGGAAGAATATCTCTCTCGTAAGATATTTTTCTCTATCAACCTTCCCTCACCCTGCAAGCATTATTGGCCTTGACATGTCACATAACTGCTTTGAGGCAGATGCAGAGGCGGAGGCAAGCCTTTTCCTTCAGTTGTGGAAGCATCTCTTACCTTTTAGAAATAATCTTGATGAGTTGTTAAACATATACTCTTTCAAGAACTCTCTCATTTTGATGGATGTGCCTTCCTATCATTTTTCATATTTTCAGTGGTTATTGGTTTCCAAAGGAAGAGCTTAGCTAACCTTGTGTCCATTTATAGCCTTGGGTTGGCTAAGGTGAGGATTGTTGGCATGGAGAATATACATATGAATAGGCTTCCTCCACTAAAATTGGTGCTTTTGTTAATTCCTACTTCCTAATTTCTTTCTAATAGCTTCTAAGCTTCCCTTGAGTTGTATAACCAGATTTATTTAGGTGTGGTAATTCTTAAACACCATAAGGGAGAGGAAAACCACAAAGCATAATTTTCGTTCATTCTGTAATGAATATGTGACCTAACGATAAAGTTAGTGGTTTGAACTTCGAGAGGACGTTGCTGAAAAATTGTGATAAGGAGGTGGGTCTGAAAGGTAGTACTTGCAAGGTGGATTATATTTTATCTATGGAGGCCCTTTTAGATCACTTCATCTCCTTTTACAGGGGTGATCCCGATTTCCTAGTATTTATTGGTATTTCTGGTCTCTAACCTTTGACTATACCCTTATGACTCATTTGATACACATGGGCTTACAATGGTTTACGCGACATATAAGAAAGAGACAACATCAATTTAATTCAGAGAAAGAAAGATTTAAATTAATAGAGTGTCAGTAGAGCTTTCCCGGCTCAAAGGGATGAGTACACATGACAGAATGGGTTATTTGAACCGTGGATGGCAAGGAATGCTAGAAATACTTTCTAAAACATGACGGCTAGGAGAGTGCAATTGTGGCACTAACTTGTTATCTTGATTGAACGATACATTAAGCAACTGATGAGAGGTTGATTGGTTCACCATGATTATAAATCGACTCAATGAAAATTATGAAACCCCAATTGAATGAATTATTAAATTCAAGGAAATTCATTGATCGAACTGAACCTATAAAATATGGCTAGATGCAAGAAGATATTTGACTAGACATAATCACTACATTTTTTATTTTCTCAAAAGCCTATGATTTGGAAAGATGGGTTGCGTGCTTTGATTTAAACGATGTTTACGAGAAAAAAAAATTAGTTAGCTATTTTTATGACAATAGATTGGATGTTCAAGGAATTTCATGTAAATGGATCACACTCTCTCTTTTTTTTTTTCCTACCAGCAATAACCTACTACATTGCAATTACTTTTAAAAACAAAAATCCCTCCACTATCCTCATGAATTTATTCTCATCCAAGGCATCTCATACATAAATAAATACAATAGAAAATGAGTTCAATAATTCCCAACACATTTTTGTGCGTCAAAGAAATTCATATCTCATATTTTCTATAAGGCATCAGAGTGTACAACTAATAAACTATTAGCTAATGTTGTCAATTTTGCAAAAAATAGGTTTCAAATATTTTCCTCCGCAATCTTCAAAAATACGTTTCTTTTTCCCAACCGAGAGATAATTGTCATTCTCTTTTTGGATGCACGCATACAATCTCACAGATGTTGATAGATTTCTTAATCAAGACCAGCGATTTTTACCCGTTTTGCCCCCTTTTCATGACAAATTTACCTACAACACATCCTGGAACACTTTGTGGGCATCGACGAGCATCCATTTCTTCTCATAACATGTCTCGAACACATAATGAGCTTTGAAATTCCATGCATTGAACCCAACAATGACCTTTAAGTTGTCTAGGATGACCTCGAGGCCACAACGCTTGGAATTGGATGTTTCAAGTTCTTGGCCACAACGCTTGGAATTGGAGGTTTCAAGTTCTAGGGCATGACACTTGGAATTGGAGGTTTCAAGCTCTAGGCCACGACGTTGGGAATCGGAGGTTTCAAGTTCCAGTTCCACCCATTTGATGAGAGAATTGAACTTCTCGTGGGTGAATAGGCTCTTTCTCATAGGGGCCATGAGGGCGGCATCCTAGAAACCAATAACAGCTGTCAAATGGAAACTCTTGTGAGAAGAAAAATAATGTATTCTATCAAACGAAAACACTAGAATTTTTCTCAAGGTTGAATTCTAAATGGTATTAAAACTACACTATGCACATCAAAACCTTAAAAGACCACTACAACTAACAAAAAAATTGCAAGCTAGATCTAACAATTTCTTATACTCATAATTAACCATAAATAATATATCAATAATAAATTTAAAAGGAAATTTTATCTTCTACATTAGTTTATCATTTTTAGGGTGTTTTAAAAATTCTCTTTCAAAGCCTAAATAGCTTCCAGTTTTAAAGAATTTTCAAAATTCATGCTTTTATTCTTTTTTGTAATATATATATTCATTTTTATTTTCCATTAGAGTAGAAGATTTTTTTTATTTATAGAGTATTTCATTTTTATTTTAGAAGGGACATGTGTCAACTCCAAGTCACTCGTTTCCCCATATAGTCATAGAATGATCAACTTGGTGCAAGTTTCATATATCTATGTATATAGTTACATAATTTAAATATGAAGTTATGAAATATAATGGTTACAAAAAAAAAAATTCTTCATTTTTTCTTTTTTGTAATTCACAAAAAGAAAATTAAAGCATGGAACATGATGTTGATGGTGCTTATGGTTCACTATAAATACCCATTTTATCATATATCAATGTCCTTCATTTGCTTATGTCCTTCATCTACTTATGTCCATGATGCTTTGACCTTTGTTATAATTGGAATTAAAAGTATTAACTTTATAATTGGCATCCAAGGTATTAACTTTTTAAAAGGTCCCAACTCAATGATATTGGGTTGTCTTACCCCAAAGACAATTGAAATGTGCACAGGTATCTTACATCCAATATATGATAGAAATATTTTGTCCATTAAATATATACTTATTTGACATAGAAATATTTTGTTTATGGACCACATTGTCCACTTTGAAATGCTTTTTTGTTATTCATATATTTTTAAATACAGTTCAATAATAACAAATTACTTAACACTACATAGTGAAATATTTTATTTATAATTCACAGTGAATTTTTTTTTATCATTATTACTATTTTTTAAAATGCCACATATTAAATTTATATCAAGAATTGAATTAATTACACATTTCACAATGAATTTTCTTACTTTCAATTATTTATTTTTTGTCTTTGAACATTGAAATGTTTTATTATATTGTCAACATTTTATTTAACTCATCTATGTGATATGTGGAGCTTATAATGAGTGTCAACATGTAAAATGTAGTTATAATAAAATAATTAATGTTAATCACTTTAAAAAATAAAAGAAATTAATACTTTAGTAATTCCAAAATTAACAATATAAATATCAGTAAAATGTTTAATCCACATTTTCATTTTACTTAAAATATTTAATCTTTTCCATTACTCTCATCCCTCATACTCATGGTCAATCAAATAACAATTAATTTGCTCAATCCTATTTAAATGTGTAGAAAAATATGGTTTTTGAGTATAAACAAAAATGTTTATCAAATTTTATTTTACTTTTTTCTTTTTCATTAAAAAATACAAAATTTTAACAACCATAATAATTTAATTATAAATAGATTTTAGTATTCATGGATTATATATATATATATATATATATATATATATATATAATATAATTCATGAATAATATATATATATATATATATATATATATATATATATATATATATATATATATAATTAATGGAGATGGTGACCCTATCAACAAACATAAATTAAAATAACTCTTTGGAAGGAGTAACACAAATTAAAATAACTGTTTGGGTGCCATGTTTTGTAGTAAGTTGATTGCTTATTTTTTACTTGTGCACTAGATGCATATTATCCTTTGAATTTTGACAAAATGATAGAAGAAGAAACAAATACAAAATATTGCAGGGGAGCACAAGCTGTAAATTATTTTATTATGAGAAATCTATATATACATGCATATAGATAGTTACATAGAAACCGTTTGAACCAACTAAAAACTAATTTCTAAAACTGATTTCAAAACTAACACTTAATGAAAAGATTAAATCTTTTAACACTCCCTCTTAATCTTGAGGGTTACATTGTTTTATGCCTAAATTTTGACATTGAAATTCAAAATTAGCTTTTCCTAGCGGTTTGGTGAAGATATCCGCTAACTGTTCCTTGGATTCACAAAATTTGAGAACAATATCACCATTTTTTACGAGTTCACGAATGAAGTGAAAACGAGTGTCGATATGTTTGCTCTTTTAATGAAACATTTTTCTTCAATAAGGAAATAGCGGAAGTGTTGCCACAAAGGATTGAAATAGGTTCATTTTCTATATATCCGAAGTCAGAAAGAAGTCTCTCTAGCCACACTACTTGACATGATGCTGAATTTGTTGCAACGTATTCGGTCTCTGTTGAAGATAGCGCAACTATGGGCTCCTTTTTTGATGACCACGAGATCAAGTTTCTGCCAAATAGAAAAGCATAGCCATAAGTTCTTTTTCGATCATCAATACATCCTGCATAATCACTATTTGTATAACCAACAAGCTTACTATCTGTAGAGGCTACATACGATAAACCATAAGTAGATGTACCTGCAATGTATCTTAACACCCTTTTTCTAGCCTTCCAATGACAGTCTTTAGGATATTACATAAACCTGGAAATATAACTATCTGCAAATGTTATATCAGGTCTAGTAGCTATAAGATACATAATACTACCAACAAGTTTCTTATACAAAGTCGCATTAAAAATAGTACCCACATCATCTTTACTCAACTTTGTACCAGCTTCAATAGTAGTATCCACCGGTTTACACCTGTCCATCTTAAACTTTTTCAAAATTTCAGTACATACTTTTGTTGACTCATAAACATACCATCTTGTGTTTGTTTCACTTCGATACCTAAGAGTATCTCATTAATCCAAGATATGTAATTTCACATTCATTTTTCATTGTAGCTTTAAATTCATCTAACTGCATGTTACCTGTATAAATTATGTCATCAACATAAATACACAGTATCAAAATATTACCTTGATGATAATTCTTGATATACAAAGTGGGCTCATGGTTGCTTCTTCTAAAACCATTATTCAACAAGTAACAGTCTATTCCACTGTACCAAGCTCTTGGAGCTTGCTTCAAGCCACATAATGCTTTCTTCAACCTGTACACCTTATGAATTTGATTTTTTATTTCGAAACCAGGTGGCTGATCAACATACACTTCTTCGTTCAAAACACCGTTCAAAAAGTAGATTTTACATCCATTTGGTAAATTGGCCACTTGTTTTGTGCTGCAATAGCTAATACAAATCGAATAGTATCAATTCTTGCTAATGCCAGGTTGATGTGAAAAACCTTTGGCAAATAATCTTGCTTTGTGCTTATCAACTTCACCTCTCTCATTTAACTTTGTTTTAAAAACCCATTTGACACCTATAGAGTTTTTATCATCAAGTAGATCAACCAAATCCCAAGTTTGATTTCTTTCAATAGCATCGATTTCATTATTCATCGCATCTACCCATTCTTTGTCCTTTATAGCCTCTTCAAAACAAGTAGGTTGAAATGAAAGAAATGCAAAATTTACAATATCATCAACCTCATCTTGTGCATAAATATCACTTAAGTTTCTCATTTTAGGATTATCAGAATCAGACTGAAAAGATGATGAACTACTACTGCTTGATGAAATACTACTAGTTTTGTCTTGAACCTGTAATCTTGGAGTGTTTGTTGTAAGTGCTTGATGTTCTTCTAATAGAATAAAAGGATTACGACACGTATTGTTCTCCATTTCATTCCAAGACTTGTCTTCTAGAAATTTCACATCTCGACTTACGATAAATTTCTTAGGTATAGGATTAAACAATCTGTATGCCTTAGATTGATCACTATATCCTATAAAAATATACTTTTCGCTCCTATCATCAAGTTTTTTTCTCAAATTTTCTAGAACATGAGCGAAAGCAATACAACCAAATATGCAAAAGTGTGAAACGGTTACCTTTTGTCCACTCCATGCTTCTTCTGGTACAAAACTTTGAACACTAGAATTTGGCGATCTATTCAAAATTTGATATTGTTGGATCAAAACTCTACATGGTTTTATTTTTAGTTGATTGGTTTGGCTTTTTAGCTTATAGCAAAAAGGGATTTAATCAATGTATATGTTGAAAGGAGAGGATTGAGGATGTTGAAAGGAGAGGAATGAGGATGTTCGATGTTGGTGTGAATATTCAGTGATGGGATTTATAAGATTAAGGAGTTGAAGTTAAAAAGAGTTAAAAACAATATAGTTTTTAATCACCTTCATCCAAAGTCTATTTGTGCTATCTATTTGGAAGTGTTTTAAAAAGAGTTGTTTTTAGATTTTTTTTTTATTACTTCAAACATGGCCTCGACAAGTCAATTTGAAATCCCTACGCCTCTATTTAGTGGGAAGAATTATGATTTTTGGAGCCTTAAAATGAAAGCATGCTTACAAGGCCTAGGGTATTGGGAATCAGTAGAGTTGGGGTTCACAGAAACTGACGCAAATACAAATGTTGGAATGACTATTTCTCAAAGAAAACAATTTGATGAACTTAAACAGAAAGAAGGGAGAGAAAATTCGTGCATTTTAAATTCATTATATGACTATTTTTCCTAAAATCATTGCTGCTAAAACTGCTAAATAAATTTTGGATATACTTAAGGTTGCTTATCAAGGAAATGCTAAAGTAAAAATGGTAAGATTACAAACTCTAAGAACACAATTTGAAACACTTAAAATGACTAAATCAGAAACCGTTGATCAGTTTATGAATAAAGTTATGGGTGTTGTTAATCAGCTTTGGATAAATAGTGAAGAAATAGAAGACCAAATAATTGTTGAAAAATTTCTTCGATGTTTGCTTAAAAAATTTGACTTGATTGTTACAGTTTTTGACTTGAGAGAATTAACAAAATTATCTGTGGAAGAATTAATTGGTTCTTTGCTGGCTCATGAAGCAAGAATTAATTTTGATGTCAGTAATTTAGAGCATGCTTTCAAATCTAAAGCTTCTATGGATAGAGCTAGAGGCAGAGGTTTTCGTGGCAGGAGAGGAAAAGGTAGAGGATAGTCTTAGTCTGATGATAGATCACAGGTAACTCAAACACATTCAGAGTAGTCTCAAAATGATCATGGTCATAGGTGGATAGATAAATCTAAAATTCAATGTCACTACTGCAAAAAATATGGCTATTATAAATCTGAATGTCAAAAACTACAGTATGTTTTGAGTAAAAACAAAGCCAATGTCACAAACACTGAATGCGAAACATCTTATGCTTTATTTTGGCATGCCAAGTGACTATGCAAGTACCTAATAAAGATGTTTGGTTGGTAGACAGTGGATTTTGTAATCATATGATTGTTCATAATGATTTGTTTTCACATCTTGATACATCTTTCAGTTCCTCTATTGGTTTGGGTGATGATCATCAGGTTAAAGCTTTAGGAAAGGGTGTTGTACCTATCTTAACCAAACAAAATGTTGTGAAGAATATCTATGATGTTTATTATGTACCCAATTTCAAGCATAATTTGTTCATTGTTGGTCAGTTATGTCTACTCAACTTAGTGTTCCTAAATTGATGTCATAAATTGTCAACCAGGGCTAGTAAACTGTTGAAGTGAAGTGCACTATATGTGCCTAGGTATATGTTTCTTACTACACTGTGTTTAGTGTTTTTCCAATGTTTTTGATTTTGTGTTTTTATTCTAAGAGAAAAAGAACTAAGTGTTGGTAAAGAGAAGTTGTTGGTCACACTAAAATATAGCAAAACCTATTCTAAACTATGTATGGCACTTGAGAACAGAAAATGCAATAATTTAATAAGAAAAGTATCTCATAACATGAACTCAATAACTCATAACATGAACTCAGTCCAATTCATTCATTAGAAATATGTTGGAATAATTTGAGAAAAGGATAAGTTTAATGTAATGAGGTTCTTTTAAGTAAACAACAATCTACAATATCACAGAGAAAATCTCGTCCATGGCTAGAAATTTGTTGGAACACATTTGGAAAAAGATAGTCTGCAAATTAGTGAAGAATTCTACTCTAAATTAGCCTATGACACCGAAATTAATCCATTCCACAACTCAAAATATCACTGTTAAACCTCATTCGAGAATTAGAAATCTTTTGGAATAGCTTTGGAAAAGAGGCAGTTTGTGAAATTATGAAAAGTTGCAGAACAGTCAAGACTTCAAAATGACATTACCAATTCTTGTTCCTATGATGATGATGTATTAGTAGAAATTAAGAACAGGAGTGGTTTGTAAATAATGAAGGCCATCAAGTCTAACTTAACAACTAGAATACAACTGACTAATAAAACTAAAAATACAATGGATAAAACTGAACTAGAATGCAATCATTCAAACTTGAAATACAGTGAACAGAATTGAACTAGAGTTTCATTAACCTCCGGAGTTTTACAACTAAACTAAAATGCAACTAATCACTGAAATACTACAGCTTTGTCTCATTCAGTGTTAGTGGTATTTTGGAACAATTCATAGAACACGACTGGCTGTAACATGTGATGTAAATGAGCATAAAAACATAAAGTTCAAAAAAACGCATCTAAGCTCTAAAACACCACAGCTAAGTCTCATTCAGTGTTAGTGATATTTTGGAATAATTCGTAAGAACAAGACTAGCTGTAACAATTGATGTAATTGAGCACAAAAACGTAAAGTTCAGAAAAAATGCAACTAATTACTAAAATACTACAGTTATATCTCATTCAATGTTAGTGATATTTTAGAACAATTCGTAAGAATAAGACTAGCTGTAGCATCCAATGCAAGTGAGTATAAAACACAAAGTTCAAAAAATTGCTTAAGTTAGGAATGCAACAAGGCTAAAGTTACTTATCTAAACAATGTGCACAGAGCTTCTCGGGCAGTAGGGGCCCTCTACCACCGGATTAGCATACAAATTTCCTCAAGATTGCCTCAGATCTTGCAATAAAGTGGTACTTCTTTCATTAAAAGAAAAGTATTTCAAAAACAAAGTATTACGGTCTTTTGAGATCTAGCAACAAAACATCAATCTAGCTAGCTGTCTCTCGGTCTTCCAAGTCATTCTTATAAAAGAAATACATAACTACCCTTGAGAGAAAACAGGAACAAGTGTCTTTTTCAATCAAAATCAAATTAGAACTCTTATGGAAGCCTCGTACTTTGTTGGAGACATTTGTAGAGTCTCTGTCCTAGTAGGAATCTGCTTCTTGGCTTTGATCTCCTCCACGTGCATAACCACCTGTAGCTTCTTACTCAGACTTCGTAGAGAGAAATAAATGATGTGGGAGTGTTGTGGAATTCAACCATATGCGTTTTTCCTTGAAGTGACACCTGTAACCTGTGAGAACATGAAGATAGCTGCGGAATAGGCGACTGGCTACAAAATGGTTGCATTCTGCAGCTGAGTCTAGTCAAAAATTACTACAACAACAAAACCATGAAAATATAGCAAGTCGCTCATTGTATACATTCCTAAAGTGACTTTAATCAATCCTATTGACCATTTAAGCCTGTAATTGATAAGGGACAAAGGAAATGAAGTGAATTTGGTGAAGGGAAAGGACATCTTTGGGGCTCAACATACCCCCACTGCAAATTTTGTGCATGTCCTCATGCAATCAACTCATATATTCTGAGACTTCTGCTAGGACATCTAGGCTCCTTCTTCTGATTTGCCTGATAGTCAATGGCCTCCTAGGCTTCTTTATGACCAACTTGAATCTCAAATTTATAAGTGCCCTGCTCAACTTTTTGTTTTTCTTCTTCAATTTCTCACTAGCCTTGCACAATTTTTCCATTTGTAGAGAGAGAGTTGTATTCATATCACTTTTCAGCTTAACCTGCTCCCTTAAAATGTCATTCTCATTCTTGATATGCCTATTGAGTACTTCTAACTCATATTTATCTCTTCTTAGCATATCAATTGCAGATTCTGGTGGGCTAGGAGTTCTGTCTCTACTTTCTAAGGCTCTCTTCTCTAATGTCTCAACATAATTATAAATTTTTTGTTATGCTGGGTCTATCTCTGGAGCTCCTTCATCAAGGTCCTCCTCGTACTGGTACTCAGGTGATCTAGCAGTTGGTGTCTCTTCATTCTCAACGTTTATAATTCCCGTTTGTCTAACCCCTGTTTTCTTCAATATACCTCTAAGCCTGTGGCTTCGTCTTGGTTGAGATGGTCCTTCACCTCTCTCCTTGGCATACCTTCTTATTATCTTCTCCTTTTTAAGTTGTTTCTTAATTTCAGTCAATTTCTCAGAAATTATCTCCTCACTGTCCTCTTGTATGGACTTACCAGTTTTAGTTTCAACAGCTTTGGAAATTTCCTTCTCCTGCTTCTTCTTGTAATTTTGCCTTCAGATGGAGATTCCTTGGGTTCTTCAAAGTGATTCCTCACTAGAAATTCATCCCAATTGTCTCCCACCTTTCTCAAATGATGTTCAATCATGATTTTAACTAGGCCGTGGTGGTACAAAGTGGTTTCCAGGAATTGAACCCTCTTTTGAACATTAGAGGCCATTCTCTTCAGACTATGAAGTAGGAAAAATGGTAAATTGATTTCTTCATCTAAGAAATGCATCATTAACCGAATATGATAAACATAGAGGGTACCAAACCTTCCCTCACAAGTTATAAACTTTTGCAAAATGAGCAACATATTCTGCCATTTATTCTTCAGTGCTGAGCTAGGAATGCCCTTCTTAAAAATGGAAACATCCATACCTGGTGTTTTAAGCATTTGCCTCCATGCCTCATTATGAAATTCCCTATTTTTGAACCATCGTTCTCCTTGCCTGGGTAATTCCGCTGCTTCTGCAATGAAAGCTTCTGTAACAGTGAATTTAACATCTCCTATTTCGACTTCTGCTCCATTGAAGGACCGTGCAAATGTTTTAGTTACCTCTTTATGAAAACCATTGAATTTTTCCAAAAATTGTAACCACCTAGCTTGCTGTAGCATTTCTCTAATTTGTGGGTAACCCTCCAAGTATTTGGTTCCGACTGGTTCGAACCTTACTATGAGACCCATGGCTTCTCTTCTCAACCTTCAATTTACTGCTCTTCTTTCCACGGTGAAAATGGTTGTTAAAGAGTTGTTTTTACCCCAAAGGTGATTTCTCTGTTTATGCAGTAGGAATTAGCTACGGAAGGATGATATGAAGAGGTTATAGAATGAGTGAAATGTAGTGAGGGTGATTTACACGAATTAATGAGTGTGAGAGCCATCATGGGAGAAAATACCGCGGAAATATTTCGTGATAAATTCAAAATCATCACTGAATACTTCGGCCTAGTGACGTGACTGATTAGGTCACTTCAGTACTTAACCGTTAAGTTTTAAATGATGATTTGATATGGCGGAGTGGAGGGGATTTTGTCCAAAGTTTTTATGACAGGTTTTAATAGTCATGATCAACACGAATAATTAAAACAACTTTTTGAATCATACATGACTTAACTATACTATAACTTTCATATTCTATCATCATAATAATTTTACAAC
This sequence comes from Pinus albicaulis, assembly GCA_034641835.2. NCBI lineage: Eukaryota > Viridiplantae > Streptophyta > Pinopsida > Pinales > Pinaceae > Pinus > Pinus albicaulis. The sequence continues at coordinate 742,842,339 of CM076569.1, read as the reverse complement.
TTTACCTTTGCCTTTCCTTTAATTTTTGTGGTTTTGATATGCTTTGTCCTCCTTTGAAAATCATTGATTCTTCAGTCTTCATAATTCCTTTGATTTTTCTTGTTGACATAGGTGTGCAGGATCAATTTGCTGCTAAACAAGTGTTGCTGGATAATTTCCTTCAGGATATCTGGCTGCAGAATGTCTAGCTGGCTGCAGAATGTCTGACTGGCTGCAGAATGTACCTATAGGAACTTTGAAACATGGAATGGAATGTTGTATGAAATGGATCATGAAATATGGTGGAATGGCTCAAGAGTGAAGTGAAATGTAATGGAATGAAATGAATCACAATTGTGAAGTGGAATGAACCATAAAAAATGGTCTCCAACTCGTGATTTGTAATACTCAATCTGCAAAAAGAGATCAAATTTAGAAATCTGAGATGGAAATGAAATGGAGTGAATGAAGTATGGATGAATGGAGTGAATGAAATATGAATGAATGGAGACATGATGGAGTGATACTTATGATTTTGTGATAGCTAATTGCAGAAAAAGAACAAATTTGAAAAGCTAAAGTGTCAGAAGGATTCTGATTTTCACTTTATCTTTTCTGTATAAACATACTAATCAGTGATTAGTTTTCATGTTTATACTTTATTTGTTTATTTTTATTTTTATTTTTTCATTTGAATTCAAAAAATTCAACTAAGTTGATGAAGAAGAAAAACTCTTCTTCATTAACTTCACATTACTGTTTTCCTGGAATCTCTTAACAAATTCTTCTCTTGAAAGTGGCTTATGATACAGCTTCAATCTATGACCATTTACAAGAAAAGTGACCTTATCTTCATCTATTGTTCTGATTTTTATTTCTCCATTGTCAAAAATTCTCATAATTTCATATGGCCCAAGCCAATGTGTTTGGAATTTACCTTGAAAATTTTTGAACTTTGAATCAAACAAGAGAGCCCAGTCACCTTCTTTGAACTTCTTTTCCTTGATGTACTTATCATGCCATCTAGTCTTTTGCTATTGGACTATACTTGTTTTCTGGACTGCATCCTGTCTGATTTCATCCAATTCATTAATCTACTCCAATCTGTGCTTTTGTGCCTCTGTTAGATCAAGTCCTAGCTGAACTGCCATTTTAAAAGTTTGAATCTGAAACTATATGGGAAACAAAACTTGTTTTCCATAAACAATTTCATAGGGAGTATGACCTGTTGTGCTTCTCCATGTAGTTCTATAGGCCCACAAGGCTTCAGGAAGCCTTTCTGCCCAATCTCTTCTATGTAAATGAACAGTCTTTGTTAGGATTCCTTCAATGACTTTATTGGTAGATTCCACTTGACCATTTGCTTGTGGATGATAGGGAGTAGATTTTTTGTGTCTGATTTTGTACCTCTCCATCATTTGTTCCACTAGCCTTGATGTGAATTGAGCTCCTTGATCTGTAACAATTTCCCTTGGGACACCAACACGAGTAAAAATATCCTCAAAAAGAAAATTAACTACAGATGCTTCAGTAGCAGAAAGTAATGGCTTGGCTTCTACCCATTTGGTAACATAATCAGTGTAAACTAATATATATTTCTTTTGTCTTGATGGAGGAATAATAGGTCCTACAAAATCTAAAGCCCATTTTTCAAAAGGTTCAATATGTACCTGAGGCTGCAATGGCATCTCACCTGAAGGAGAAGGTTTCCCTACCCTTTGGCAACTGTCACACCTTTTGACATACTCTTTAGCATCTTTAAAAGGGATGGCCAATAATATCCTAAATGAAGGATCTTATAAGCTGTTCTTTTATCAGCAAAGTGTCCGCCACAAGGTTCATCATGACATGCCTTGAGGATCTCAGGCATCTCATCTTCCCGAACACATCTCCTAATGATAAAATCTGGACCTATTTTGTATAACTCATTAGCAACCCATGAATATTTTGCACTGTCATAAATGATCTTTATTTTGTCTCTTGCATTCATTATTGAAGGAAATTTCCCTGAAACTAAATAATTAGCAATGTCAGCAAACCAAGGAGTTTGAGTAGAAATTGCAAAAAGATATTCATCGGGGAATTGATCTTCAACTGGAGTATTGTCTTTGATGTTTTGGAGTCTAGATAGGAAATCAGCTACTGTGTTTTGTTTTCCAGGTCTATCTAGAATGGTAATGTTGAATTCTTGTAAAAGCAATAACCATCTTATGACTCTGCCATTATTAATTGATTTGTTCATTAAGTATCTAATTGCAGAATGATCTGTGTGAACAAAAGTTTCATAGCCTGTTATATAGTGTCTGAATTTGTTTATGGCATGAACAACAGCTAAAAACTCTTTTTCAGTTACAGTATAATTTAACTCTGAAGGAGTCAAATTTTTACTTGTATAATAGATGGCATAAGGAATCAGGTCTTTTTGTCCCAATACTGCTCCTAAAGCTGTATCTGAGGCATCTGTTGAAATATGAAAAGGTAACTTCCAGTTAGGTCCCCTTAAAATAGGTGCTTCAGAGATTTTTGTTTTCATGGTTTCAAGGGCTAAATGGCAATCAGGATTCCACTTGAATTCATAGTCCTTGGTAAGTAATTTGAAAAGTGGAGATGCTATCTTGGTGAAGTTTTCTATAAACCTTCGATAGTATCCTGTAAATCTGAGAAAACTCCTAACATCTTTTTGACAACTTGGAATAGATAAGTTAGAGATGACTTCAACTTTTGACTCATAAACTCTAATCCCATCCCCTAAAATGTGATGACCTAAAACAATTCCTTCAGTAAAAATCATAAAACACTTCTCATGACTTAGTGAAAGATTTGCTTCTTTACATCTCTTTAAAACTTTTTCCAAGTTTGCTAAAGCTTCTTCAAATGTGTTTCCATAAACTGTGAAATCATCCATATATACCTCTACACAATCATGTATTAGATCTGAAAAAATTCCTAGTACCGCCCTTTGAAATGTTGCAGGTGCATTGCATAATCCAAATGGCAATACTCGGTAAGCATAGGTACCCCAAGGACAGGTAAATGTGGTTTTGTCTTGATCTTCAAGTGCTACTTGAATTTGGTTATAACCACTAAACCCATCTAAAAATGAGAAGTAATTTTTTCCAGCTAATGTATCTAACACCGATCTATGAAAGGTAGGGGAAAATGATCTTTAAGAGTAGCTTTGTTTAATTCCAGGTAGTCAATACATACCCTCCATTTACCATTTTTCTTTGGCACAATTACCAAAGGAGAAACCCAGTGACTATCTGAAATGGGATAGATAAAGTTGACATTTAACAATTTCGTAATTCTTTTCTTTAACAATTTCCCAAGATTTGATTCATCCGTCTTGAGGTTGTCCGATTGGTTTACAATTTCTGCGATGTACAGCAAGTCTTGGGGTCAGTACCCTTTCATATCGTTGTACTCCCATGCATTGTATATGCAATAGTCGTCTTCGAATATCTTGGACTAGCTCTACTCACGAGATTTCTCTAGGTTCTCGTTTATGTTTAGAGTTTTGCCTGAAAATATCTTACTCAGAGAGCTGCCAAATTTATCCATGGAGAAGAGAGAGACATCTGTCTTGATGATAAAAAATCAACGTTGGATCCTTCTTGAAATTGTTCATGTTTGTATTCCGAAGAGGATTCAAAGTTTTCTAAGGTATTCGTAATCCGGCTATCTTCGTCAATTTTTAGCACCAGAAGAGAGGTTGTAAGTCTTCTTCATCCCTTCATCTGCCGGAGTATCATCTAATTCTGTAATTGTTTTTGCTGGAGGATACAAGGTAAATTTCATGGTCGAGCTACCATCAGGGATGTACATATCATCGGATCTAAAACTAATGAAAGCATCAGCTGTAGCTAACCAAGGTCTTCCTAATATAATAGGATGCCTACCTAGATTGCTCTTAGGAGTTAGGATCATAAAATCCACAGGATACTCCCAAGAATCTAGGGACACTGGAGTGTCTTCTATTACCCCATCAAGTTTAATCATAGATCTATCTTCTAAATGTAATAATGTGGGTGTAAAAAGAAGATTAGGAAGTTTCAGTTTATCCATGATTTGTCTACTAATGATATTGATTGCTGCTCCTAAATAAATAAGTGTGTTTTGGATCTCAGTTCCATTCATGTGTATTTTGACAACTAGATTTCCTGGGTCTAGATACTTTGGAATAACAATCTTACCCATCATGATATCTGCTATTTTTCCTACCAGTTCAATTTTCTTTGTCTCTCTTATTATTTTTCCTATTTTCTTCATGCTCAACTCCTTTATTTTCTTTGCTAAGATTTTAATTTCCTTGATAGCTTGCAATAATTGGATCTTAATACAAACATTTCTCAGCTCATCTAGGAAATCATAATTAGCCACCATAATTTTTTTTTCTACACCTCTATCAATTTGTAATCTTTCTGGAAAGGGAGGTGTAGAAGTGGATGTTGATGGCTGTTCTAATATAGGAGCTGAAATTATTGGTTATTTTTGTTTTGATTTTTCAATGTTTAGGTCTTGGAAAGGTGTGTTCTCTTCAAGACTTTTATTCACTAGTAAAGAATATTCCTCAGAGTTGTTTTGCTCTTGTATGATTACAAAAGGTTTCTTCTTTTCAAGTATTCTTCCAGACCTAATTTGAACATCACTAAGGTCTAAAGGAGTAATCAAATAAGTTGGAAATGGTTAGCCTTATATCATGTATGTATTCTAAGGATTTTTATTGTTGGGGTTTGGTATGGGTTGGGCAGGTAAATGATTTTTTTTCTGAGGAAATGGTAATGGAAGTGGTGAATTTTGATGTTGTGGATTTTGATGATTCTGTTGAGGATTTTGTTGACAATTTTGTCGAGGAGGGAAATGTGGATATGGTGGATAGGATGGTGGATAATGATAGTACTGAAAGTATCTTCCATAGGGATTTTGTGCTCCTTGTGCCCAAGTTTGAGATTGATTTTGAAATTGGGGCCAAGGTTGCTTCCAAGAGTTCTAATTAGGTGGGGGTTGATTATACATTTGAATACTAAACCCTTGTGTTTGAGGTCCATGCCAAGGTCTTCTAGAGACAAAATTAAGATATTCTGTGGAATTTATGGTTGTTTCTTCTTGAAAGACAGCTTTAAGGCTAGGTATTAAAGGACAATTCTTGGTCTCATGATTTTCTGAACAAATTACACAGGTCTCTACTACTTTTGCATCCAAAGGGCACTCTCTCAAGGCATGCTTCTTTCTACATTTGGGACAAAAGATTGCTAAGGCATCAGATTCATTTTTCTGCTTGTTTTGTAACTTAAGGGTGTCTATTTGTTCACTAAGACTCCCCAAGATATCAGATTTGAATTCATCAAGCATATGTCCTATTTCTGCCCTACTTACTGTCCCAGAAGCAGACTTACTTGCCCTTGCAAGAGCAGGGTCTCTTGGTCCTTTTACAGTTTTAGATTTCCTTCTTGAAAGGTTGATACATAATTCAAATTATTTTGTGCAATGGAGTCTTAGATATGTCCCTTTCCCACTGTTAAGGATATCTAACCATTCATCCCTAATTGTCTTCAATAAGAGAGCTTTCAAAGTGTCTTGATCTAAGTTTTCCATTTTTTCTCTTTTGATGTTATAGTTAAACCTCTCCAACAAATCTTCCAAATTTTCATCCTCTTTTTGTAATGTTTTAAACACTTTCTCCTTATGGCTGACTGGCATATAGTAATCCAAATACCTCTCTATAAATGCTTGTTTCATGTCTTCCCATGTCCTAATAGAATTGTTGATCAAACTCATAAACCATTTTAATGCTGCTCCTTTCCATGCTGAAGGGAATAGTTTAAGTTTTTGAGCATCTTGTAAGTAGTCATAGGTTCTACATAGGACTTAAAATTCAAATATGAAGGTTTCAGGGTCTTTAGTTTTGATTCCATAAAAGTTTGGAAGTACAGAGGGTGAAATTTTTTTCATAGTTGCATTGGTTTCTTCATCTACTATAGGAAACCCAAAAGAGCTTCCCATTTCTCTTCTACCTCTTCCTCTGCCTCTTTCTTCACCTCTACCTCCTTCTCCTTCTACAACTCTACCTCTACCTCTACCCCCTCCAACAGTGTGTGCTCCACAAAACCCCCCGCCCCCCCTTCTTCTCGCCAGCAATTGATTCTTCTGTGGAAGTTGAAATTTTATGTCCCCGGCAGGGGTCTCAGGATCTTCTTCTAACACAGGTTCAGTGGATAAAGTGGAAGGTCTTTATAATGGAATATCTGATCTTAAGTTCTCTGGAAGTCTAGGATCAGTAAAGGATGGAATGTGGGTTTGAGTTGGAAGTGTGCTGGCTCTTGGTCTTGGTGAAACAAGTGGTGTTCTAGGAATCAAGCTTCTACTTCTTATGAATCTACCTCTTGAGTCTCTTTCTCTACGCATGTCATACTTTTTGGGAGGTAAGAAACAAGGCTACCTAGTTACACTTCCCCGGAAATGGCGCCAAAATGTCTGCTCAACTTAGTGTTCCTAAATTGATGTCATAAATTGTCAACCAGGGCTAGTAAACTGTTGAAGTGAAGTGCACTATATGTGCCTAGGTATCTGTTTCTCACTACGTTGTGTTTAGTGTTTTTCCAATATTTTTGATTTTGTGTTTTTATTCTAAGAGGAAAAGAACTAAGTGTTGGTAAAGAGAAGTTGTTGGTCACACTAAAACAGAGCAAAACCTATTCTAAACTATGTATGGCACTTGAGAACAGAAAATGCAATACTTTAACAAGAAAAATATCTCATAACATGAACTCAATAACTCATAACATGAACTCAGTCCAATTCATTCATTAGAAATATGTTGGAATAATTTGAGAAAAGGATAAGTTTAATGTAATGAGGTTCTTCTAAGTAAACAAAAATCTACAATATCACAGAGAAAATCTCATCCATGGCTAGAAATTTGTTGGAACACATTTGGAAAAAGATAGTCTGCAACCTAGTGAAGAATTCTACTCTAAATTAACCTATGACACCGAAATTAATCCATTCCACAACTCAAAATATCATTGTTAAACCTCATTCAAGAATTAGAAATATTTTGGAATAGCTTTGGAAAAGAGGCAGTTTGTGAAATTATGAGAAGTTGCAGAACAGTCAAGACTTCAAAATGACATTACCAATTCTTGTTCCTATGATGATGATGTATTAGTAGAAATTAAGAACAGGAGTGGTTTGTAAATAATTAAGGCCATCAAGTCTAACTTAACAACTAGAATACAACTGACTAATATAACTAAAAATACAATGGATAAAACTGAACTAGAATGCAATCATTCAAACTTGAAATACAGTGAACAGAATTGAACTAGAGTGCCATTAACCTCCGGAGTTTTACAACTAAACTAAAATGCAATTAATCACTGAAATACTACAGCTATGTCTCATTCGGTGTTAGTGATATTTTGGAACAATTCATAGAATAAGACTGGCTGTAACATGTGATGCAAATGAGCATAAAAACATAAAGTTCAAAAAAACACAACTAAGCTCTAAAACACCACAGCTAAGTCTCATTCAGTGTTAGTGATATTTTGGAATAATTCGTAAGAACAAGACTAGCTGTAACAATTGATGTAATTGAGCACAAAAACGTAAAGTTCAGAAAAAATGCAACTAATTCCTAAAATACTACAGTTATATCTCATTCAATGTTAGTGATATTTTGGAACAATTCGTAATAATAAGACTGGCTGTAGCATCCAATGTAAGTGAGTATAAAACACAAAGTTCAGAAAATTGCTTAAGCTAGGAATGCAACAAGGCTAAAGTTACTTATCTAAACAATGTGCACAGAGCTTCTCGGGCAGTAGGGGCCCTCTACCACCGGATTAGCATACAAATCTCCTCAATATTGCCTCAGATCTTGCAATAAAGCGGTACTTTTTTCATTAAAGGAAAAGTATTTCAAAAACAGAGTATTACGGTCTTTTGAGATCTAGCAACAAAACATCAATCTAACTAGCTATCTCTCGGTCTTCCAAGTCATTCTTATAAAAGAAATACATAACTACCCTTGAGAGGAAACAGGAACAAGTGTCTTTTTCAATCAAAATCAAATTAGAACTCTTATGGAAGCCTCGTACTTTGTTGGAGACATCTGTAGAGTCCCTGTCCTGGTAGGAATCTGGTTCTTGGCTTTGATCTCTTCCACATGCATAACCACCTGTAGCTTCTTGCTTAGACTTCGTAGAGAGAAATAAATGATGTGGGAGTGTTGTGGAATTCAACCATATGTGTTTTTCCTTGAAGTGACACCTGTAACCTATGAGAACATGAAGATAGCTGCAGAATAGGCGACTGGCTACAAAATGGCTGCATTCTGTAGCTGAGTCTAGTCAAAAATTACTACAACAACAAAACCATGAAAATATAGCAAGTCAGTCATTGTATACATTCATAAAGTGACTTTAATCAATCCTATTGACCATTTAAGCCTGTAATTGATAAGAGACAAAGGAAATGAAGTGAAATTTGGTGAAGGGAAAGGACATCTTTGGGGCTCAACAAGTTAGATGCACATTGTTATGATGTTATCTTTCACAACACTACTTGCACGATTGTTGATAAACATAAGTCTCTTGTTGCAAAGATTCCAATGAAAAAGAACAGGTTGTATCAATTACAGTTGAAAAGTGAGAAGTTGTATGCACATAATGTTTCAATGCCAACTAACTTTGATCTATGGCATTTTTGATATGGTCATTTACCTATCCAAAGTATGAGTTTGTTGCAAAGACAGTCTATGGTGAAACGTTTACCTTCTTTGTTTGATCATATCTCTTCCTGTAGAAGTTTTATAATGGGTAAACATAAGCGAGATAGTTTTTCTTCAACCTCTAATAGAGCCAAAGAACAACTAGAATTAGTGCATATTGATATGTATAGTCCAATGCAAGAAAAATCAGTTGCTGGCAGTCTCTATTTTCTTACTTTCATTGATGATTTTAGCAAGAAAATTTCGGTGTATTTCATCAAATACAAATTTGAAACTTTTTCCAATTTTAAGGAGTTCAAAGCCGAGGCTGAAAAACAGAGTAGCAAGTTTATTAAAGTTCTGAGGTTTGATAAAGGAGGTGAGTATGAATCTAATGAATTCATTGATTTTTCCAAACAACATGGTATTAAAAAACAAACGACAACCAGTAATACTCCGCAACAAAATGGAGTCGCAGAAAGAAGGAATCAAAAAATTATGAATATGGCTTTAAGTTTCCTTAAAACACGAAATTTGTCTAAAGATTTATCGGTTGAAGCAGCCACATGTTTGGTATATATTTTGAATAGATTGCCAACTTCTAGTGTTAAAATTTTTGTACTAGAAGAAGCATGGAGTGGACAAAAGGTAATTGTTTCACACTTTCGTGTATTTGGTTGTATTGCTTTCGCTCATGTTCCAGAAAAGTTGAGAAAAAAGCTTGATGATAGGAGCGAAATGTATATTTTTATAGGATATAGTGATCAATCTAAGGCATACAGATTGTTTAATCTTATAACTAAGAAATTTGTCGTAAGTCGAGATGTGAAACTTCTGGAAGACAAGTCTTGGAATGAAATGGAGAACAATACGTGTCGTAATCCTTTTATTCTATTAGACGAACATCAAGCACTTACAACAAGCACTCCAAAATTACAGGTTCAAGACAAAACTAGTAGTATTTCGTCAAGCAGTAGCAGTTCATCATCTTTTCAGTCTGATTCTGATAATCCTAAAATGAGAAACTTAAGTGATATTTATGCACAAGATGAGGTTGATGATATTGTAAATTTTGCATTTATTTCATTTCAACCTACTTGTTTTGAAGAGGCTATAAAGGACAAAGAATGGGTAGATGCGATGAATAACGAAATTGATGTTATTTAAAGAAATCAAACTTGGGATTTGGTTGATCTACCTGATGATAAAAACTCTATAGGTGTCAAATGGGTTTTTAAATCAAAGTTAAATGAGAGAGGTGAAGTTGATAAGCATAAAGCAAGATTAGTTGCCAAATGTTTTTCACAGCAACCTGGCATATATTATGGTGAAACATTTGCACCTGTAGCAAGAATTGATAATGTTCCATTTGTATTAGCTATTGCAACACAAAAAAAGAGGCCGATTTACCAAATTTATGTAAAGTCTGCTTTTTTGAATGGTGTTTTGAACGAAGAAGTGTATGTTGATCAGCCACTTGGTTTCGAAATAAAAAATCAAGAACATAAGGTGTACATGTTGAAGAAAGCATTATATGGCTTTAAGCAAGCTCCAAGAGCTTGGTACAGCTGAATAGACCGTTACTTGATGAATAATGGTTTCAGAAGAAGCGACCATGAGCCCACTTTGTATATCAAGAATGATCATCAAGGTAATATTTTTATACTGTGTCTTTATGTTGATGACATAATTTATACAAGTAACATGCAGTTAGATGAATTTAAAGCTGCAGTGAAAAATGAATTTGAAACGACAGATGTTGGATTAATGAGAGACTTCTTAGGTATCGAAGTGAAAAAAACACAAGATGGTATGTTTATGAGTCAACAGAAGTATGCTACTGACATTTTGAAAAGTTTAAGATGGACAGGTGTAAACTGGTGGATACTCCTATTGAATCTAGTACAAATTTGAGTAAAGATGATGTGGGTACTATTGTTAATGCGACTTTGTATAAGCAACTTGTTGGTAGTATTATGTATCTTACGGCTACTAGACCTGATATAGAATTTGCAGCTAGTTATATTTCTAGGTTTATGGAATCTCCTAAAGATTGTCATTGGAAGGCTGGAAAAAGGGTTTTAAGATACATTGCAGGTACATCTACTTATGGTTTATCGTATGCAGCCTCTACAGATAGTAAGCTTGTTGGTTATACAGATAGTGATTATGTAGGATGTATTGATGATCGGAAAATCACTTCTAGCTATGCTTTTCTATTTGGCACAAACTTGATCTCGTGGTCATCCAAAAAGCAGCCCATAGTTTCACTATATTCAACAGAGGCCGAGTACGTTGCAACAAATTCAACATCATGTCAAGTAGTGTGGCTAAAGAGACTTCTCTCTGACTTCGGATATATAGAAAATGAACCTATTTCAATCCTTTGTGACAACAATTCCGCTATTTCCTTGTCGAAGAATAATGTCTTTCATCAAAAGAGGAAACATATGTGCTCACTGCTTGTTTCGGGCTTCATCTATTATTATGGGGGGGGGGGATATATATAATATTAAGGAGTTGAAGTTAAAAAGAGTTAAAAAAAATATAGTTTTTCATCACCTTCCTTCAAATTCTATTTGTGCTATCTATTTGGAAGTGCTTTAAAAAGAGTTGTTTTCATATTTTTTTTTATTACTTCAAACATGGCCTCGACAAGTCAATTTGCAATCCCTACGCCTCTATTTAGTGGGAAGAATTATGATTTTTGGAGCCTTAAAATGCAAGCATGCATACAAGTCCTAGGGTGTTGGGAATCAATAGAGTTGGGGTTCATAGAACCTGACACAAATACAATTGTTGGAATGACTGCTGCTCAAAGAAAACAATTTGATGAACTTAAACAGAAATAAATTTGAGCGAAGTCGTGCATTTTAAATTCATCAGATGACTCTATTTTTCTAAAATCACTGCTGCTAAAATTGCTAAATCAATTTGGGATATACTTAAGGTTTCTTATCAAGGAAATGATAAAGTAAAAATGGTAAGATTACAGACTCTCAGAACACAATTTGAAACACTCAAAATGACTTTATCAGAAATCGTTGATCACTTTATGAATAAAATTATGGGTGTTGTTAATCAACTTCAGATAAATGGTGAAGACATAGAAGACCAAAGAATTGTTGAAAATTTTCTTCAATGTTTGCCTAAAAAATTTGACATGATTGTTACTGTTTTTGAATCGAGAGAATTAACAAAATTATTTATGGAAGAACTAACTAGTTCTTTGTTGGCTCATGAAGCAAGAATTAATTTAGATGTCAGTAATTTAGAGCATGCTTTCAAATCTAAAGCTTCTATGGATAGAGGTAGAGGCAGAGGTTTCCATGGCAGGAGAGGAAAAGGTAGAGGACAGTTTCAGTCTGATGATAGATCACAGGTAACTCAAACACATTCAGAGTAGTCTCAAAATGATCATGGTTATAGGTGGATAGATAAATCTAAAATTCAATGTCACTATTGCAAAAAATATGGCCATTATAAGTCTGAATGTTGAAAACTACAGTATTTTTTGAGTAAAAACAAAGCCAATGTCACAAACATTGAATGTGAAACATCAGATGCTTTATTTTTGGCATGCCAAGTGACTATGCAAGTACCTAATAAAGATGTTTGGTTGGTAGATAGCGGATGTAGTAATCATATGACTTGTCATACTGATTTGTTTTCACATCTTGATACATCTTTCAGTTACTCTATTGGTTTGGGTGATGATCGCCAGGTTAAAGCTTCAGGAAAGCATGTTGTACCTATATTAACCAAACAAAATGTTGGGAAGAATATCTATGATGTTTATTATGTACCAAATTTCAAGCATAATTTTTTGAGAGTTGGTCAGTTAGATGCACATGGTTATGATGTTAGCTTTCACAACACTACTTGCACGATTGTTGATAAACATAAGTCTCTTGTTGCAAAGATTCCAATAACAAAGAACAGGTTGTATCAATTACAGTTGAAAAGTGAGAAGTTGTATGCACATAATGTTTCAATGCCAACTGACTCTGATCTGTGGCATTTGCGATATGGTCATTTACCTATCCAAAGTATGATTTTGTTCCAAAGACAATCTATGGTGAAAGGTTTTCCTTCTTTGTCTGATCATATCTCTTCCTATACAAGCTGTATAATGGGTAAACATAAGCGAGATAGTTTTTCTTCAACATCTAATAGAGCCAAAGAACAACTAGAATTAGTGCATACAAATTTGTGCGGTCCAATGCAAGAAAAAGCAGTTGCTGGGAGTCTCAATTTTCTTACTTTCATTGATGATTTTAGTAGGAAAATTTGGGTCTATTTCATCAAATACAAATATGAAACTTTTTCCAAGTTTAAAGAGTTCAAAGCCGAGGCTGAAAAACAGAGTATAAATTTTATTAAAGTTCTGAGGTATGATAAAGGAGGTGAGTATGAATCTAACGAATTCATTGATTTTTGCAAACAACATGTTATTAAAAAACAAATGATAACCAGTTATACTCCGTAGCAAAATGGAGTCGCAGAAAGAAAGAATCAAACAATTATGAACATGGCTCGAAGTTTTCTTAAAACATGAAATTTGTCTAAATATTTATGGGCTGAAGTAGTTGCATGTTTGGTATATATTTTGAATATATCACCAACTTTTAGTATTCAAATTTTTGTACCAGAAGAAGCATGGAGTGGAAAAAAGGTAACTGTTTCACACTTTCACGTATTTGGTTGTATTGCTTTCTCTCATGTTCCAGAAAAGTTGAGAAAAAAGCTTGATGATAGGAGCGAAAAGTATATTTTTATGGGATATAGTTATCAATCTAAGGCATACAAATTGTTTAATCCTATAACTAAGAAATTTCTCGTAAGTCGAGATGTGAAATTTCTGGAAGACAAGTCTTGGAATGAAATGGAGAACAATACTTGTCCTAATCCTTTTATTATGTTAGACGAACATCAAGCACCTGCAACAAGCACTCCAAGATTAAAAGTTCAAGACAAAACCAATAGTAGTTCATCAAGCAATAGTAGTTCATCATCTTTTAAGTTTGATTCTGATAATCCTAAAATGAGAACCTTAAGTGATATTTATGCACAAGATGATGTTGATGATATTGTAAATTTTGCATTTCTTTCATTTCAACCTACTTGTTTTGAAGAGGCTATAAAGGACAAAGAATGGGTAGATGCAATGAATAATGAAATCGATGTTATTGAAAGAAATCAAACTTGGGATTTGGTTGATCTACTTGATGATAAAAAATATATAGGTGTCAAATGGGTTTTTATCATCAGGTAGATGAACCAAATCCCAAGTTTGATTTCTTTCAATAGCATCGATTTCATTATTCATTGCATCTATCCTTTATAGCCTCTTCAAAACAAGTAGGTTGAAATGAAAGAAATGCAAAATTTACAATATCATCAACATCATCTTGTGCATAAATATCACTTATTTAATCATCCTTCTTCTCATTCTCATTGTTCTAACGACTCTGGTCTAGCTGTTTTGTCCACACTCTGGTCAAGTGGCGAAGGAGAAGGAGGAGTAAGCCCAGGCCCACTTCATTTTGGGTTTCATTTCACCAATTTGGGAGTTGTTTTGCCACTAGCTGACAAAGTATTTCAAGAGATCGCTGCAAGTCTCATTGTTACTGCCATGTCGCAGTATTTTATGCTAATGATAAAAACTACGTTGGGATTGATTATAAACGAAGATTTGGGACACTTGCGACAAGAATACCACCATTTCAGGGGCGAATCATCCAGCTACTGGATCATCACTCTTGTAAACCTTTTATGTGTTTGAACATTTATATGGGAAATTTTCTTAAAAAATTATTGGGTTGCACTTTAAATGTTGGGCTTAAAAGCATCATGTTTGCTAATTGTTTCCAATATTTTCCCCATTTTTATGATTTTTAGTTTTCCAAACCTTTATAGATTTTATCCTATTGGATTGAACTCTGAAATAACTATTTTTTTTTTTCAATATTTTCTCTATTTCTATGATTTTTAGTTTTCCAAACCTTTACAAATTTTATAACTAATTTTTTCTTTCCCAATATTTTCTCTATTTTTATGATTTTTAGTTTTCCAAACCTTTACAGATATGTTTATTGGACTACACTCTGAAATAACTAACAATTTTTTTGTAATGTATTTGCAATTATGTTTGTTAGAGTGTACTTAAGTTTTCACTTCGCGGGTTAATAGTTTGAAATAATGTTAACAATGGCTTCAAACAACAAGAAAGAGAATGTCTAAACGAGGAAGGAAATTATCAATAAGAGTAGAAACACATGGAAGGCGTCGTAAGAAAAAAAAAATGAGAATGTAAGCGAAATGGTTGCTCATTCTGAGGTTGAGATGCAGAGTATCCAATCTTTCGGCCTCGTTGAGAAGTTGAAAGAGTATCATGTCCTCTAAATCGTTCTCCTTCAGAGAAAATACATATATTTCAAGATATTGTTGATCTGGGACATTCCAATAACTTTATTTCCCATGATTAATGCGAGTAGCTGGTTGCATCTCATCATGTATTGGAGGATCAGTTCCTTATGCAATGAAATGAGTCCATACATCTTCTAAAAGCCTCTCTGCTGATACCGCTACACCATGATGTTGATGAGAAACAACTGTGGCATGAGGAAAAGTTGTTTCCAATGCCATGAGTTGTAAATATTTTAGTATTCACCTAAAGTTTGGATCAAGCCTTAGAAGTCGAAAAAGAAATAGAATATTTATAGACAATGTTTTTAATCGAAATTTGGGCTGTCAGGAACTCAACACTCGGAATCCCACATGACATGATTCATAAACTAAGAGCGATGAAAGTGGAGAGAGATTACCCATTGTTTGAGGTACTGCAACTGAAGGCTTTATTTCAGTGACATCAGCCATGAGGATTGGTTAAATACTATGGATTGTATGGAGTAGGCCATGATGGCATGCACAAAACCTGATGAAGACAAGGATTTGCTTTCACTTCATTTCATTCATTTTTTCCATGCTAGTATTTTGTTAGAAATGCAATGAAATGATGATATTGGTCAATCTGTGTAAGTCAAAGGAACCCAGTCCCGAGTAAATTATATATAAGCATTAGTTCATATATAACATTTGTAAACAAAAACAACACCCGTGTTAGTTTTTCCACTTATAGCAAAAACAATCTCTATCATCAAAACCTAAACAACACAGAGCTGCCAGAAACTCTTGCTTGGCACCTTCTCCAAATATCCGTATAAAACACCTTGTAGAAAAAACTAAATCCACTTGACATACACGTTACAAATGGCACTATGAAATGATTGAACTCTTGGACACCTGATCTAACCATTAAGTCGAAACTACGTTGATGAGAAGTATAATCTAGTAGTGAGTGTGTAAGTTGGAAAGAGAGATTCGTAGAGGTTAGAGAGCTAGTTAGGTAGTTAGCTTAAATGAATGAGATTGTAAATGAATGGCCTAAAACATTTCAATTGTCTAAAATTTGATCTAATGGTGCAGACAGATACACTACAACAGCTAAGAAATTGCTTTCAAATAACAACACCTTATAGCTTAAATATGATACAAATGTCCCAAATCATATAAGGCCCACATATGTCCTTTTTTCTTGGACCTGTTGGGGTCCTGTGATTTGGCAGATTAGCATACCAAATGACAAGGCAACATTAGAACTACTTTGGAATCCTAGGATCTAGCCCTCCTGGATTCAGAGAGGGATCTCTCTATATGTGTTTTTAAAGGATATGTCTTTAGGGCTTATGATATGATATTAGGCTAGTTATGAAGTACAAAGGAGTTTGTTTGTTTTTTGGTTGGTAATCATTAAAAGAGAAGGTCATGTGAAGTGAAGAAGGAAATCAATGGAAGGATGTTTCAGCATGGGAAGATAGGTCACAAAACAGTGCTAAAATTGGGCTATGGAGTCATAAAAGGGTTTACTTGCACAACAACTATACAAGGGTTTACAAATGGCAAGTCATCTATATCAGAAGATCTTTTAAGTTGAGTTGATGGTATGGAACATTAAGGAGTGAGGTGAAAGAAGCAACATGTAAGAAAACAAAGGGCAACCTAAGATCAGGTAAGAACTTTTAACCTATCCTACTTTTGACATACTCTTAGGAACAGAAAACAAATAATAAAACAAAGGGAAATCTAAGATTAGGTAAGGACTTTTAACCTAGCCTGCTTTTGACATGCACTCAAGGGAAAAACATATTATATAAACATAAAAAGCAACCTAAGATCAGGTAAGGGCTTTTAACCAAGCCTGCTTTTTGGCACACTCTTAAGGGAAATCTTCAAAACAATTGTTTAAGACTAACAAGGGACAGGGATAACCATAAAATTCCTTGATTAGGGCTCTACTTAGCATGTAGTGGAAATATCATTCAGAAACAACATCTCAAGTTCTACTCAGCAAGACATGGTCTCACCAACATTCCTTGACTGGTTATACTCTATTGAAATCATTTCCAAACACACATTTAGCAGAAAACATAAAGATAAATATTTTCAGTGAGAGCTAGGGTACTTTGCATTATATCCTACTCTATATTTTCTGTTCTTTATCATAGAATATGAACACAGTGGAAACATAAGGAAAATAACAGTTACAGTGAGAATAACACCACTAGTGATTTAGATCAGGATCTAGTGAATCTACTTGTCTATTGATGTGAAAAACCAATTACATACTTTGAGTCCAATAGATTTTACAGTCCAATGCTTTTCTTCTGAGCCTACTATATTACAAACTACTCAGAAACTCTTACTCAATAACAGTTCAGACAATTAACAATTTCCCAACCATTACAATGAGTTTTCTTTGGATACATATAGGTGAAAAAAGGAAGAATGTTGCAAGAATGGTAATAAATATGAATTAAGACAGAGTGGGAGAAGTGTTCGAATACCCATTCTGCTTAAAGACCATTGCATTAACTTTTTGTACCATTTTGGTAGTTTTTCCTGTTTTTATGCATATTTGGTAGGCATGGTAATAACTTTGAAGTGTTTCTTTGAAGATAATTGTGGCTGAAGTGCTCTGTTTGACTTCTCGGATAAGCAAACTGTCAATTTTCTGGGTTTTGTAGCCCCATGTTTGTTTAATAACTGTTCTGACAGTTTCAATGAGGTTCTGTCATAGGAATGGTGGTCATAGTGTCTTTGAAAAGTAAAGCAGACTGCAGGTGTCCTTTTGGTGGAGTAATAGCTTCTATAGATGTGGCTCTGACTTTCCTCTGCTGATCTGTCTTATTTTCCTTTGTGTACAGGTGGCTCAACTTCCTTCTGCGCTGGAAGGTTTGATGTGTAATCAATGGCCATGAAACATTGATTAAACTTTGTGTTTCAACCTTTTTGTCCCTTTTCTTCGCTTTTGGGCCTTTTTGGATCGTCATCCAAGGCCATATCACTGTAACTTGACTGTGGGACAACTTTATAGCTTATCCGCCATAAAAACCTGCAAAAAAAGCAAAAACATTAATAAAAACCTACGAGTTGGGTTAAGACTGCTTCAGAGGCTCGGGGTGGCGGAGGAGCATTGAGGAGGGGAAAATGCATATAGGAGGAGGTTTTGTGGAAAAAAACTGCGAAAAAAGGGTTTCAAATTGAATTTTGGAGCAAAATAGTGGATAGGTGTTTTTTCAAAACCACGAATGGTTTTCGGACGAGGAGTGGGCAGTAAATGGTTTCACCCTGGGGGAATGCGATACAGGTCTATGGGCGACGCGTGTCTAGGCGAAAATTGCGTATTTCGCGTTGAAAACGGGCGATCAATTTTATTTATGAAATGAATGTGAAAAAGGTTTTAGACCATCCGATCTGGGGGGCTAGATCTACGGCCTTAAGCGAGCGTGAAAAATGGAAATATGTGCAGTGGAAACATGTGGTGGGGCCGGCAGGTGACATCACCTATTTTTTCACAGAGAAAAAAGGCTTGAGGTCGGGCAAACATAGGTTTATAATGATAAAGTGTAATAATCCAAGTTGGGGGAAAATATAAGAAAAAGGTTGAAATAGGAGGGAGTGAAGGCGCTCAACGGTGGGACCGGGAGATGATGTCACTGTGGAGGGACAAGGCGTACGGAAGAAAGAATCAGGGGGGGTGCCCCCGTAGTGAATTTGAGCCATTGGATGGGGAACATGGATGATCCAGTTTAACCCGGAGAAGCGGAGAAAAGTTCCGGAGAAACATAGTCGGGGTGAGATTTTACAAAGGGAAGGGGTTGAGGTGCGGGAGTGATGTAGGTCGTCAGATCGAAGAGGTAGACGACTAGGATTAACTCGCGGAGATCTCATCGTCAAGGGGAAAAACTAAACACCACGCAATGGAATGATGCGATGGCGCGATGCGATGAAAATGGAGCGATGCGATGGAGTGATGAGCGACGAAGCAAGGGCCATTAGATTTGGATCAGATTGACGGTGGAGATGGAGTAGGGACTTCGCATCGGTGGAGAAAAAAGGGAAGGGGACGCGGGACCGATGGAAGGCTTATTTGCGATGGGGCGTCCGTCGATGGCTGTTAGATCTGCGAGATCAACGGTGGAGATTGATTCGGAGGCGGAACCATCATGCGGAAGGAAAAAGGAATATACAGAGGAAAAAGGGGGCAGACCGACCTCTGATAGCGAGAAAGGGGCTAAAGGCCTATAGCCAACGGTCATGGGTCCACGGTTATATGGAAGAAGGGGCTGAGAACTAAGCCCGCGGGGGCTTAAATCTGTTTATATGAAAATGATCGGATTGAAAGGCCAAAATGGGTTTTTAAAGGTTTCGATAGAGTAAAGGAAGGGTTTTAAAGCCAAATAAAGGGGATTTATATGGTTTTAAAAGGGGAATTTTGAGGAAGTAAAGGGTGAAATGAGGAAAATGGGGGGATTTTTGTAGAGGGATTCATCAAAGGAGAAAATGATGGAAAATGGGTATGAACGCAGTCTTTTCTTAGGGCTTTCTTTGAAGGATTTTTGTGGAAACAACAGAGGCTTCAAGAAGTCACAGATTTTGCATGAAATTTGTTTCTTGAAGACTAAAAGACCTTTTTTAGGCATCTTTGCATATGTCAAAATTATGGATGGCTAACAGTGGCTCCAACTTGGGGATGACAGCTCCTTGGAGGTGTCAAGAACCTCAGAAATTTTATCTATGGAATGTAGATCAATGCTTTATCCTTGACAACTTTTTCTTCCTTGATCATGCTGCTTAAAAAAAATGATCAGTACTTTGTATCAGCAAACAGACTTCTTTCCCAAAACAACTACCTACAGAGCCTACTTCCTAACATTTTTTCTTCAGAATGTGCACTTGGACTTGCAATCCTTTGACATCAACATTTTATTCTTTTAAAAGCATGAAAAACTAATCTAAATCTACCCTTATTTCTCCATGAGTTCAAATTAAATAGTTGAACTCATAGCTTCTCTACCTAGTCTACTGTTTGCCAGGATTAAACTGTCTAATAGATTTCATTCTCTACATTCTAAAACAGAAATTGAAAACACGGGAAAACTAGGATTAAGCTGTCTGATTTGTTGTGATGGCTATGACACAAAAACAAGATGCACATAGACCCTTATTTGTAGAAAGTAAAACAAAACTTGGAAGGCTTTAAGATTTGACAATAATGAGAGTCCTTCCTTCTTTCTTTCAGCTCTGATTTTGATCTTTTTGAGCTATCTTATTCTTTACCTTGTTCAAATTTTCAGCATGTTAGAACTAGTCTTTTTCCTCTCTTTGGCTCATGTTTTGATCTGATTAGAGCCATTCTTTCTTTTCGATTCTTTGGTTCATATTTTGAGCATATTAGAACCAATTATTTTTATATCCTAATCTAATCTACTGTTAAGCCAAGATTAAACTGTTTGGTGAATTTGATTCACCAACCTATCAGTAGTAAATTGAAATCTATCTAGTCATGATTAGGTTGTATGAATAGATAGCAATGCTCTTCAAGTAGTGGCATTTAGGCTTGCACACTTTCAGACTTCCTTTCTTTTCTTTGGTATGGGGCTGTACCTTTCCTTTTTTTAATCTAATCTCCCCTCTTTTCTCTTTTCTATTTTTTTTTATTTTTCTCTTTTTTCAAATTCAAAGCAGAAAGCAAAAAACTAGCTACATGCTCACAAGCTCAGCGTTATTGACATTCCTACCTACCCTAATCTAACTCTGAAATATTTACATGTTTAGCTGATGAATGCTCTTTTCCAATACATCCAGTCATTCAAATGGTTCCATGACTGATCTTTGCTCATCTCCTTGAGCATGCTGGATAAACAGGGCCACTCCCATCTCACTTGATCTTTAGCAGCAATGCTAAAAAAATTTGTTGCATTTGGTGATACACCGCTTTTGACAACCTTTACCCCTTCTTCAAATGTCTTCAAAAAATGAGCAAAGGGCTCTTCAAATAATACCTGGTTGGGAGTATTAGACAGGTAATTTTTAACTAGGTTCATTTTTTCTTCCACTGGATCAAGGAAAATATTCTTTTGAGAAAGAAAATCTTCCTCATCTTCATTGTGATCTGAATTAGAGGACTCATCATATATTGTAGTGTTATCCTCTTGTATTCCTAGTATGTTCTGATTCTGTGGACTGTACCCTATGAAGAGATCATCATATTCTTGAGCAGGGGCATCTTTTATTACCTCAACCTTTTCAGGAGAAGATTCTTTATATTCATCATGCTCAAGAAATTCTTCATTGTTTTCCTCCTCAACCTTTGAGCTGAAAGACTACTGATTCCCAATCATGTAAAAACTATTTCTGATTAATTGGATTGGTTGAATGATACCTTCAACCTGATGATAGTGAAGTTCATGATACCAATCAGCTACTGGTTGCCCTGCATGATTAGTTTCTGCTTGAAATTCATCATCATCATCATACTAATCAAAAATTGGAAAATCATTAGTATAAACAATTTCACCAATCAAGCATGTTGGGTTATCAGTTTGTCTTTCTTTAAGCTGATCTACAAGTTTATTTTATGTTTTAAGACAACAAGGTTCAGAAGGTATATGAGCAAGAGCATTTGTTTTATAAAAAATTCCAGAGGCTAGCTGTTTATTGATAATCTGATCGATTTTTTCTTCTGTCAAAGGGGAAGATGTTCTTGTTTTTTTTTTAGCAGAAGTGCAACAATTCCCTTTGTCTTGTGTTAACTGATTTTGAGGCTAGATGTCTTCTTGAGCCTCTTATATTGAATCAGTACTTGTGCTTGCAGGGAAACCTCAAGGATTTTCTACTATTTCCTAATCTACTTCTGTTTCAAACAACTCCTCATGATTGTTATGATACTCGATTTGAATACAAGTTTCATGGGTTGTTTCTTCTACATTATCAGGATGCCACTCTTCTTGTGTAATCTGAAATGAGTTGTACCATAGAGGGAAAGTCCCTATATGTGTTGGTTCTCCTTCCACTTCAGATTCTGCATTTTCTAAGTGGTTACTTGTTTCCTCAAAGCACTACTCACTATTAGTATTTGCATTTTGTTCGTAAAGATTTATTAACAGCAAAACACAAGTTGTAGGTAGGCAATCAGGAATTTCCTGACAACCTTCCTTATTGTTTTCTCTGTAATCTTGCTCATCATACATATTTTGTTAGTTGTTTATATCTTGAAGTGGTTGAGTCTGTTTTTGATTAGGAGAAAGCATGGGTTGCTCTGGATAATCAACATTTATATCAGCCTCATGCACATCCAATCTTTCATCAAGTATGTACATTATTTTGTTGATTGTATCTGACCACATCTCTAGCCTTAACTCTGAGGAAGTTATTTTCTCTTGAGCTAATTTGTCTTTTCTTATTTCTTCTAACCTTCTCTCTCTTTCTAGTATGTTGAATTCCTCAGTAATTGCCATATTCTGCATTTCTTCCAGGTTTGAAGGGTCTCTTTCTCTTATCTGGAATTCCAACTCAGGGTCAAAAGTACTTGGGTAGTGAAAGAGAGCCCACCCCAAAGGTGGCTTTATCCTAGCAGGCATTTCATTGTATACCTTATTGAACCTGGCTGAAAAGTTTTGTATTGTCTCCCTTGGTTGTCTTTTTAAATTCTAGTATTCCTTTATGATGAGAACTTCATTTCCCCTGATCGACCATCTCTCTAAGAAGACTTGAGTAAATTGATGAAAATTGATAATGCTTGCAGCTGGAAGGTCCTTAAACCAACTCTTAATTTTTCCTTGTAATGATAAAGCAAACATTCTAATACACACATTATCTTCTTCTATTTCATGGAGGTCAAGTAAATCCTCAAGGTTTTGAATGTGTTTTTCAGTGGTAACTTTTGAACTTTCTCCATCAAATCTCGGTAGTTTATCTGCAAGATTTGCGGGGAGGGCTTGGAAGTTAGGAGAAAAAATCAGAGGCTTGTATATTTCTAGGATCTTTGTGGGTACAGGTAGTGTAGAAAGAGATTTATGGCTGCTTGGGGTTTCTGCAAGAGAAGGAAGGGTAGTATGAGGTTCCTTTTTCACTAGATCTTCCACATGTGGATATGGGGTAAGCACAGGTGCATAAGACTGATCATGGTATAAAATTTGAGGCTTAGCTTTTTTATGCTTGAGATCCTTCCAATGATAAATGTAGATCTCATTAGTGTGTCCTTGATCTGGCTTAAAGTAGGATAGAACATAGTTATAGATCAAAACAATAATTTTCTGAATCCAACTTAAGCCTAAATTCTTTTTCTTTCTTGGATAACTGGTCATGTTTCAGGTTCTTCCTCCAGTGGATTCTTTAGGTCTATTGGGAGTTGTGGAGTCATCAAGTGGAGGATTTCAAAATTTTGAGATGAGTTGTTTTCCACCATCAGCCATTGAGTACCAATCTAAGGGTGTTGTGGGTCTTCTGAGCATTAAAGGATGTATAAAATGCAATTTACTCAGAATTCCCCAATGGAGTCGCCATTATGTTGGGGTCCTGTGATTTGGTAGATTGGCATACCAAATGACAAGGCAACATCAGAACCACTTTAGAATCCTAGGATCTAGCCCTCCTGGATTTAGAGAGGGATCTCTCTATATGTGTTTTCAAAGGATATGTCTTTAGGGCTTATGATATGATACTAGGCTAGTTATGAAGTACAAAGGAGTTTGTTTGTTTTTTGGTTGGGAATCATTAAAAGAGAAGGTCATGTGAAGTGAAGAAGGAAATCAGTGGAAGGATGTTTCAGCTTGGGAAGATAGGTCACAAAATAGTGCTAAACCATTGGGCTATGGAATCATAAAAGGGTTTACTTGCACAATAGCTATACAAGGGTTTCCACAGGGCAAGTCATCTATATCAGAAGATATTTTGAGTTGATTTGATGGTATGGAACATTAAGGAGTGAGGTGAAAGAAGCAACATGTAAGAAAAAAAAGGGTAGACTAAGATCGGGTAAGGACTTTTAACCTATCCTACTTTTAACATACTCTTAGGAACAAAAAACATATAATAAAATAAAGGGCAATCTAAGATCAGGTAAGGACTTTTAACCTAGCCTGCTTTTGACATGCACTCAAGGGAAAAACATATTAGATAAACATAAAAAGTAACCTAAGATCAGGTAAGGTCTTTTAACCAAGCCTGCTTTTGGCACACTCTTAAGGAAAATCTTCAAAACAATTGTTTAAGACTAAACAAGGGATAGGGCTAACCATAAACTTCCTTGATTAGGGCTCTAATTAGTATGCATTGAAAATATCATTCAGAAACAACATCTCAAGTTATACTCAACAAGACATGGGATCACCAACATTCCTTGACTGGTTATACTCTATTGAAATCATTTCGAAACAGACATTTAGCAGAAAACATAAAGATAAATATTTTGAATGAGAGCTAGGGTACTTTGGAGTATATCCTACTCTATATTTTTTTTTCTTTATCAAATAATATGATTACAGTGGAAACATAAGGAAAATAACAGTTACAGTGAGAATAACATCACCAATGATTTAGATCAAGATCCAGTGAATCTGCTTGTCTATTGATGTGCAAAACCAGTTACATACTTTGAGTCCAATAACTTTTATAGTCCAATGCTTTTCTTCCCAACCTACTATATTAAAAACTACTCAGAAACTCTTACTCAAGAACAGTTCAGAAAATTGACAATTTCCCAACCATTACAATGAGTTTTCTGTGGATACATATAGGTGAAAAAGGGAAGAGTGTTGCAGGAATGGTAATAAATATGAATTAAGACGGAGTGGGAGAAGTGTTTGAATGCCCATTTTGCTTAAAGACTGTTGCATTAACTGTTTGTACCATTTTGGTAGTTTTTCTTGTTTTTATGCATATCTGGTAGGCATGGTAATAACTTCAAAGTGTTTCTTTAAAGATAACTGTGGCTCAAGTACCCTGTTTGACTTCTCGGATAAGAAAACTATCAGTTTTCTGGGTTTTGTAGCCCCATGTTTGCTTAATAACTGTTATGACAGTTTCACTGAGGCTCTATCATAGGAATGGTTGTCATAATGTCTTTGAAAAGTAAAGCAGATTGCAGGTGTCGTTTTGGTGGATTAATAGCCTCTGTAGATGTGGCTCTGATTTTCCTCTGCTGATTTGTTTTGTTTTCCTTTATGTGCAGGTGGCTCAGCTTCCTTCTGCACTAGAAGGTTTGATGTGTAATCAATGTCCATGAAACATTGATTAAACTTTGCATTTCGACCTTTTTGTCCCTTTTCTTCGCTTTTGGGCCTTTTTGGATTGTCATCCAAGGCCATATCACTGTAACTTGACTGCGGGACATATTTATAGCTTATCCGCCATAAAAACATGAAAAAATAAGCAAAAAAATTAATAAAAACCTGCGGGATGGGGTAAGACTGCTTTAGAGGCTCGGGGTGGTAGAGGAGCATTGAGGAGGGGAAAATGCATATAGGAGGAGGTTTTGTGGAAAAAACCTGTGAAAAAAGGGTTTAAAATTGAATTTTGGAGTGAAATAGTGGATAGGTGGTTTTTCGAAACCACGAATGGCTTTCGCGTGAGGAGTGGGCGGTAAATGGTTTCGCCCCGGGGGAACGCGATATAGGTCTCTGGGCGACGCGTGTCTAGGCGAAAACTGCCTATTTCAGGTTGAAAATGGGTGATCAGTTTTATTTATGAAATGAACGTGAAAATGGTTTTAGACCATCCAATCTGGGGGGGCCAGATCTACGGCCTTAAGCGAGCGCGAAAAATGGAAAGATGTGTGGTGGAAACATGTGGTGGGGGCGGCAGGTGACGTCACCTATTTTGTCGCAAAGCAAAAAGGCTTGAGGTCAGGAAAACATAGGTTTATAGTGATAAATTTTAATAATCCAAGTTGGGGGAAAATATAAGAAAAAGGTCAAAATAGGAGGGAGTGAAGGCGCTCAACATTGGGATCGGGAGATGACGTCACCGCAGAGGGAAAAGGTGTACGGAAGAAAGAATCAGGGGGGGTGCCCCCATATTGAATCTGAGCAGTTGGATGGGGAACATGGATGGTCCAGTTTAACTCGGAGAAGTAGAGAAAAGTTATGGAAAAACATAGTCGAGGTGAGATTTTACAAAGGGAAGGGGTTGAGGTACGGGAGTGATGTAGGCCGTCGGATCAAGGAGGCAGACGACTAGGGTTAACTCACAGAGATCTCATCGGCGAGGGGGGGAGGTGACTAAACACGACGCAATGGAACGATGAGATGGCGCGATGCGATGAAAATGGAGCAATGCGATGGAGTGATGAGCAACGGAGGGAGGGCCATCTGATCTGGATCAGATCGACGGTGGAGATGGAGTCGGGACTTCGCATCAACGGAGAAAAAAGGGAAGGCGACGTGGGACCGATGGAAGGCCAATTTGCGATGGGGCGATCCGCCGATGGACGTTGGATCTGCGAGATCAATGGTGGAGATTGATTCGGAGGCAAAACCATCGCGCGAAAGGAAAAATCAATATACAAAGGAAAAACGGGGCAGAGCGACCTCCAATAGCGAGAAAGGGGCTAAAGGCCTATAGCCGACGGCGCGGGTCCACAGTTATATGGAGGAAGGGGCTGAGAACTAAGCCCGCGAGGGCTTAAATCTGTTTATATGAAAATGATCGGATTGAAAGGTCGAAATGGGTTTTTAAGGTTTTTTAAAGGTTCCGATAAAGTAAAGGAAGGGTTTTAAAGCCAGATAAAGGGGATTTACATGGTTTTAAAAGGGGAATTTTGAGGAAGTAAAGGGTGAAATGAGTAAAATGGGGGGATTTTTGCAAAGGGATTCATCAAAGGAGAAAATGATGGAAAATGGGTCTGAACACAATCTTTTCTCGGGGCTTTCTTTGAAGGATTTTTGTGGAAACAACAGAGGCTTCAAGAAGTCACAGATTTTGCATGAAATTTGTTTCTTGAAGACTAAAAGACCTTTTTTAGCCATCTTTGCATATGTCAAAATTATGGATGGCTAACAGGACCATTGCAACCATTTTTCTATAAATATACCTTAAATTGTAGTTGAGAAAATAAGAGAACCATCTCAAAGAAACCTATATAAATATTTATTAGTTTGATTATTGTGCCAACTTAGTATGGAGTAGCTTATAAAAAATTCAAATGTATTTTATATAATAAATTTACATTTATTTCAACTTGGGCCACTTCTACTTTCTTACTAATACTAAGTTTGGAAGTGATCTATATATATACATATTCAAAATTATCTGTTTTCATTTCCAAAATATGATTTGTATTATTAAATTTTTTATTTGTTAAGTCAATAAAATTATAGTAATTTTGAAGTTTTTTTTTTTTTTTTTTTTATCATACAAATAAAATATTAAAAAATTACAATTAATCTTTCACTTTTTAAAAATTTAATAGACTTTAATGATCATCGACAATATATATTACAAAAATAAATAAAATAAATTATGAGGAAAAATATTATATTTATAAAAAAATTTGTAATTAAAAATAATTATATATTTATTTATTAAAAAAAAATTACAAATATAATTATAACACATTTGTTTTCTTTCTCTATGTCTCGGTAATGTAGCTACTAGATTTGGGTGGATCTTTTGGCCATTGATGAAATTGTTTGGCTAATGGTTTATAATGTTGGTAATGGGTGATGGACTAATAAGTTTATGTTGTTGGTAGTGGATGATGGATTAATACAGAGTTACTTTGTATACCGAACAAGAATTTATGTTGATTTGGGTGGATCTTTTGGCCATTGATGAAATTGTTTGGCTAATGGTTTATAATGTTGGTAATGGTGATGGACTAATAAGTTTATGTTTTTGGTAGTGGATGATGGATTAATAAAGAGTTAATTTGTATACCGAACAAGAATTTATGTTAGGACAATGTAGGTACTCCAACATGATAGTTGAATGTATGTTAGTTCTAGGTTTGTTATTGTTTATGTTTTTTTTCCATTACAATGTGGCTTAGAGGTTTGGTGGTAGGAATGAGTTCAAAATTATTTACAAAAAAAAAATAGAAAAATATACATAAAAATATTACAAATTAAATACTTATAAGCTATTTTGGGATAGCTTAATTGGTGATTGAAGTGATATGAAACCTTTGAAATTAAGAGTTCCAAGTTTCAATCTCCCTATTGTAACCGGGTCTATGGAGAGGAGGATAAGCTATAGGCTGATAAAATATGTAATATTTAAAACAAAAATATATTAACATTAACTAACATAATTATATATTAATGAGCTAAGTAAAGTAATTTAATTACAAATTTTCTTATATTTTTACTTTCCATTATGAAAAAATTGTGTAATTTATCTTATTCTTAAAATTAAATATATAGAGATAAAACAGAAATATATTAATGAACTCAAGTAAATTAATTTAATTACAAATTTATTTTCCATTTTGAAAGAATTATGTAATTTATCTCTCTCAATATAGATTTGGTATGTAACATTTATAAAATATTAACACTTCAAAAAAAAAATACAATATAAATCAAATATTTCAATAGATATGTTGAGTATAATATTTTAAAATTAAATTTATAAAGATAAAAAAAAAATATTAACATTAACTAACATAATTTTATATTAAAAGTAATTTAATTACATTTTTTTTTATATTTTTACTTTTCATTGTGAAAGAATTCTGTAATTTATCTCATTCTTAATATGGATTGGGTATGTAACATTCATAAAATATTAATACTTCAAAAAAATTAATATACAATATAAATGAAATATTTCAATATGTATCTTGAGTATAATATTTTAAAATTAAATATATAAAGATAAAGCAAAAATATATTAATGAGCTTAAGTAAAGTAATTTAATTACAATTTTTCATATATTTTTACTTTCCATTGTGAAAAAATTGTGTAATTTATCTTTTTTAATATGAATTTGGTATGTAACATTCGTAAAATATCAATACTTCAAAAAAATTAATATACAATATAAATCAAATATTTCAATATGTATGTTGAGTATAATATTTTAAAATTAAATATATAGAAATAATACAAAAATATATTAATATTAACTAACATAATTTTATATTAATGAGCTTAAGTAAAGTAATTTAATTACAAATTTTCTTATATTTTTACTTTCCATTGTGAAAGACTTGTGTAATTTATCTCATTCTTAATATGGATTTGGTATGTAACATTCATAAAATATTAATATTTCAAAAAAATTAATATACCATATAAATCAAATATTTCAATATGTACGTTGAGTATAATATTTTAAAATTAAATATACTGAGAAAGAATGAGATAGTTGTTATTCCATTAATAAGTTTTTCTCTAATTCAAAGTGTGGAGATTTGTAATTTCTTCAATGTTTAATATGAACTGACATGCAATATTTTTTTGTCACTAAAATTTATAAGAAACCCTAGTGAGAAAAATAACAAGCATTCTATCTAACCACCCAAATTCCATCCAGATTTATCAAATGTAAGTACAAACTTTTGTCAAATTTTACACTCAAAAACAAATTTAGTAAAAATCACCAATAACCAACAAACCTACAGAGAGCGCATGCAGCTAGTGGGTTCTATGTTCGTCCACCCCAAATTAAATAAACGGCGGGCAGAAAGCAAGTAGGAGATGAATCCAACTAAATCAACACGCTTTGTCGGCCTCCAGTCTATGGGACCGGGCCAGGAAATTCTACGGCACCCCGAAAGTAAATTCCGATTCGGAGAAGCCGAATATCCGAGAACTGTATTAAGAGGCACTCACGACGTTTCAGATTCGGTGACTTAGGTTGGAATCCAGTAAAATTTTTAAGGAGTAACTATTTTTTGGATTTTTGAAAGTTTCACGTTGGTAGAAATATTTCTAAAACTATGGAGTGGAGAGAGTTTTAATGAATGGAATTTGAATTTGAATTGATTTTAGCAAAATTTTTAACTCAATTTAAGAAAAAAGAAAAAGAAAGACAGAGTAGGAAAGGAGATGATTGAATACCACTCATCATTAATCACAATGACTAGAAATCACCTTTCCACGAAGAAGTGCTGAACAACCTTACGAGTCTAATTGACCAGGATTTAAGGTTTCCAAGAAACAATGGTTTCGATCCAACTTTATGCCGCACCATTACAAAAGTAGAAGACTAAACCAGTGATACCACCCATTATCACTTGAATAGTATTGAACTTTAAAACTCTCGAATCGTTCAAGCTTCATGTCATTTGTTATCTGCTGCTCACATGTCATGTGTTATGTCATAGTTAATATAATAATTTATAATTTTATTAGGTAAGTCTGAAAAATAAACCAATTTAACAAATATTAATATTTGTTAAGAAAATATTAGTAATTAGAAAATACCAATATTTAACTTCTAACAACGCAATCCAAATTTGTCAATAAAAATTATTCTGCGAACTTTCAATAGAAGAGATACCTATTTAATTAAAGAAGTTAGTAGATGCCATATACAAATGAAGTTTCATTGTTTTCATTGAAAACTCTGATAATATTGTTATATCTATCAATCTCTATTCATGTTAATTTTGGATTTATCAAGTGTCCAGAAAGATCAAATATTTTGACCTGTAAACATTTTTTTTAGTGCAAAATTTAAGGAAATGTGTGCATCTCGAGAGCTTGATAGATCTAGAGTTAAAATGGATCTAGATTGGTTTCAGTCATGTGCGGCCAAAGAAAATCAATCAAACATATGATTAATTTTATCAATAATATAACCATTTTAAATATGATAAATATGTTTAAGATTTATCTGGTCATTTTAATTTTAAATTTGCTTAGCTACGAGATGAAAAATATTGTTAATAACTTTAATGATGAAAAATGATGAAATGAAAATTTTGAATGCAAAGTGACAATGTAACAGTGTTGAATGATAGAAAATGTGAATAATAAGAATATAGTCAATTACAAATAGTCTTCATTGTGATCAATCTCAAACTATTTTCTTCTACTATTCTTATATTGTCACCCTTGTTAGTTTTGTCATATTTTCATATCAATTATATGAAAAGGATAGTTGAAATTTCAAACCATTTAAATATTTAGCTCAAGCAGTTATAGTAAACATCATACCTTCTCTCTCTTTCACTCCAATATTAATGGGTTGAATTACTATAACACAAAAATCAATGTACATTATCAATATTTTTTTGTGCTTACACTAAAATCAATGCACACTATTAATCCAATCACTTTAATATTAATGTACCATCATACATCCAATTACATCAAATCAGAAATCAACAGATACACTAAAATAAATGCATTTAATGTAAGAAATCAAATAATATTAGAAAACAACATCTACACTGAGATCAATGCATCTAATGCAAGTAATAAAATAGGATTAGAAATCAACATTGTTGGGAATCATGATTTTCGTTAGACCAAAACCCGCTGGTGTTAGTCAATGATCGCATCGCCAGAGATAAGGATCCATGAGAGGCGGTTAGTCCAAGTTGGGAAATACACAGGGAGCAATAGTTTATCCAATGTCTAACAATCTCCCCCCCAACACGAATCGGGTGTGTCTCAAACTCATGACCTACACTCTAATACCACCTGTTGCGAATCACGATTTTCGTTAGACCAAAACCCGCAAATTTTAGTTAGTGGTCGCATCGCCAATGATAAGGATCCATGACAGGAGGTTAGTCCATGTCGGGAAGCACACAGGGAGCGTTGTTTTATCCAATTTTCAACAAACATCTACACCACAAGTCAATGCATCTTGTGCAAGTAAAAAAATAGAATTAGAAACCAACATCTACACTAAAATCAATGCATATAATGGAAGCAATTAAATAAGAATAGAAATCACCATATGCATTGAAATCAATGCATTTAGTGCAAGCAATCAAACATGATTAGAAATCATCTATATTGAAATCAATGCATCTAGTGTAGGCAATCAAATATAATTATAAATCAACCTCTACATTGAAATTAATGCATCTAATGCAAGAAATAAAATAGGATTATAAATCACCATCTACACTGAAATAAATACATTTAGTGAAAGAAATCAAATATGATTAGAAATCATCTACTTTGAAATCAATGCATCTAGTGCAAGTAATAAAATATCATTAGAAATCAGCATATACACTAAAATCAATGCATCTAGTGCAAGCAATCAAATAGGATTAGAAATCACCATCTACACTGAAATCAATGCATATAGTGCAAGAAATATTCTTCCCTCTCTCCCCCCTCTATCTATATCTATATTTCCCTCCGTCTCTCCTTATTTTCCTCTCTATCTCACCCCCAAACACACATTCTCTCTCACTCCATATCTATCAATCTCTATGTCCCTCCCTTTCTATCTCTATCTCTCTCTTCTTCTCTTCACCTTCCATCTATATCTCTATCTCCCTCTTGTAGAAATTATACCAATGGATTCAATATGATCTTGTAATGTACTAAAACAAAATACTGAATCACTTCTACAAATTTGTGGAAACCAAATTCAATCGCATAATAACAAACAAGAAAGAGAAAGAAATCAAACAATCGCACATCACAAGATATATCTAGGGAAAGCAACTGCTCAAAACCCCACCATCTGTATATTGCATAAAGTCAAGACCATGAAAAAATACAATGTTATTCCTCAAACTGAGAAACCTTTGTACTCTTTTCATTGTCTCACTCCGATCTAGGAAAAATCGGTCCAATACTTAACCAATTCTAAGCCCATGTCCGCACAGACCTTCTTATGCATTCATATAGGAATTGTGGCCCTATTAACTAGGAGATTCCTTGGAATTGATTACGCAATTAATCTAAGGCTTGTTGGTGACCTCATGCATGGCCTAAATTTTCTAACTATACAACTGATAGTTATCTTCCCTTTAACCTCACTCTCAACTAGGCCTTCCTTAGAACTTACATGCAACATCTATTTATAGCGAATTATCAGTTAATTGATTGATCACTACTTGTGAATTAAATTATATTTAATTCACTTGACCTATCACTAGCTCATCTCTCTATTAGAACTAGTTAAATTGATTTTAACTCAATTAATTGAGTTGACTAATTACAACTCGAAAATAAATATAATTGGACCCTCTAAAAATAGAAAAATACTCTACATGCCTCCTCTTAGACCCCCAAATCGAATTTCCAAAGCTAAAATGACCTTTTTGACTTAGTTAACTAATACAAGTTTTCATGAGATAAAATTATAATTTCTCTTCCAATTTAATTAAGGGAAAATTAAATCAGAAGCCCCCATTGGGTGCCATTTATTGGTTTCATTTCAATGCTCCCTCTAAAAAAAAAGGGATTATCTTAATCTACCCCAATCCTGTCTCTTTGGAATTTGAATTTTCTACTTACCAACACCTTCGTCAACATTTCTTCACCACGGGAATGTACTCTAATGACATAATATGCCTTTGCACACAATCTTTGAGATGGTGATACTAGATATAAATATTCTTAGACCTATCACGAAAAATTGGATTAACTAAGAGTTTGATGCAACTATGGTTATCACAATGTATCACAGTTAGATCCATCTATCGACCAAACAAACCAACAAGTATTTTCCTCGTCGAGATGGCCTCACATGCTTCCTAACTGACCGCTATGTACTCTGCCTCTACTAAACCAAGTACAACTCATCTCTATTTCCTATTGTACTAGGAAATTGATTTTGATCCTATGTTGAAGATGCCCCCTGATATGCTCTTCTTGTCGGATGAACTCCCTGCCCAAGCTGCAGTGGTGTAGCCTTGAAGCGTCACTCTCTCTGTCAATTTATACCATAATCCATACTCTGTATTTCCTCTAAGGTATCTCAACACATGTTTGTTTGCCTTCCAAAATAACTTGGTAGGCTTAACCATAGCTTCAAAAAGTTAGTAAACTGCATAACTGTCTGGTTGTGTGTTCACAAAATACGTGAATGAACCCAAAAGTTTCTTGTAAACAGTAGAATCCACTACTTCGCATGAAGTGGCATCCTCCTTCCTCCATTTTCCTGCTAGAGGAGTCTCCATGGATTTGCTTCCCTCCATGTGGAACTTCCTCAAAATATCATTGGCATAGTTTCCCTAAGATACAAATAGCTCCCCATCTCTTTGCCATATTTCCAATCCCAGGAAATAGTGCGAGATCCCCATGTCCTTCATCTCAAATTATCTTGCAATATCCTATGTGAAATACTTGATGAGCTGCTCATCACCTATTAGTATCACATCATCAACATAAAGTATGAAAATCAAAAGCTTACCATCAACCACAATATGATATAGGTTCGCATCTTCTTCACTCTTGGTGAATCCCAACTTGGTGAAATAACTATCAATCTCGATGTACCAAGCACGAGGTGCTTTCTTCAGCCCATATAGTGCTCTCTTGAGTCTGCACACATGTGATTCCCTATCTAAGGTCTCAAAACCTTATGGTTGGTCAATGTACACCTCTTCCTTATTAACTCCATTGAGAAAGGATCTATTTACATCCATCTAATGTATCTTACTTCCCATCTATGATGAGAGTGCAAGGATGGATCTAATAGATGAATACCTTGCGACTGGTGCAAAAGTCTCATCATATTTAATCCCCTCCACCTAAGAGAACACTCTGGCCACAAATCTTGCCTTGTGCTTCTCCACACTCCCACATGGATCCTACAACTGACTTCCCCGCTGGTCTTGGGACAAATTCCCATGCACTGTTTCTGATAATGGAGTCATACTCTTCAACCATGGCATCAATCCACATTGGTTGTTGCATAGCTTCCTTGAAAGAGGATGGTTCTATCACAATACTTTCGCTCATAAGAGCCATGTATCTAGTGTACCGCTTTGGGGACCTTCTCTATATGTGCTATGATGTGGGTGTTCCCACATTATCTCTTGCATCTAGAAATAATCAGTCAGCCTCTCTGGTGCACTTCCTTCCATCTCTAGTAGATGGCTCTCCTTGAGTGGTTTCTACCACTCTCTATTTCTCTGCTTGTGGTTGCTCCACATCATCAGGTTTATCCTTTGGAGCCAAGAGATCCTCAACTTCATGCAACTCAAGCTCCCTCTCAAGGGACAATCACATGACTTTCTCTTCGTCGAATTTCACATCTCTTCTGACCACTATCATCCTCTATGTTGGAAAATTCACCTAATAGTTGTGGGGTGTATCAGTGTACCCCAAAAATATCCCCAACTCTGTTGTTGGCTCTAGCTTCTTCCTCGCATATTTGGTTACATGGAAATAAATAGATGAACCAAAAATTTTAAAATATGACACATCCGATCTCTTACCTAAAAAACCCTCCTCTGTTGTACTCATGGCAAGTATCTAATGAGGAATATGGTTCTACACAAATACTCTTGTATTTCATTCTTCCACCCACATATACAACGGTAGGCCCTAATCATGCAACATAGCTCTGTTTCTCCCGCAATCGTTTTGTTATTTCTTTTTGAAACCCCATTTTGTTGTGGGTTATGAGGTGTTATCAATTCTCTTCATATTCCTTTTTAGGCACATAAGTTCTTCAATTCATTAGAGATGTATTCTTCACCATTGTCGCTCCTTACAGCCTTCATCTTATTCCCCGTTTCTTTATCGACAAGTGCCTTGAACTCACAAAACTTAGAGAACATCTGATCTTTCTTTTGCATGAAGAAAATCGAACACTTTATTGAAAAATCATTAACAAAAATCACATAATACCTGCGCTTTCTTGTGGAAGCTATCAAGAACATTCCATACACGTTTGAGTGAGCTCTCTCAATTATCGCCTTTGCTCAACTTTCCTTATCGTGAAAGGTGGCCTTGGTACACATCCCCAATGTACACCCTTTGCATGTATCTCTCTGCGCAACTGCACCCTTTCACTACAAGGAAAATACCCTCTAGTGGATGTTTTTGAGGAACTCCTTATAAAAATACCCCAGACGTCTATTTCTAGTGGAGATTCCTAGAGGAGGTTGGCGGGCAGAGGTTTTTGCGGATGTATTTCGTTCGGTGCTCTTATCACCGTAAAACGCACCGGTGCATTCAACAAGAGAAAGCACCGATGCAGTTAAAAAATTGGCACATCAGACACCGTGCGCTTCGTACACACTTGCCTGGTGCATTGTATTTCTATAGAGCACGGGTACTTTACATAACTTGCACACCGACGCCTCATAAAAAACTTGCGAAAACTGAAACCGCCCGGGTCTCCCTTAAATGCACCAGGTCACCAACACACCGGGCCACCCTGAAATCCCCACCCACTGGCATAGGGTTAAATAAATAAAAAATTACGGCCAAAAAACCGCACAAAACATAGGCACACCGGGATCCGTGCGCTCCTAACACACCTGCCCGGTGCGTCCTATTCATGTACAGCACCGGTTCCTTACATATCTACCACGTCGGTGCTTCCGAAAACGTGCACGAAAATAGATATCGCCCAGTGTGGAATAAATCAAACGCACTGGGGCGCCCATAAACCCCGCGCACTAGCAGATGGTTAAATAAAAAAAAATTATGGCCAAAAAACAGCACAAAACATTAGTACACCAGAAACCATGTGCTTCGTACACACTCGCCTAGTGCCTTTAATTAAGGAACAACACCGGTGCATGTAAACTCGTCAGCACCGGTGCCTGATAAAAAGCGCGCGAAATAGAAACTGCCCAGGGCGGAATGACTGAAACGCACCGGGGTCCCCATAAATGCCACGCACCAGAAAAGGGTTAAATAAAAGAAAAATTGATGCTGAAAAAACCGCACAAACCATTGGCTCACCGGACACTATGCCCGGTGCGTCATATTACTATAGAGCACTAGTGCGATACAGATACACCACCCCGGTGCCTCATAAAAGTGTGCGAAAACATAAACAGCCCGGGGCGAAATACTGCAAATGCACCGGTATGCCAGTAAAAACCCTGCGCACTGGAACAGGGTTAAATTAAAAAAAAAATACGGCCAAAAAACCGTATTTTTCACTTTTTTTAGTGCTACAGAGCTCTCAAGCACCGGTGCAAGTTATCCTTGTTTGAGCCGCCTTGACATTCGTGCTCCCATTGCACTTATTGCATGCACTACTACTGTGCATTGTCACGAATCTCCATCTTGACTTTTATAAAACAGTGGACAAATTTTCTTTTGCAAATTCTATAGCCAATATGCCTCCTCGACGGGTAAATGTACAGGTATTTTTCTTGTTTTTCCATAATTAAAAATTTTAGCGGATTATAATTTCAAAAAACCTTAAAATTAACCATTATAAAAATAAATAAATAAATTGTCGCGCGGTGCGCTCGAGCAGTTCGGTTCGCATCGGTTTGTGGTGTTGCCTGTAAATTTACAGGCTGCACCGCAACCGGTGCTAACGGTATCCGCACCGGTTCCAGGGCAGTACCATGAGGTGCACCATGTTATTTTAAAAAAATTTAAAAACTGCGGTGTGGTCGTTTACCAGGCCGCACTACTGACAATATGGTATCGCGGCAACTCGGTGTGTTAACAGAATTATTCGTCCCAGGGCGCGTAATGTGGTCAGTGCACCGCATTGCACAATTCGACATTGTCAACAGTTTGGCCTGGTAAACCGGTGCTAACGGTTCTTTATAAAGAGTGGTGTGGTCGGTTACCTGTCCGCACCATTGACCTAGTTGAATAGTGGTGATGCGGTGCGTTGACCGAAATAACTGCCTTGGGACGACTATTTTTGTCAGCGCATGGCTTACCGTATTTGGCCTGCGTCAACGGCGCGGCCTTTTAAAATACCGCACTGACGACTATATACGGTGGCAGGAGGGCAGTGCACTGACATAGATATACACCCCAGGGCGTATAGTGTAGTCAACGCACTGCCCTCCTGACACCGCATGTACTGAACGGTGCGCTAAAAACATTTTATGGAGCACTGCCCTTGGTGCGCTGAATATAATTAGGTGCACCGTATCTGGTGTGCTATGTTCAAAGATGCACTGGGACCGGTGCGTGACTGTGTTTTTTGCACACCAACTGTTGTTTTATTTATTTTTCAAAAAATATTTATATACGTATATTTCTAAGTACATGTGTCATTTAATACCAAAATTGTGTTTAATATGTCAATCATTCAGAGATGTGAAAGGAGAGAAGAGGGGAAACAACAACAACAACAACAGGCGGAACAGTATAACATGGTTCGCCTATGGGAGGTAAGAGAGATGGAAAGAGATGCGTACCCTCGCCCTATTACAGCAGCGACACAGGGAATCCTAAGGCAGGTAGGCCTCCTCAAGTTCTATGAGGAGGCTATTTCCCTAAAGTCCCATAGTTTTTTTTTTAGACATCTTATCTAAAGGTGGAATGCCCAGCGAAAATCTTTCTGGGTTGGTATCAACCAATGGTACATGCCCACTGAGGAGGATGTATATTTTATTACAAGGCTATCAAGGAGAGGGGTGGATTTTCCCTCGTTCCCCGAGGTTCCAGTTGGCTGGGTGGTAGGGAGTCAGTTAGTTTACTCCGAGAGATACATTGGAGCACATTTCGTATCTCCTGCAGATTTTCAAGTCGTTGGAGGGAAATTACATATTGGTGCGTTTGGTCGTGAGGAGGTCCAGTGTCTCTCACTTATCATTTTGACAATTTCGCACAACACCAGTGATGGGCAATTCATTATTTTCTCGCTTTTATATTATGTTGATTCCTTACTACGTCAGCCATGAATTGTTAGGTGGTCTGCCATTTTTTTGTGGTAGTTCTGTACTGCATTAGATAGATGTCGTGCTCATGCACAAGGGAGGGTCAACTTCCCTTTTTCTTCAGATATTTTTTGTTTATTTTTTGAGAGGTTTCCAGAGACGAGACCTAGTTTTCTTCGGCAGCCTCATAGGCCGGTTACTGAAGCATGTATGCACATGTGGGGGTAGATGATGCCCAAGAGGGAGGAGACTTTTTTTCCAGCAAGGATATTAGATGATGCATTGGAGTTGCTAGCCAGTGTTGATGAGAATCCCTTAATTATGGTCATCTATCCTTATACGGGGTTGGATTGGCGAGGGTGTGCCAACATCCTCTTCATAGTTGATGAGACGCTAGATGATAGAGGTAATATTATTGTTTTATTTAAATTTATTCTAACATGTTCTTTAACTTGTTTTTATTAAATTGTGTAATAAAATTGTCTAATTATTGTTGTGCACTTGTATATAGTTTGCATTTTCTTGCAGACATTGACTCTTTTAATGGTGAGAAGATGCCGCTACCACCACCAAATCCAGGTATGGATCCTGATGACGATGAGGGCATGCCAGATGCCGAGGATCATTAGGAGGCTAGTGCATATCAGAGACCTGCTCCTGTTGGTGCGCCGATGCACGGTCGACTTGGTGATGCTAGATAGAGGATGGAGTTGGGCGACCGACTCATTGAATTGATTGTTGAGGTGGGCAATAGGCCCGCTCATTACATAGACATAGAGGCCGATGATAGGCTATTACAGATGTGGAGTGGCATGCCGTGTGACATGTACAACTTGATGTGGCATGTCGTAGGAGTTACGATAGCTTTTACGCGACTGACGAGGACTATTGCACATTATGATCGAGCCACAACATGTGATGGATAGTCTGTGAGGCACAGTGTACCATCATCTCATGATCGTTCACCTCACGCCGCACCAGATGAGCATGAGCCTCCACTAGCATATAGCAGGAGTCATCATGGAGATGAGGCTAGACCATCGGCCACTAGTACTGATATTGATGTTGTACTACCACTAGCTGATCCATGACATTTATATTATAGTATAATTTTAACATTATTAAGTTATATATATATATATATATATATATATATATATATATATATATATGTTGCAGTTGTACTTAATTTACATGTTGGTGATCATCATGATGTGTATGTTGTTAGATCATGTTAGATATGTTCATTTAATGTGCAGCTTGCAGATAGATTTGTATGTAATAGCATGAGTTATTTGACATGAGATGTATATTTGATGTTTGTTTTGTGATGATGTTAATATATAATGTTAATTTTGTTTTGTTAGATGATCATGATCACGATGATGCAGTTAGTGATTTTGCAGAATGTGTTTTTTAATCAAATTTGATGTTTGTACGATGGTTTTTGTGATTTTTTAATTTGTAAAATTGTAATTGTATATATGTAAAATTCTAAAATTTTAATTGTACGTGAAATTGTAAAATTGTAAAATTCTAATTCTAATTCTAATTGTATGTAAAATATTTGTAAAATTTTAATTGTATTAATGTAAAATGAATTTATTAAAATTTGTAAATTTGTAAATTTTAAATAATTGTAAAATAATAAATCTAGAATAATATGATTTATTGTAACATAATAAAGTTTAGAAAATAATGCAAATAAATTCATGTACTTTAGAATTATAATTATTTTATTATGATCTTAGATTCAAAAAAAAAAGAATTAATTTATACTGTATGCCATTGTTTTTGAGATCAACATAATTGCAAATTATCAAGTGAATTATTGATTTTAACATTAACACAATGCAAATTACCAATTAATTCAAAATACATATTATATTAATATTTCGAAAAACCCATCTTAAAAAGTATAAATATTGATGAAATAACACATGTACCATACCACTCTCGGTTCTCATGATCACCCTCGTTATCTTCTAGCTCGCATGGCATGATAACACTATTGTTCTCAAAAATATGTTTTGATCTAGGGTCATGTGTCAATACGAACCACCAATCCCTACCCAACACATCTGGGTAAAAAAACACTTGGTTGCAGTATTTAGGGAAAACATAGGGCTCCTTAGCTTCATCCCACATCTTT
This sequence comes from Pinus albicaulis, assembly GCA_034641835.2. NCBI lineage: Eukaryota > Viridiplantae > Streptophyta > Pinopsida > Pinales > Pinaceae > Pinus > Pinus albicaulis. The sequence continues at coordinate 742,801,409 of CM076569.1, read as the reverse complement.
CTAGAGTTGATACATATCAGCCTACTATCGCAATCTTCCTTTACATTATTCCGATCAAAGGTGTCCCACCACTTGCACCTAAAAATAACACATTGGAAAGAAGAAAAATCCAGTTCAATGATCCCTTGTATCTTTCCTACGTAACCTAATGTCCCTCGTACTAGGATTTGATCACAATGGCTAGATCAACTAGATTGATTGAAATTGACTTCCACTCCACAGTCTTGTGTGATGTTTCTAGGATTGGAATTTTATGTGCGAAAATGGTGTCCATATGCCCACATAGATGGGAACAAATGCACCTATTATAAAAAAGTTAAAAAATCATAGTTTCATGTGTCTTATAAATAATAATCCAACAGTTAAAATATGAAATGTAGATGTCTTAATATAAGTTTCAAATTTACATATAAATTAAAAAGATTATTACCGAGTTGCTGCACCCAATCCCTATGTTTAGCGCATCCTCTTCAGCACGCGGGTAACGACTAGTAGCATCGTATTTCTCTCTGACTTGGTCAGCAACCCAACTGTTGGGGCATATTTTTGGCATATTTTCTTTTAAATGATCAGGATAAGGTACACTTGTACCATTCAACCGTCTGAATTCTTTCTTGTCACTACCCCATTTCATCATGTTTTGTTCATATAATGCGACCCACGGTTGTGTCACTTCAGAATTGTAAAGAAATAATTTATTGATTGCTTCAAATTTTGCATTCACTGATGAAATCAAACCAACATTATATAGTACTTAGAGATCAAAATATACATTATATCGAAGTTTAACATGAATATTAATTACTTTTTGTAGATTTGAAAAATTATAAGTCGCTTACTCTTTATCAAGCGCTTTTTCCACCCATTTGGAGCAACTCGCCTTCTCTTTTTTCTTCATCCATTTCATCGTCCCAAATCACCGCACCTGGAATGTTGTCGATCTGCTTGATGTACTCACTGGCATAATAGAAATACTCATACGATATGTACCCCTCTGCCATAGACCCCTCGGGTTTTGCCCTTTGTCGAACAAAACCTTTCAATTTCTTCATGTACCTCTCTAAGAAGAACATCCAATGACAAGAAACAACCCCAACTAATTCAACCTCATCTACCAGGTGGATTAGAAGATGAACCTATAAGTCCATGAAACTCATCGGCAGTTCCTTCTCAAACATACAAACAATCTCAACTATCTCTTGACGCCACCATGGAATGCTAGCCACATGAATCTCCTTTGACGTGATCCAACGTGAAAATGCAGATAATTTAGATATGGCATGTCCTAGGTGTTGAGGGAATTCATGTTTCACACACCCACACACGAACAAAGGATAATGATACTGCAAAGTTATAAACATGTGTAATAATATACAAAATTCGTTATGTTTTATGATCCTCGCATGGGATAAAATTTATTAATATAACAAATAATAAAATCATTCTTTTGACATTATACATACTCTTAGAAGATTCAAATGGTCATGCGATTTCAACCCTGACAAATGGTTATCCCAGTGAAGCAGAGCCGTAGTGAAGACCCGTATGAAGTTGGCACCTTGAAATCCATTATAACTTACTTTGCCAAAGATATATCATCTTTTTTTTTAAATCCATGGGACATCACCTTCTTTGAAAAAAATAAAATCATGCTTTTGACATTATACGTACTCTTAGAAGATTCAAATGGTCATGCGATTTCAACCCCGACAAATGGTCATCCACGGTGAAGCAGCGCCGTAGTGAAAACCCGTATGAAGTTGGCACCCTGACATCCATTATAACTTACTTTGCCAAAGATATATCATCTTTTTTTAAAGTCCATGGGACATCACCTTCTTTGAAAAACCATGAATTAGAGGGACCAACGCCTGCCTCTGATCCCATACTTTCTAATCGTCTTGGCCAATGGTTCTTTTTAGTTTTTGAAGTAATAAGATCTTTCCTAACACCAATGTGTCACTTTGTTTCGATGATATGTGCCTCGATAAAGAAGATGAAACATTTTTAAATATACGCATGGGATCTAATAAGTGGGCAATATTAAGATACTCCCAATATGGGAGGTCATAAAAGATAGATTTCCTTTTCATCCCAATGGGAAATTTCTCAACATAGGTGTCGAAGAAATCTGGATCATCGAACATAGGCTCCCCATTTGAATCAAACATTTCTATGAACTCATTCTCCTTCTCTCTCTCATATGCTCCAAGCCATTCAGTTGGTGTCATTATTGGAGGCCTTTGGGTTCTCTCTTTTTTACCATTGAAAGCAGATGCTACTCTTCTGTAAGGGTGTTCTTCTGGTAGGAATACCCTGGAGCAATCATACACTGGATTTCATAGGTCCTTGGACCATCTAGCTTTCAGAGAAGGTCCACAACATTTACATCCAAAATAACCTTTGGTTACAAGACCTGCGAGATTATATTTGTATACATTAATTAATATGCATGGCACGTTAAATAATATCATGAAGATCATAACAAATATTACAATGAATTAAATAAATAATATGTGAAAGAATATTGCTACATATATAAACAATTCAATAAATTAAACATGTAATTTACCAGAGCAAACTCCTAAGCGTGGGTAATCATGTGCCGTGTAAGCACATATGCCATACAACCTAAAACCCCTCTCTGTTGCGGTGGGTCTTGATACATCGTATACATTTATCTCATCCCATAATTCCTTCAATTCATCTACCAGTGGTTGTAAGTAGACATCCATATTCTTCACTTATCTTCTACCAAGGACTATGTGAGCCAACATAAGATGTTCATTCTTCACGGACAACAATGAGGGCATATTTTTATTGATCACTATTATAGGCCAAACAGAATAGTTGTTGTTCTGGAGGGAATATGGGTTGACTCCATCCATGGCTATGTTGAGTCGTAGACTTCGTACTTCATCCTTGAATTTTTCGGGCCATGCATCCTCCATATGCTTCATGGCTATTGAATCAGTTGGGATTCGCATAACTCCCAACTCACTTATGTGTGAGGCATGCCATCCCTACAACATAGCTAATTCTTTGTAACGAAAGAGCCTTTGAATCCTTGGGATTATAGGCATGTGCCTCAATATCTTAAAAGGAGGACCAATACGTGATTTAACCTTATTTATTTATTTATCATACCTGTCATCATGCCCACATTTTAGACACATCTCTTTGTCTGCATATTCTCCTCTATATAGAATACAATCATTTGGAAATGCATGATATGATATGTACTCAACACCCAACATTTTCAACAATTTCTTTGCCTCTTCGCAGCGACTGGGCAAGACATTATCACTCGGGAGAACCTTATCTTTGAATAACCTGTAGTTGGTGATCATGGAAAGATGTATTAATAAATGTACATTAATTTCAATATAATTATTAACGTACTTCATAAAATTTACCATTCGTAATGTTCATTGCAGTGCACTGATTATATTTCAAATTTATATAAGGGAAGTACTTTATGGTAACTTACCTCAAAAGTTCTGAGAAACATGCATTCTACAAGCCAAAATTTTCTTTCAAGTTGTACAGTAACATCGTTGTACCCAACTAGGTAGACTTTGACTGACCTCCAGGTCCAAAGAGAGGGGTGGTGGAAGAAAATTTAAGGCTTTCAAAAAAGGTGTCAGCGATATGAGCATCATCCCCTAGCTGATCATCATTTTGGAATGAACCTAACAACATTGTCTCCGTAGCAGTCGTATCCCGTAAGTAATCATCCATACCAACCTCTATTTGATTACCTCCATTGTCAGCTTGTGAAGAATTACTATTGTTGTAGTCATTCCTAATTGGTGAATCTGGACGTATCGGGAATTGAATCAGTGGTTGATTCAACCATTCTTGGTATCGTTCCTCTCCAATTTTTTCTCTTAATTCAGTCTTCTCTTGAATTGATATTGTCGTGGGGTGAAATGGAAAATGGTAGGTAGTTCATTCATCATCACTAGAATCCTAAGAATTTAAAAAAAAAAAAATTGAACATGATTAGTACAAAATATATGATATAAATTAGTAACCATGTTGACAATATTGCATGATTATAAATTGGTTTGACGTTGAAATAATTACATATTAATCAATATATATACCAAAACATTATAATTATAATTACCATCATTTTCCCGGGATTGTGGCTAGAAGATGCAATATTGTTACAATTGGCAGGGGGAAGCGGCTGTCCATTTTCATCTATCAAATGCGCCTTGCGGTATGTAGCTCTTGATAAGAACTTCCGACGTTTTAGAGAAGTTTGAATATTTTGTGCATCTGAACTCGATGTTGAATCTGCATGAACCTGCAAATTTGTATACATTATAAATTTAATTAAGTTGTGCATGATTGACTGCATGGATAAAAAACATAAATTCAATTAGATAGTGAAAAAATAAAACAAATCTGAAGTAAATATTACGTCTCCAGATGGATAGGGAGAACTCCGTGATGGACTTTAAGAAATATTATGGAACAAGTTGGATTTTGAAGAATTGTCTATTCCATATAATATATGATATTTTCTCCCTGCATTTGCGAAAAACAACAATAAATTTTGGTGCACAAACCTAAAAGTAATTTCAGTGCATAATGTACAGATAACCGCACTCGTGCGTTTTTGGTATTGTGCACCAGTGCCATTTTATAACCCGACACACCGGTGCGGTTCGATTAAAGGACACACCGATAAATGAATAACCGCAAATAAAAAAAGCGCAACCCTATTTTATTTAAGTGAAAAAAACGGTAAATTGAAAAATGGGCGGCAAAATATTTTCGAAAATCTAATTTCATAAAACATTTTTTTAAATACTAAACACTTTTCATTATTTCACTATTTTTGCAAAATATTTCAGTCAGATATTTGCAAGAAACATACCTAGAGCAAACAGAGCATGAGAGCACTGTGAAGCAGGGAAATATGTTCGAACATAAGTATTCAGACAATCAGAATTCCAAACCTTTGGTGATTCAAACCTTGTACCATAGAATTTCAAACGATGTGAGTAAAGTTTTTTTTTTTTTTGGTAATTTTTTCTGCAGTAAAAGAAAAAATCAAAGTCTATTGTTTTTTTTTAACTTTTTCTGTAGTTTTTTTATGAAGTAATATAAAAAAATCAAAGTTTATTGTTTTTTTACTTTTTTCTGCAGTTTTTTTTACATTTTCTGTAGTTTTCATAAACAAAATGAAAAAAGAAATCCATTTTAGAAACAAAACCCTAGATTCTTTTTGTTTTTTCCCTTTCTTCTGCCTCTTTCTGTAATTTAAGAATTAGGGTTTTTCAATTTAGATTTATAGGGTTTGTATAGTCATAAGACATCCAACCCACGAGACGACTTGCATAATCAAATCCCAATCCATGTTGGCCCTTGCGTCAATCTAAAAAAAACAGATTTCTTTTCGTCGGTTTGCCCTACGTAACATAGTGCACCGGTGCGTTCTGTTATACCAGCGCACCGCGAAAGTAGAGTGATAAAAAATAAAAAAACAAACTATGTTTTTATTATTTTGTCATATGTAACATATGGCACCAGTGCACTATTTCATTATGGCACACCACAAACGTGTTGTTTTATAAAACGAACCATTTTAGAAACAAACCCTACATTTTTTTTTGTTTATGCCCTTTCTTCTTCATTTTTCTGTGATTTCGGGATTATGGCTTTTCAATTTATATTTATAGGGTTTGTATTGCTAAATATAATCCTAATACATCCAACCCACGGAAGGACCTGCATAGTCGAATCCCAATCCATGTTGACCCTTGCGTAAATTTAAAAAAAAAAAAAAATCGGTGTGCCCTGTGTACCGGATCGCACCGGTGCGCTCTATTATCCTAGCACACCATGCAAGTACTGTGATAAAAAATTAGAAAAAAAAAATATTTTTTCTTGGTGCGCCATTTGTAAAATATGCAGTTGGTGCGCTATTTCATTATGGCGCACCGTGAACGTTCTGTTTCGAAAAAAAAACTTTCAAAAAATACAAACCTTACATTCTTTTTGTTTCTGCCCTTTCTTCTCCCTCTTTCTGTGATTTCAGAATTAGGGCTTTTCAATTTATATTTATAGGATTTGTATTGCTAAATATAGACCTAAGACATCCAACCAACAGGACGATTAGCATAGTCGGATCCCAATCCATGTGGGCCCTTTCATGAATTTAAAAAAAAATAGATTTTGTTATCGGTGTTCCGGGCGTAACATAGTGCACCGGTGATCTGTATTATACAAGCGCACCGCATAAGTAATGTGATAAAAAAGTAATAAACAATTTTTTTTATCGGTGCGCCATATGTAAAATATGGCATCAGTTTATGCTACAAAAATTAACACTGGACGATTTTTATTATTTTATCATGGTTAACCGGTGTGGTGATTGACTTGTAACACATCGGTGGTCCTTGTTGACATAGAGCACCGTTTGGTCTATTATATTGTTTGTGCGGTGCGTTTGGAAGACAGACACGAACCGGCGTCAGTGCGTACACCATGAATGGCGCACCGGTTTCTTAAGATTTGTTTTTTACTTGAAAATTTGACAATTTATTTATAAATATATTAATGAATGATATGGTACAGGTTTGAGATTGATAAAGAAATGACTGACAAGATATCAAGTAACAAAAATACTGATAACACATCAAGAAAAGAAAAAAAGGCAAGTTCTTTGTAAATTTTTTACAAAAAAATTATTTTTCAACTATATATAACTTTAAATAATATGTATTGTTTACTGTGTATCATGTAGAGCCACATAATGACGAAGCTGGATAAGATTATTTCTGATCTAGGACCAAAAGAGCGTAAAAGCATGATGGAAAAATTAATGCAAAATGATGAATCAGGTGAATGAAAAAATACTATCGATCCAATATGAGTTTTTTTTTTAGTTTTCATTAATAGTATAATTAAAATTATTAGATAACATGTGTGAAACAGTCTATTAATTCAAATCTGTTTAATGTTCTACAAGGACCAACAACTCATAAAATGAATGTTGTTTTAAGAAAAGAAAAAATAGAACATGCAAATGAAAATGAATTGCTCCTTAGCTCATCTTGAGTGGTGTTGGAGGTTAACGAAAGGGGGAAAAACTTTTACAAAATTTTGAGGGATCTAGTGGAGCGAATGTATAGACGTTCTTTCCACTTACAATACAAAAACCAATCCAGTGATTCCAAGAACCAAATTTTATCTAAACTACAGGAAAATTTTCCAGAGAATTGGTCAATGAGACATGTCAGACTTTTAATAGAAAAAACGTACAACAAAAAAGAAGGAATGAAAAAGTAATATTCCTTTAGATGTTTGTCTAGAATTATTTATAAATATCACTTTTATTATACTTACTTTCATATATCAATATAAAAATTAAATAGTTTATTGTCATGTTACATTTTCAAGAAGATTATGAAAATCTCAAAAGATGAACGAGCTGATATCATAAATATGCCAGTAGGAATGTCCAAAAAGGTGTACAAGGAGATGGTCTAAGAAATGGAAAAAATTGCATCGCGGGAGGAGCCATCTCAACAACAACGTGCTTCAAATGTAATATGTAATCATTGAATTTTTCAATCATTAGGTACAATAAATAAACAATTTAGCATTAAATATTAATTTTCAAGTATTTTCTTGCAGAAAAGAAAAGAAAATGGAACACATTCAGTACATAAAACAGGACGACAAGGAAGAAAAGGATTGATATCTAAGTTTCTGAGTAATTGTTACTTCCTTATAACAACTTAACTAGATTTCATTTTTGTATTTTTTAAGTTGTTTTACAAAAATCATCATTGAATGTCTTCAAACATGTGCTAACATACAAAGAAGAACCATCAGAGGAATTGATCGAAATTGGGTTAAATATGGGTTGTGAGTATATGTTGGCATATCAAAACTTAATTGTGGAATTTGTAAGCATCTATCGATCTTGTTTTAATTAGCTCTGTTTATAATTAATAGAAAAATAAATCTTTTATATTAAATATATGATTTGTTATGGGGTATAAAACTTGCAGGAAACAAAGTATGGCACTGCGCCAACAGATCAAATCTTGAAAGATGGCATGTTACATGGTTTTGAAATAATGTGTATAGTTTATGAATCAATTGTTGCATTGGTACGTCATTTCTTTTCGATTTACATTGATGTATATTATTTAATATTGCAATTTTCATTATTCTCACCAATGTATATACACTCATTACAATTTATTTTTTATGTTTGTAGATGGAAGGCGAAGAAGAAGAAAACAATCAACGTCATGAAAAAAACATTCCTGAAAATAACCCAAGTCATGGAAGTAGCTCTAGCAGTGACAACAGTTCAAGCGAAGAAAGATGATCACTATGTTTGGATATCAAAGCAAGGCGTTTTATTTTTTGAAAAATGTCTGTGAAATCAGACATTTTCTTTAATGTAATGGACATAGTGTCCCAATTGAAAGATAAAGGGATACCAATAACTGTCCCATTTTGTATGACAAATAATGTCTTATTCATATATATATAATGTTTTAATTTTTTCTATTGCATTCTCCATTGTCGTTCTCAAATGCACTAATAAAAATTTAATTCATATGAATATTGTTATAAGATATATATGTGTCGACTTTTGATGAATAATGAATTTTAAAAAGCCACAATAATTATGATATGATATAACAAATTAATCCAAATATCACATTCAAATGCATGAATAAAAATTTAATTAATATGAATATTTATAATATGTGTTGAATTTTGATGAATAATGAATTTAAAACAATCACAATAACTGCACTGTCACAAGTCGATGTTTCTAAAAAATACAAAATGAAAACCGGTGCGTGTATTCTTATATCGGTGCACTTGTATTCTTAAGCACACCGGTGCATTTTTACAACCTATGGGCACCACACAAATACCAAAATCGGTTAAAAATATCGAGGCGTTTGTGCAGTACGGTGCTCCGATGAGTTTATGTCTATATACTCACCGGTGTCATTTTACGACCTATTAACACCGCACGAATTCTGATACCAATTATAAATCTCGATGCGTTTGTGTGATACTATGCACCAGGGCATTTTTGTGTCTCTACGCACCGGTGCATTTGGATGACCTATAGGCACCACATGAATACCGATACCAATTATAAATCTCGGTGCATTTGTGAGATACTACGCACCAGGGCGTTTATGTGTCTATACACACCGATGTATTTGTATGACATATTTGCACTGCACGAATACTAATACCAATTATAAATCTCGGTGCATTTGTGTGAAAGGGCACACCGGTGCGTTTCTATAAGTCTACGCATCGGCGTGTTGATACGACCTATGGACACCGCTCAAATCCCAAGACCAATTAGAATGGCCCCATGCATTGTATCACCAACACTACGCCTGATGCTATTTTATACCTTAACGACCCGATGCATTCTCCTTTGACCGCCCCGGGGCTCCGTCTACATGTACGCACTGGTGCGTTAAATCCTGATTAGCGCACCGATGAAAAAAAAATCCGTAATAACCTCTGGCCGCCCATTTTTTTTTAGTTGTGTTGAATTTTCATTAAAAGCTTTGCCAAAACCTCTGTAACCATAAACGGATGTGATATCATATGTTTTTTTTGACAATTTTAGCCAATTTTATAACACTAAAAGCCTCCTTTATAACCTCCGCTAGAGGGTATTTTCCTTGTTGTGTTTGGAAGTCCTGTAGAAATCTTCTACATGATCTTCAAAGCGCCATGGTGTATATGGCCCAATCTCATGTGCCATCATACTAACCGATGTCTCGACTCTCCACCTTCTCTACTTGTGTGCTCAATGCAACACAATTTTCTACATCTAGTTTGTGGAGATGCTTTACTCGAACCCCAATATTTTTCATATGTCTCATGGCTTTGTGATGTGGAACACCTTTCCTTCACTGAAGGTCACGTCATAGCCACGATCTTCCAACATAGCAACAGAAAAAAAATTAAAAAAAAAATTTTAAAAAAAAAATTTCTTTAAGCTAGGAACTTACATGACATCTTTTAATGTGAGGGGCTTACCTGAATCTCTTTGAAAGGTAACTGTACTGACACCGGTAGCGTTATACCTCCCGTCATCACCCATCTCGATGTGCAGCTAGAGATCCTCCTCCTCCAAGATACTGAAGAATACTTTGTTTCCAGTCATATGGAACAAAACTCCATTATGATCCAAGTACCACACAGAACCGATCACATATGACACCATGCATGCGATGAGAGTGAAGTCCAACTCGAACTGTGAAGCAAATTCTTCACCTACTGCTCCTCCTGAGGCTTCCTTGTTGGTATTCTTTTGTGGAAAATTTGTGGCAAAGTGTCCATGATCATGACAGTAAAAACATTTCACCTTTGACAAGTCTCACTTCTTACTTGCCTTGTCAGACTCTGATTTGGAATGGGATGCCTTCCCTTTTCCTTTCTCCACCTTTCCTGCCAGGGTGTAGTTCTCATCATCATCATTCTTTGATGAGGATCCATCTTTGGTGCTCTGTCAAAACTCTTCTTATACCAAGTTGAACCACAATCGCTCCCACTTTGGTAGTTTCTCCCTCCCATTCAGAGAGTCTTGGTAGTTATGCCAACTCTTGGGAAGGCCTAGAAGTCCTAGGCTCACCAAATCATCCTCGAAAATTATCACCCCAACACTTCCAAGCTCATATTGACACTGAGTGAACTTCGTCAAGTATTTTTGGATCGTAACACCTTTCTCCATCTTAATATTTTTGAGCTTCCTCTTTCAGTGCCAACTTCCTGTGGTCATTTCTACTCTAAACCAGATATTTCAAGGCTTTCCACATCGAATATGGAGTCGCATTCCCATGGAGATTCGAGACAATATTATCTCTAACTCATTCTAACAATATCCTTCTCTCATTTACTACATTCTTCCTCCATGCACCAAGTTGTTGAGCATCAGTTGTCACGGGCTAAGGAATATCACTATCAATGAATGCCTTCAATCCGTTTTCCTCTAGCACTGCCTCCATCTTGTCCTTCCATGTTATGTAATTCATTTCCCTTGAGTGCATATTCAAGTTTCAAGCCATTGAAATACATCTTGATCTACTGCTAGGTCCTGAAGAACAAATCTGAAAATTTGATATACATGTTCAAAACAAAATTTGATTCTTCTCTTCTATAGTGATTCCTACTCTGATACCATATAGAAATTAGACCAATGGATTTAATCTGATATTGTAATGTACTAAAACAAATAGTGAATCACTTCTACAAATTTGCGAAAACCAAATTCAATTGCATAATCACAGATAAGAAAAAGAAAGAAATTAATCGATCACACAACACAAGATGTATGTGGGGAAAGAAACTGCTCAAAACCCCACTAGTTGTATATTTCATAAAGTCAAGACCATGAAAAAATACAATTTTATTCCTCACACTAAGAAACCTCTGCACTCTGATGATTGTCTTACTCTGATCTAGGCAAAATCGGTCCAATACTTAACCAATTATCTACCCCTGTCTACCTAGCCTTGCTTACACATTCGTGGAGGAATTGTGGCCCTATTAATTAAGAAATTCCTTGGAGTTTATTGCGCAATTAATCTAAGGCTTGATGGTTACCTCATGCATGACCTGTACAATTTTCTAATTATACAACTGATAGTTATCTTCCCTTTAACCTCACTCTTAACTAGGCCTTCCTTAGAACTGACATGCAACAACCATTTATAGTGAATTATCAATTAACTAATTGATCACTACTTATGAATTAAATCAAATTTAATTCACTAGACCTATCACTAAATCATCTCTCAGTTAGAACTAGTTAAACTGATTTTAACTCAATTAATTGAGTTAACTAATTACAACTCAGAAATAACTATAACTAGACCCTCTAAAAATAGGAAAATCCTCTACATGCCTCCTCTTAGACACCTAACTCAAATTTCCTAAGTTAACTTAGTCTTTATGACTTAGTTAGCTAATACAAGCTGCCATGAGATGAAAATAAAATTTCTCTTCTAATTTAATTAAGGGAAAATTAAATCAGAAGCCCCTATTGGGTGCCATTTCTTGGTGTCATTTCAACACCTCTGTGTCTCTATATCACCTACAAAACATACATTGTCTTTCTCCAATATATCTATCTATCACTCCCTCCTCCTCCCCCCTCTCTCTCTCTCCCTTCCCCTTCTCTCCCTCTCCCCCGCATCTACCTCTCTTCCCTCCTGCTTTCCTCTCTCCCTCTCTCTCCATCTTCCTTATCACTTCCTCTCTCTCTCCACTTTTCTCTCTCTATGTATTTCTTATTACTTCCATCTCTCTCCCCCTCCATCTCCACCTCTCTTTCCCTACCTTTCTCTAGTCTCTCACATCCTCTCTCTCTTTCGTCCTCTCTCTCCCTTTCTCTCCCACCTCTCTCTCTCTCTCTCTCTTCACCTTGAAACTTCGTTACTATATGCCTCTCTCTCTCTCTCTCTCTCTCTCTCTCTCTCTTTTCACCTTCAAACTTTGTTACTATATGCCTCTCTCTTTCTCTCTCTCTCTCTCGTCCCCTTACAACTCTATCAATATATGTCTCTCTCTCTTCGTCTCTTGATCTCCCATTCTTTGTCTCTTTATCTTACTCCCAAACATACACACTCTCTCTCCATCTCTCCCTTATCACTCCCTCTGTCTCTCCACTTCTCACTCTCTATGTCTTTCTTCTTGCCTCCCTCTCTCCCCTCCAACTACATCTCTCTATCCCTCTCTCTCTCCTCCTCTCACTCAAGTCCTCTCTCTCCCTTTCTCTCCTACCTCCCTCTCTCTTCCCCCATCTCTCTCTCTCTCTCTCTCTCCTACAATTCTCTCTCTTCCCCCATCACTATCTTCCTCTCTCTCAAGTATTCTCTCTCGTCCTTCCACTCTCCCCCTTTCTCTCATTCCTCCCTCTATCTTCCCCCCGCCTCTGTCTCTCTCTTTCCCCTACAATCCTCTCTCTTCCTCTCTCTCGTACTTCCTCTCTCTCTCGCTTCTCTCTTGTCTCCCTCTATCTCCCCCCTTCCCCCTATATCTCTCTTTTCCATCCTCTCTCTCTTCCCCCATCAGTCTCTCTCTCTCTCTCCAACTACGTTACTATATCCCTCCCATATATATCTAGAGTTAATATATATATCATGATATATTAATATATATTATAATATAACAAATTTAATATTGTATTAATCCAAAGTTATTAATTTTAATAATATTATAATATGAATATTAGATTTAATAATGGTAATAATATTAATTTTTTAATATTAATATTAGGATTAATGATGTCTTTTTTTTGCATGGTATTAATAATAATTTGGTTCATGGTATTTGGCCCATAGGCTTTGTATATAAATAGATGTTGATTTCTAATCCTATTTGATATATTTTTATTTATTGACCATAGCTCTTTATACCTCTTTTATATTTATTGATTTACCATACATCTTTATATCTCTTTTATATTTATTTATTTACCATACCTCTTTTATAAATATGGTATTTTGCCCATGCTATTAATAATAATTTGTCAAATAGTATTTCGCACATAGACTTCACCTAAATAAAACCACTTTTTTGAGTTTTCGTAAACCTCTTCATATTTTAAATTTATATTGTGTTTATACATAATATTAATTAGATTGATTTTTAAATATGACCCATATTAGATAAAAAAAAGTTAAATTTTAAAGCTAAACTAGGATGATTACCATGGTAGCTAGCTCATAATGGAGAGCATGAATCCTGTGACTTAGAAGGAACACCAATCAGATGAATATCAAACATATTTTGTTGTGTTAACCACCTATGAGGAAAAACACTAATCCAGCTAGTGCTATGAATATAGAAAGAATTTTATTGTGTTAATGAATTTTTAATTGTTTATTTATATAGTTATATAATTATTGTTTAAATCAACATTATTAGATTTTATTTTGGTCAACATTAATAAAATTTCCGCTCAGAAGCTTACACATCTCTCCCATACTAATTGTAAAATAAACATCCCGTAGCAATAAAATTTGTGAGATTTGCTTACGTACTAATAAGTGTGCTTCCATACCTTATAGATGTTTTAAGAAATCATTTTAATGGCTTTTTTTTTTCGGTGTTGGAGAGAAGTTGGTTTCGTGTAATCCACGTCGACACTCACTCTGTTTCGAAAATGGCTTAAGCAAGGATTCTGTGAAACCCCAGATATTCGGTTGCTAATTAGACAATCCATGATTGTCCACTCGATTTTTGGAGACGTCCTTCCCAACCTTCCCCTCAACATTAATAACTATGCGAGAACAACCGCCCCACTTCAAAAGCAGATACCGATGACCTTCGTCCTTGAGCATACAAGTCATTGAACTTATATGAAACTAGCGTAAGCCATTATTGACCAAGCATCTAATAATTGCACCGACATTTCCATTCATATCTTCGTAGCTATGCTTTTCATGAAGATCAAATGGACCCACTCATAAACGAATATCATATTTGGTAAGAATTATTAGGTAGAATAATTATTGGTGGATTTTAAAATAGCTAAAAGAGAATTTAATAGGCATTAACGTGGTGAAGAAGTTTTTCAAATTAAACCATATATAAATATAATCTATTAGATCATTTTTTTGGATTCCACTCGTCATTTAAATAAATGACCATTTATAAGCTATTTTCAAATAATTTAGTTAGGAGGTTAGGTTTTTGGAAGAGTAGAATGTAGGAAAAGTTAATTCACGTGTCTATTTTGATTATCAACAAATATGTTGATGATTATAAATCAAAATTTTAGTAGAATTATATGGTAAAACAATGTTTTTCTTAAAAAGTAGTAGTTGGATATATATCAATTAGTGGGATCAATACTAGGTAGGTAGATATAATAAGAGGTATAAAATAAAATTGTGAAAAATGGTAATTACATTATGTGATGAGAAAAAGGGGTTACTTTATTAGGAATGATGTAGTCGAAGGAGGTATTAGAAATTTAATTTTTAGAGGTAAAAATGAATGTGCTTCCATTTAATATCTTATTAATTTATGTATTATGTCACAGGTTTATGAAGTGAACTTCTCGTTATCTTACATTGTTAGGATATCTAGAATATGACTACTCACATTGAACTCAACATATGAGGATATTGAAGGTAATAATATCCAAGCATCATGGGAAACATCCATATTTATCTTGAAATACATAGCTTGATACCTTGTAGTTACTACTAGTTATCTCAACAATAAAAATTGGGGGTAACCATTGTGAATGTGAAAAAAAAGATTTATTAGCAACATATGAAACAAATTACATTAGAAATTAGTATTCATTTCTTTGAAAAAATATGAGATAAATGTGGAGGATGATTGGTCAAATATAATGCTACCCAATTATGACATGTTAGTTGCAATTGATATATGGAAAAACATAGATGTATTCAAAATTGAACTCAACATATGAGGATATTGAAGGTGATAATACACAAACACCAATATTTTTTATAGGAAAGTTGGAGGTAACCGTTGGAGGTAACCAAAAGTTGGAGGTAACTGTTCTAATTGTGAAAAAGGATGTATTAGCAACATATGAAACAAATTACATTAGAAATTAGTTCTCTTTGCTTTGAAAACATGTGAGATAAATGGGGGGGACTATTGGTGAAAGATAATGCCACCCAATTACGACATGTTAGTTGCAATAGATATATGGAAAAACAAAGAGGTATTTACATAAATTTTAGGACATGGTGAGAAAAATGAAACAATTTTCTTCTTGAGCATAATTTTTATTTAAGAAAAATAGGCTAACTAAAAAATGGTGTTTTTCTAGGATTAGTATGTCATGGTAGTTCTTGTGCAATGCTATTTTTCCATAATTTTAAATGTTAATTCTATTTGTTTTTTTTTTCTTAAATTAAGAAAGCTAATGAATCTGTAAAATGATAAGCTTAAGCATTAGGCCCTGTTATGAGGATCTTAACATAATAATTTTATTTCTAATGTGTAGGTATTATTCTAGTTCAAGTTCTTTTCAATTTTAAAATAAGTCAACCAATGTCATAGTATAAATAAAAGATTCACATTTTTTTATAAATTTGATATGTATCCAAATTAAAATAATCAATAAAAAATAATAAGTAACACACACACACACACACACACACATAAAGCTCTATAACTGTAGAAACATTGTTGAAAATCAAGAAGTTCTAATATATATAAAACCAAGAGGTTTTTCAATCCATATCTAAAATAAATTGACCACCTCATATTTGAAAAATGTTGATCTTGCTAGGAATTTATTGAATTTAGTAATGTGTGCACACTATTAAATAAAATAATGTGTGTGCAAGCATACAATTTTATCTCCATTACACATTCTTTCTTTAACCATCCCTCCCAATTCTCTCTATTTTCCTCTCTCTTCCCCTTTCCCCTCTTCCACCCTTTTCCCTAACCCTCCTCCTCCTCTCTCTCTCTCTCTCTCTCTCTCACACACACACACCATTAGAGGAAATTTCAGCCTAAAAATGCCCATGAATTTTTCATGTATTTTCCATGTCATAATATGTAAACCAATCAAAATACTTTAAATTTAAAAAGAGGTACATGTAAATATTTTGGAGGGAAAAGAAGAAAAACTAATTTTTTTAATTGTATTTTTGGTTTATCTCCCTATAGGTTTACTCAAATTTCAAGTGTAGATACTCGTTGGATGCGGAATTAAATTCCACATCCAAAGAGTGCCCATTACACATACCTTTGAGAAAACTCAGATTGATAAAAATCACAGATACATTACCTGCGATTTTTATCAATGTGAGTCCTCTCAAAAGTATGCATAATGGCTATTCGTTGGATGTGGAATTTAATTCCACATCCAACGAGTTTCTACACTTGAAATTTGAGTAAACCTATAAGGAGATAAGCCAAAAATACAGTTAAAAAAAAATAGTGTTCTTCTTTTCCCTCCAAAATTCTTAACTCTTATTTTATTATTTTAACTATTATTTTATTATTTTTCCTTAAGAGGCCACTTTTAGGCCGAAATTTCCTCTAATGACACACACACATCCCCCATCTTTGTACACCTTTCGATATCCCTTTTTATCTCCCCCACTTTCTGTATCCCTCTTTTTGTCTCTCTCTTCTTTTTGTTATTCCCTGCCATAGTTTTTATATTCCTTTCCGCAATTATATTTCTCTCCCTCTTACTCTATATCTCTATATCTATCTATCTCCCTCTAATCTCCCCCTAATTCTCCCTCCTATACCTCTCTCTCCTCCCGTCCTCCCACCAGTTTCCCTCCCCTCTCTCTCTCTCCCCTTCCCCCTAAGCCCCCCTCTCTTTTTACCCCTTTTTGTATACTTTTGTATCTCTGTTATTCTTTTTATTCCTATTTCTATCTCCCTCTCCCTTCCTCTATTCCCCCCCTCTCTTTTTTCATGTCCCCATAACTCTCTCTCTCTCTCTCTCTCTCTCTCTCTCTCTCTCTCTCTCATACACACACACACACACACACACAAACCCCTTTATCCATCTCGTTATGTCTTTCCATAACCATTTTTTTTCTCTCTACCCATTTCCTTATCTATTTCCCTGTCATATTGATTTCTATCTATCTCTCCCTTTTTCTATTTTCCAACTCTCTCTCTCTCTCTGCCTTTCCCCAATACTCTCTCTCTCTATCTCACTCCTTATCTCTATTATCAAACAAAAATTGATCACCTAGCCAAAATCATTAGATGGATTTAAATATGCCATGTTAGTATGATTTTTACACATTAAAACCACCTAAACCTAAGAAAATATCCTATGGAACTATTGTTCCTAAGTCATTTCTATTTATTAACCCATTTACATGAGAACAACCCAACAATTCATTACTTTTATGTTATTCTTATAATTTTACGCAATTACGTGAAAATAGTTTAATTTTCACTCATAATATTTGTTTCCATAAAAATAATTTAATAAATCATTAACATATAAATTATCTCTTAATTATCTAAATATTCTCATGGAAATAATTTATTAAATCCTTTTTATCAATTAGTTCAACCTATTTTACCCAGTCAAATGTAAATAATCTAGTAAATCATTAATTTACGAAATATTTTCATTTGACTAGGTAAAATTGGTTGGAAATAATTCATAAATATGCATTTAATAAATTATTTCCATTAGAATGTTTAAAAGATTAAGAGATAATTAATAAAGAAATAATTTATTAAATTATTTCTATGCAAATTAATATTGTGAGTGAAAATTCCCTCGACGGGGGTGAACCCCGAGACAATCTGTGGGATTAGTGGATGAGCATGCCATCCTAATGTAAAGAGAGTAGTAAATGTTAGGGGTGGTGTGGTTGCCCCCTTGGATGCATAAGAATTTTATTTGATATGAAGATGGTGACAATGGCTTACTACCTGCTACTTTATTTTTGTGGTGTGATTTGGTTTCAAGATTGTGCAGGGAGGCAACAACCAAACCCCTTGCCTTAGGGGTGATGTCTAGGAGGAAATTTGAGGCAAGGACAACTAGAAAATCTTTGGTCACTACACAAGTAGAAAATTTTTATGAGATTTTCTTAAATTAGTATTAGAGGCACGGCTTTCATTATAGATTTGATTATCACCTATATAGTTAAGTTTGTGGAGCCACTGTGGAGGAACCCAAGATGCACAATGGAAGAAGGGATATGAGGCTACCTTACCATATCCATGCATAGATTCTTTATCACTCCTCATGCATTTGATACTGTGGAATTTATTGATACTTCTCCATCCTTAATATTGGTGCTTCTCTTGGCTTGAAAAGTCTCGGTACCTCATTATCCTTTTTGTGTATCTATTAATTTTCGTGATATCTCTTTTGATGCTTACTAAAATTTCTTCATGAGAGTTTTTGTTTGTGTATGGGTCCATCTATGCACTCAGAGTGTTCCAAAAGGTTCATTGGGTTGTTGTCTTGGTGTTTCTCCTGGGTTGATGTTCATAGTCGATTCTTCCCAATGACACCCTTATGTTTGTAGGTTGTTTTTCTTGGCGTTATGTTTTTTTTTTTCAACCTAGTTCCATCACCCTCTAGTCTACTGTTAATTTTGGGTTATGTGGAATAACTGGTTTTGGTTTCATGGTATCACTATTTTTTGGTTCATATTCTTGGGTATAAGCCCCTGATGATATATGTATTTTCTTGACATGAAACACTAGAATATGTGAAGCAAGTGTAATAGGGGAGGTAGTGGTCCCCATGGCCACAATCAAGCCCAATAGTCAGCCCAAGAAGCATTTGATACTTATCATACAACAATATCCCCCAAAAATCATAATGAAATTCGCCATTTGGAGTCTCTTGTTATTTGTGGTAAACATGCCTTCTTAGATTCAAATATCGTTGAAGATGTTTCTTCTTGAATTCCTGACCTTCGGCATACCTTGGGAAGAAGGAAGCAATATTTTAGTTCACTGTCTCTGTGTTGGAAAACAAAGACCCTATTGAGGAGGGTCTTGAAGGACAATTAGGAAGAAAGATACAAAGTCCTTACTAGTTTGGAGGATGTCAAACTTGCCGAGCGCAACCAAAAAGTATGATTAGAGAGGGTGGATGCAAGGTTGACACACATTGAGATCCACTTCTAATGTGAATTTTCTCCTCATGTTTCTCCTATTTTAGTGTTAGACATCTGGCTCCTGTCACTTTCTCAGATTCTTGAGTTTGAAAGCTTGTTTTTAGTTTTTGGTATTACAGTACAGTAGTGGATACTTTAGTCATGTTAGCATTGCCAAAACTTTTAGAATTTTGGACAAATTACTCTATTGGTAGGTGGTCAAAAATATATGGTTTCCCATTCAAAAGGTTGAAACTACCTATCCCATGATATGTTTGAAGATGTTAACTGTTAGATGTATGTGTTTTTCATGATATTTTGAGGCAATACAATTTAAACTTTAAAAAAAGAATATTGTGAGTGGAAATTAAATTTTTTTCATCTAAGTGGGTAAAATTATGAGAATAACATAAAATTAATGAATTTATGGGTTATTCTTAGGCAAATGGTTTAGTTAATGGGAATAAATTAGGAAAAGTGATTCCTTAGGCTATTTCCTTAGGTGAAAGTGGATTTTATTGTGTAAAACCCATACTAACATGGTGTATTTTTATTCACATAATGATTTTGGCTATGTGATCACTTTAAATGTAAGAAAACTCTCACGGACACTCCCCTCCCTCCCTCCCCATCCCTCTACATTTGTATACAACTTTCCGTATCAATTTATATCTCTTCAATTCCCTCATTTTATCCATCTCTCTCCCCATTTCCTTATTCCCCACCCTCATTTCCTTGTTCCATCACTCTCTCTCCCCATCCCCCCTCTCTCTCTCTCTCTCTCTCACTCTCTCTCTCTACCCGCCTCTCTCTTATTATCACATAAAAAGTGATCTCCAAGATGCAATTAATTAGGTGGAATGAAATACACCACATATTATGGGTTTTTCACATTAAAACCCACTTTCACCTAAATAAATAGCCTAAAGAACCACTTTTCCTAAGTTATTTTATTTTATTAACTCATTTACATAAGAATAACACATAAATTTATCAATTTTATGTTATTCTCATATTTGTACCAATTAAATTGAAAATAATTCAAAATATCTTCGCTCACATTTTATATTTCCATAGGAATGATTCAATAAATCATTTGTTTAGATAAATGTATTTCGGATTAATCACATCATTAGGATTTGGTTGACGTTTTGAACCATCTAATGTGGTTCATCCTCAAGACAAGGTGAAAAAATATTATCGATCTTAATGAATAAATAGTGAGGATGCATCATTTCCTGGAAATAGTCGTTGAAAACTAGCCATTAAAAACTAGACGTTAAAAACTAGCCGTTAATTAATAAATTTTCTAAACTAACTTACTAATTAACAACTAGTTTTTAACGACTAGTTTTCAATGGCTAGTTTTTAACGGATAGTTCTCAATGGCTATTTCCCGGCAATGATGCATCCTCACTATTTATTCATTAAGATCGATCATCTTTTTTCACCTTGTCCTGAGGATGAACCACATTAGATGGTTCAAAACGTCGACCAAATCCTAATGATGTGATTAATCCGAAAGACATTTATCTAAATTATGGATCACAAAAGTCTTAAATCATTTCTTTATTGATTATTTGTTAATATTTTAGATATTCACATAGTTATGATTTATTAAATCATTATTTAAAATTGATTTCTAACTGATTTTACCATTTCACCTAAAATAAATTTAATAAACCCATTGTTTATTAATTTTTTCTAATAATTTTACCCTTTTTTTAATTAACTCAATCAATCATTATTTTTTTAGTTAGTTATATAAATAAAGGTTATCGGCCATTTATTTTACTTTTTCCTCTCACAAATAACAATAAAATACCAAATTGGTTAGATCTTGATTTGGTCCAATAAATATTTTATTATTTGATCTCTTCAAATTTAACCTAACATTTCAGTGTAAATAGAGAGGTTTTCCTTCTCATTACACATGACCATTTTCATCATCCAACCTTTGATTCATAAAATTTCAAGCATTATCCATTAGAATCACATTATTTTATTTTAATATTATTTTTTCTTTGGATCATATATCCATTTTTAGAGAGAGGGAACCATGTCCGATGCAACATGAATAAGAAACAAATCCTCTGAAGGATGAGGTCCTATTTGAGTCACTCTAATAGGGAACTTCTCATCAGGTGAATTTTTTTTTGATAAATCAATTTTCTTTTGGGTAATGGAATTAGAACTTGTTATGTGATTCAAATATATTTCTTTTATTTTTCTTTGTTTTTTCTCTATTTTCTTATGCACCTCTATTAAACACCCACATGAAAGTTTATTATTTGTAGGGTTTAATAAAATCATCATTTATTTTTGTTAGACTACTAGCCATTGTAGAAAAAGTCTTTCTTTGCTAACCCTTATGCAGGAAGACATATAACCAATAGTGACACAACCAGGGAACTAAGCACTTTTATGGTGGCATTTTGTAAGCTCCCCCCCACCCTTTCCTTTTCGAAATTTTTTCTTTATGGTGATTTTTTCACAAAACTTGCAATTTTTTTTTCCTTTACAAACTATTTTTGAGGTCATAGATCGTGGGGGTGCAACAAAAGGAAATTTTAAAGTAGACCTCGAAATAAAGAAACCATAGTAAGTCAATAAGGAAATTTTTTCTTTATGGTGATTTTTTCACAAAACTTGCAATTTTTTTTTCCTTTACAAACTATTTTTGAGGTCATAGATCGTGGGGGTGCAACAAAAGGAAATTTTAAAGTAGACCTCGAAATAAAGAAACCATAGTAAGTCAATAGAGCTTTAAAGCCATTTTCTACATTGGTCAATTCAAGTTCTTACCTACTTTATGCATCAGTCAATGCATTTATTACCCAAAAATTTGCATTGGTCAATGCTCATTCCAGATACTTCTTTGCATTGGTAATTTTTTTTTAATTTTCAGTTTTTCCAACTGTTTTTTTCTATAGTCTCTTAGGCTCCCTCCTATTTTTAGCTATTCAGTAAGCTTTGATCTCTTCACTTTATAAACCCTGGGAGGAATATAGAAACCCTTTTGAGGGCTTCTAGTACTTATCCACCAAGCTGGATGCTCAATTGGTAGTTTACTGTCATAGGTTGGAAAAACCCTCTATTAACAATATGTTTAAATATCTGAGAACTTGTCTTCAAATTAGAGCTTGAGATTAATAAAGCCCCATTTTTACTAGTATTGATCTCCCCTTGTTTTTCTTTTTTAATTGTCCATTTTGATAGAAATGTTACAGGCATGTTTGCAGCGCGAAACCTTTGTTTCCCAGTTGTAGCCTTTGCATAAAGTTGAATATAGGACAACATATCCTATTTCATTCTTATTCTTTATTTGTTTTCCACCCATTAAATCCTCTATTTTTCCAACTTTGAGCCTCTTTATCTTTGTACAAAATAATCCAAATGGTGGATAGTAAATTGTTTTGGTGAATGAATGATTTTTATTTTATTACAACATTAGATTTACTATCATATGAATTTATTATCTGTAATTTCAATGCAAAGTAATTTAATTCAATATTACATGTAAAACAAAATTCTAACGACATAGTCTGACGATATGGCTCGTATTTTCGCAAATTACAAGACAAATATAATTTTTTCAATTTTTGTGTAAAGAGTCCACGCTCATTGATATTTTGAATGCCAATGATCAGGGCATCGTTATTTCATTGATTTATCTATATGGTATCTATCTTCTGATACAAAAAATGTGAACGATATGTAATCATTTGTTTGACTGGTCATCTTTGAATTTGACTAGTCAACGGACGTTGGAATTCTAACGATTAGATATAATATAAATATATCGCACGTAAGAGATGTTATTACATATGTGTTTTAATTACTATAATTCTGAAAAGTTATAATGTTTTTTTTTAGAAAAAAAGTATATATATATATATAGCATTACAAAAATATAATATTAGATCTAGTTACACGACCACTCAGTTTTATAACATAATTATCACAATTTTTTGTGGCTATGAAGACTGTAAAAAAAAATTAGATGGGGAAATCTAATTAGCTAGGGGTTAATGATGGAAAATGTTATTTCCCTTGCATCCTTTGTGGGTCCAAATTTCCATGAAGAATTTCACATGTTACAACTGATAGTGATTGCAGGAAGAATGGGCACATTGAAGGAGGAAACAAATATCGCCTATTGGTAAGCTATTTATGAATCAATATATATATTTTCTTTATATTAACCATATTTATAAAAAAACTTGTTTGTTATAATATTTGTTCTGCAGACTAATTTCATGTGATTGTTCGTAATTATTATGAAGTTAAGGTGGTCCCTAAGTACTGTAATCTGAATGCGACAAGTAGCAGTACTAGAAATGATGTTCTACAAGTTGAGGAACACAAAGCTAATATTGAAGATCAAGATAATGATCTTATGGAAGAAGATGACAATATAACATAGTTCAAGTTGTTGGGACAAATCAATTGATCCAAGACTTGTTCAATGATAAGAACGATGATGTTATTTGTGATGAACCTATGCTAGAGAAGGCAAGGACACCACTTTATGAAAGCTCAAGAGAAAATATTATCTCTGCTACATTATTGTTGGTGAACTTAAAGGTTTTGAATGGATTGTCAATCACTTGGATGACACATATCTTAAGGTATAATGTAATATGTTTCATCATGTTGTATCAAAATCTTGTAGAATGAAAATGATAATTTTTTCCAGCAAAACCCATGAAACATTGAAAGAAAAAACTTGATATTGATATTATTATTCACCAAAATATCTAGAAGCCAAGTGTTTCATTATTGACAAAATTGAGGAAATTTCACAAAATTTCCATATGTAGCAAGTTCATCAAACAAAGAAAGCCATTAAATTAGGCATATGGTGAAAGTGGAATTAGGCATATGGTAGAATGGATGAGATCCTCTTGTTTTTCATTGGTGGTTTTTGGATACTTTTTCTGAACCAGCATCTCATTTCGAGAGTTATGAAACAATCTCACGAGGGCTGAATATATTCACAAAAATTCGCTTCCAAAGGTTTTTCCACTAACGCGGTTTGGTCTTTTGGAAGGTCTAAATAGTTATATATTCCAAATTTTGAACAACTGATTGCTGAGGTTATTAAACTTTTCTCCAAATTCAAGGCACAACCAGAGTTCAAGGATATTTTAAGCTTCACCTTTGGATAGTTTAAGTGTAGAGGAGTGGCTTTGAAGGTCCACTTGAAACGACCTCTTGCATCTCCTTCCAAAATAAAAACAGTTTCCTCAGAAAGATATATAAAAGTTGGATTTTAGGGAGCTCAAGAAAAAGAAAGATGGCAATGTATAACGTAATATCCTGCAATGTACCTGCTCAAAACCACATCAAAAATAGAAAACTAATTGAATAATTTTTCTTCCCCATTACTGTTTTTTCTCTGAAATTTGAACTAGGTGTCAGGTCCCTCTGCTAGCGAAATTTTGTATGGGAATTCAATCAATAGTGATAAAATGTGAAACTTTATGAAGGAGGTTATCATTGTATTCTAGAAGGAGAAGTGACATAATTTCTTGGCTCGATGCGCATTGTAATAAAACTGTACCATTGTAGCAGTAAAATAGTTGGGTATACCTTCTCTATAAGAGCTGACAAGTGTGGAGGTTATACTATGGTCTTGTTCTATGAACTTGACCTTGTCTTACAAACTCAGTGTAGGGCAGGGTAATGTCAATTCTTTTAAAAAATAAAAATGGATGTGAATGGTGGAGAGTTCCATGTGTAGCTCATGACATAATGTGCAATTATTTGAGACATGATTTCTTCATTACTCTCTATCAAACACTGAAGGGAATGAAAGTTTAGTTGTAGTGTGACTATTGGTAGGTTCACGGCAGCCTCCGTATGAAAGGTCGGAGTTTTTTAAGGAAAAAATTATTGGGGTTTAAGCCTCAATCTCCAAGACAAATTTTCCAGCTCATAAGCCAACCACCAAAGTCCACCAAGGTTATCACCCATATAAGGTACCAACGAGGGAGCACATATATTTGTACAACGTGTCAACAACACTTGCTTTTGGCTTAATGATGTGGTACTATTCCCAAAACAATAAAATGAAATCTTTTCCAAATTAAATTAAGTTGGTTAAGCAAGTCTATGGCTATAAAATATGAATTATATTTTATCCTTTGAACTTGGGCATGATAACATCTTATTATTATATCAGTTACACCAATATTGAGTTCTTTTGCTCATCCTTGGCTGCAAAGACAAAGCTTAATGGGCTTCTTGAATTTCTTGTTTCTGCCTCAAAGTATTTTCAACTTTCAACACGGCCATGTGCAGAAGAAACAAGGTAGGAAATCTCAGCTTTGAACTTCAGTAGAGAAATTATTCTAAAATTGAAAAGGCAACATCTGCACAAGTATTAAAATTTCTTACGGTATAAGCTGGAATTTATCAGTGCCGAAAAGAACTTTATTAACATTATAAAGGCCATTGTTGCACGGTTTTTATTTCATGTAGCTCGGAATGATCCTTAAGAAAGATATCAAACTCTAGTTGAGAATCAGAGACAACCTGCCCGGGTGATCTATTATGAACTTTTAATGACCATCAAACAGTACATGCGGGAAGACTCTGTCGGATCCAAAACGTTTGGTAGAATTGGAACCGAGGCTCTTCAAAGTAGGTGGTCCTACAAAACTAAGAAAATGTAAGTAGTAGGAGGGCATTGAGCCTTTTTATGACTGTTATCATGAACCCAACCCATGTCATCGTAGCAAGTGTCATGCCTGAAGGAGTATTATTTATAAAATATGAATTCTTTTGGAGGCATAAATTGTCTTTCACAACAATACATGCTTCGTGAATGAATACAATCATCAGCTTCGCAAGTGTACATTCATATTTGAACATCCTCCTTACATGTCAAATGGATTTTTTCCTCTTTGGAGTGTTGAAAATGCAGCAAGATGATGGAGCTTAGTGAAATGAAGTCGCCTTCACTAAGTGGGCCCGCAGGCAAATTCTGGCGCAAAATCTATTTTTAGACTATGTCTATTTTTAGACATATGGAGCATGGTTCGGGGATTCCAGTTTGAGATTCTTGAAGTATGTGTCATGTTGGTAAAAACAGATGAGACTCTATTTTTGAGGTCAAAGAGGTCGAAGTCTATTTTTAGACTGCCTCTCCTTAAAACAGGGAAGTCAAATATTATTTACCCTTAATAATATTTAGACTATAAACAACAGTTTACTCTCTTGGAGCACTTCAGTTCGAGCTACAGAAGTGGCTCATGCATCTGACAGGGGAATCACGTGGTTCCCAAGGGTTTGATGGCATCATGCATGGTTGACTTCAGTTGGACTTCAGTGGCAGAAGTTTGGAGGAGTTAATGAGACAGCTAGTGGAGTTGTGTTCTGTTTATTTTAGTTGAACTGATTGAGATTAGTTTAACTAGCTAATCAATTAGTTATGAGGGGAGTGAATTAAATATTATTTAATTCATTAATTAGTAACTCATTATTCAACTCAAGAACACATCAGTTCACTACAGTGCATGATCAGTTCAGTGGAGACCAGCGAAAGAGATAGATGAAAGGGTGGAGTTAGCTATCAGTGGCGACATCAGTTGTGCATGAGATTTGCACCACACTTGGAGGATTTTTCCATGACAATTGTGTAGTCAAGCCAAGGAGATTCGAACCTTGGATCTCTATATAGACAGGCTTGGATTGCGCAATAGAGGCAAGGCAATTGGCGGTGAGTTTTGAACCAGTAACCTGTTCAAAACTGAGCTAGATTGTGTGTAACTTCATGAGAAAGTACTGAGTACTTGTGAGGAGTATTGTACTGAGTTTGTTACATGATTTCTCCATTATAATATACACAATAGCTGCGGGGTTTTCAGCTATAAGCTTTCCCCATACATACTATGTTAATGTGTATGATGATTTGATGTGTTATCGCTTGATTTTATTTCTGCATGTGTGATGATCTGAGTGGAAGAGATTATGTGTTGCATATAAATTCGAATTGTATGTGATCAGGATAGTCTCGGTGGATAGTTAATTATTATTCAGAAAATTTCTACATGGTATCGGAGCTATTGAAGCAGAGATTGATCATCACAGTGATTACAAACTCATTTCGGTAGACAGAGTCTGCATGTGGGCCAGGTAGCCTCCGGATTCATCTTTCTTCGGAAAGTGAAAGGTCTGGTAAATGGCCCTTGTAGTCAATCTCTGTGCTAGAAATAATTTGTTCTCACAGATCTAGAGCGGCTGAGCTTTGAGGTGGAATTCGAAATTTTGCAGCAGTTTTGTTTTCTTGGTGCCAGTGTTGAAAATGTCTTTCAACGGTTTGCGACTCGAATATGCTCTTAAAGGCAGTTCGAATTATGTTGCATGGAAGGATCGCATGGAAGCAGTATTAGAAGATAATGGTCTCAAGGAGTTCGTAGATACGGATGTCCAAAAGCCCACTGATCCTGCTGAAGTCGATGCATGGCAAAAGAAGATGGCGAAGTGTCGAAGGATCCTGTTGGAGGGCGTCAAGGATCATATTGTATCCAACCTGCATGGAAAGGCTACTCCATATTTAATGTGGAAAGCTTTGACAGATCTATTCCAGAGTAAGAGCGACCAAAGGAAGTTGGCGCTCAAAGATAAGCTCAGGAACATCAAGATGGAGAAAGGCGACAGTATCGCCAAATACCTCAGTATCGCCAAAAGCTCACTGATCACATGCTTGGTTCAAGTGTGTTGGGATCGGTGTGGTTCTTGGACAGCGGTGCATCATTTCATATGACGGGAGATCGGGATTTGTTCTCAGATCTGGAGGAAAAATATTTGGGTGTGCACATCGAGATGGGCGATGATGGTAGATACAGTGCGACTGGTATCGGTACCATATCCTTTCAGAGGGAGTCTGGTAAACCCTTTGTATTGAAGGATGTCATGCATGTACCTGGATTGAAGAAGAACTTGATCTCCGTGGCGATGTTGGAGGATAAGGGGTATGATGTGGTCTTCAGCGAAGGAAAAGCCTTCTTGCGCAGTAAGACTACTGGAGAGACCCGGAAGATAGGGGTTCGAACCAAGAACCTTTATCAGTTGCAGGTAGATGGCTGCGCAGCTATGGCATGCAAGGCGAGAGAAGTGGTGAGCCGGGATGATGAGGGTGAACTGTGGCACAGGAGATTGGGCCACCTTCACCATGGAGCTTTGAAGATCCTGTAGCAGATTTCTACTGGGATTCCTAAGGGCACTCTTGCGCAGTCAGATCAGTGCAAGGGGTGTACTTTAGGGAAGTATGTGAAAGCCACCTTTCACGAGAAGGATAGTCGCGCCACGACGATCCTTGAGAGAGTTCACACAGACGTGTGTGGTCCTTTCTCAGTTGCTTCGACAGCAAAGCACAAGTATTATGTGATCTTTGTCGATGATTTCTCTCGAAAGTGCTGGATCTTCTTCATGCAGAAGAAGAGCGATACATTCGCGAAGTTCTGTGAGTTTAAAGCACTGGTCGAGAAGGAGTCGTGGAAGAAGGTGATTGCTCTAAGGAGTGATAACGGTGGTGAATTCATCTCGGCTGAATTCAAGGAGTTCTGCAGTGCAGAAGGGATTCAGAGAGAGCTCATCGCACCCCATAACCCACAGCAGAACGGGGTGGCTGAGCGGAAGAACAGAACGATCGTGGGTGCTGCACGGGCGATGTTGCATGATCAGAGCCTACCCCTTCACTTGTGGGCTAAGGTATGCAATACAGCAGTGTATGTGCAGAACCGTTGTCCTCACAAGGTTCTTGGCATGAGTACACCGGAGGAGGCTTATTCTGGCAAGAGGCCTGATATTTCCCATTTGTGGATTTTTGGTTCTCTTGTCTACATGCATGTGACGAAGGATGCGAGAAGGAAGCTGGATCCAACTGCTGAGGTTGGAATATTTGTGGGGTACACTGATACACCTCACAACTATCTGGTGTATGTGCCAGACAGTCGCAAGACTGTTGTGCGACGGGATATAAAATTTCAGGAGGAGAAAGCCATGCAGTGTTCGCTTGAGAGGGAGCTACACTTGCATGCAGATGAGGAGCTGTTAGTTCCTAAGGAGGAGCTTCCGGATGTGGATCAGCCACAATAGGAGGTTCAGGAGGTGGAAGAAACCACCCAGGCAGCGCCAACCATCAGAGGGCGCATGCGCACTACAGAAGCTGAGCGACTGGCTCGGGATGCAGAGAAGGTTGTAGGACCACCTACAGCACAGCGCAGACAGAGGCAGTCACCGGATCGGTACACTGGATACATGGCTCTTGTGAGTCAATGTGTTGTGATGGAGCCATCCTCTTTTGAGGAAGCTGTGGAGGAACCCGCATGGGTTGATGCCATGATCGAGGAATATGATTCGATCATCAGGAACAGTGCATGGGAGATTGTCCCAAGACCGGTTGGGAAATCAGTTGTAGGTTCGCGATGGATCTACAAGGTGAAGCAGGCGGCTGAGGGGAGTGTGGAGAAGTACAAGGCGAGATTTGTCGCCCGTGGCTTCTCACAGATCGAGGGGATTGACTATGAGGAGACTTTTGCACCTGTCGCAAGGTACTCTTCCATACGGACGATCCTTGCTCTCTCAGCGCAGATGGGGTGGCACATTCATCGGATGGATGTGAAGACTGCGTTCCTCAATGGAGTTATTGAGGAGGAGGTGTACATAGAGCAGCCTGAAGGTTTTGAGATCTTCAGCAGTGAGTCGCATGTGTGCCGACTCAAGAGAGAACTGTATGGGCTGAAGCAAGCACCTCGTGCTTGGTACACTCGGATAGACAGCTACTTCACCGGGCTTGGATTCTCCAAGAGTGAGGCTGATCCAAACCTGTACCAGATTGTGGTGGAGGGGAAGCTGTTGATCATCGTACTGTATGTAGATGATCTGATTTTGACTGGCGATGAGCAGTTGATATTTTCATGCAAGGAGGATCTTGCACGAGAGTTCGAGATGAAGGACTTGGGCATCCTTCATTATTTCCTGGGATTGGAGATTTGGCAGCGCAGCGGAGGACTGTTTGTTTCTCAGGGCAAGTATGCTTGGGAGATTCTGGAGAGGTTCAACATGCAAGGCTGCAAGCCTGTTGACACTCCTCTTCCCGGTGGTTGGAGGAAGGAGGATGCTACTTCAGCGGAGGTAGTGGATGCCACTGTCTATCGACAGTTGGTGGGGTCGCTTATGTATCTGGTCAATACACTACCCGATATATGCTATGCAGTTAACCAGCTTTCACAAGCTATGGTTAAGCCTACCAAGCTCTTTTGGAAGGCGGGCAAGCATGTATTGCGCTATATCAGAGGCACATCGGGATATGGTCTATGGTACAGACATGAGGATGGAGCGAAGCTTTCTGGCTTCACTGATGCAGATTGGGCAGGGAGCCCAACGGACTGGAAGAGCACATCTGGAGGAGTTTTCAGCATTGGGTCGACAGCAGTTTCCTGGTACAGCAGGAAGCAGAGATCCGTGGCACTCAGTTCAGCAGAGGCCGAGTACATGGTAGCTAGCTTGGCTGCATGCGAGGCTATTTGGATGAGGAAGATCCTCGCAGGATTGTTCAGGTTGCATTTGGAGCCTACAGTGATCTACTGTGATAACCAGAGTTGCATTAAACTCTAGGCTAATCCAGTATTTCATGATAGGTCCAAACACATCGACATCAGGTACCATCATATCAGAGATTGTGTTCAGCGGAGAATCATGATGCTTTCATATGTTCCCACGGAGGATCAGGATGCCGACATCCCGACGAAGGCGCTCACCAGGAGCAAGTTCGAATTCCACAGAGGCAGGATAGGGGTTGCAGATAATCCATATCTTGCTGAGAGGGAGTGTTGAAAATGCAGCAAGATGATGGAGCTCAGTGAAATGAAGTCGCCTTCACTAAGTGGGCCCGCAGGCAAATTCTGGCGCAAAATCTATTTTTAGACTATGTCTATTTTTAGACATATGGAGCATGGTTCGGGGATTCCAGTTTGAGATTCTTGAAGTATGTGTCATGTTGTTAAAAATAGATGAGACTCTATTTTTGAGGTCAAAGAGGTCGAAGTCTATTTTTAGACTGCCTCTCCTTAAAACAGAGAAGTCAAATATTATTTACCCTTAATAATATTTAGACTATAAACTTCAGTTTACTCTCTTGGAGCACTTCAGTTCGAGCTACAGAAGTGGCTCATGCATCTGACAGAGGAATCACGTGATATGGAGCATGGTCCAGGGGTTGCAGTATGTTATTCTTGGAGTATTGGTCATGTTGGTAAAAATAGATGGACCTCTATTTTTAGACATATAGGTCGAAGTCTATTTTTAGACTGCCTATCCTAAAAATAAGGAAGTCAAATATTATTTACCCTTAATAATATTTGGACTCTAAACTTCAGTTTACTCTCTTGGAGCACTTCAGTTCGAGCTACAGAAGTGGCTCATGCATCTGACAGAGGAATCACGTGATTCCCAAGGGTTTGATGGCACATGCATGGTTGACTTCAGTTGGACTTCAGTGGCAGAAGTTTGGTGGAGTTAATGAGACAGCTAGTGGAGTTGTGTTCGGTTTAATTTAGTTGAACTAGTTGAGATTAGTTTAACTAGCTAATCAATTAGTTATGAGTGGAGTGAATTAAATATTATTTAATTCATTAATTAGTAACTCATTATTCAACCCAAGAACACATCAGTTCACTACAGTGCATGATCAGTTCAGTGGAGACCAGTGAAAGAGGTAGATGAAAGGGTGGAGTTAGCTATCAGTGGCGACATCAGTTGTGCATGAGATTTGTACCACACTTGGAGGAATTTCCCATGATGATTGCGCTATCAAGCCAAGGAGATTCGAACCTTGGATCTCTATATAGACAGGCCTGGATTGCGCAATAGAGGCAAGGCAATTGGCGGTGAGTTTTGAACCAGTAACCTGTTCAAAACTGAGCTAGATAGTGGGTAACTGTATGAGAAAGTACTGAGTACTTGTGAGGAGTATTGTACTGAGTTTGTTACTTGATTTATCCATTATAATATACACAATAGCTGCGGGGTTTTCAGCTATAAGCTTTCCCCATACATACTGTGTTAATGTGTATGATGATTTGATGTGTTATCGCTTGATTTTATTTCCGCATGTGTGATGATCTGAGTGGAAGAGATTATGTGTTGCATATAAATTCGAATTGTATGTGATCAGGATAGTCTCGGTGGATAATTAATTATTATTCAGAAAATTTCTACATGGAGGTTGTGGGAGTGAAAGGATAATAGATTGAAGAAAGTACTTGTCCCAAATTTCCATGGATTAGATAGAGTTGGAAGCACATATTGGATGTGCATGAGAGGTTTTGGTAGAGTTTATTATGGATATAGTTGAGAAGAGTGAGATAGTGGAACATTTCGATCCCATGCTAAACCAAAATGACGCATTTTGACTTACTTTTTGGGTCATCTTTGTAGAAATATGGTGATAGAATTGTAAATGCTCAAGAAATTTAATCTAAATCGAGAGACACAATTCTACTCTATTACTCTTCAGAAATTAATTCTCAATTGAGAACAACATTCACAAACATGCATCAATCACAGACACAAGTATACATATATATCTAGGGAAAACTAAATGGTAAAAACCCCTTAAGCATGTTTGCATTAATAAGATGAATAGAGAATCTCTTACAATTTCTAGCTCCAACTCCCAGTTCAACCTGCAAAAGAATAGTTGTTCTCTCTGCTCAATGAGAAGCTCTGGCCCAAATTTAGTCAATTCCTGCCCCACCTGAGCTCTTATTTCCTTGCATAAATCCTCAGGAAATTATCCCCTATTCTTTAGCAATTTCCTCCAAATTGATTGCGCAATTCCCAAAGATTGATCATTGATTGCATGCAACACATGTACACTCAAGACCAGACTACAATTGATGTTACACTACCTTGGAATCTCCACCATAGCTAAGAAATTAAAATTCCTTGCATGCATCAACTATTTTTGGTTGATTGATTAGTTAACTGGATGATCTATGAGTTAGACTGTTGTCCCACTGCACAATTGACCTCCAACTGGTTCTCTCAATTGTTAGAACTAGTTTAACTGAGTACAACTAGTAACTGAAGTGGATTTCTATAAATTAGCAATCAATACATGCAAACTGAACTCCAAGTCCACTAAATTGAATTTACTGAGCTGACTGAGTGACAAGAAAAATGTCACACTAGTTAACTACTTCCAAGTTGTCTCCTAATGTGGAAATTTCGAATTTTCTCAATTTGACCAAGGCTAAGTCAAATAGAGTCTTTCTTGCTACACTCCTCAACACTACCACTTATAAATAAATGGATTATTAACCACCCCTATGATTCCTGCACCTATGGAATTCAAACTTCCCTCTTGACAAAGCCTTTGTCAAGATGTCAACATCTTGTTCCTTGCAAATAATGATACCTACTATATATATATATATATATATATATATATATATATATATATATATATATATATATATAGATATATATATTCTTGGATCGATCATGAGATATCAGATTCTCGGAGAGGTTAATGCAACTCCGACTCTGATTATCACAATAGATCATAGTGGGATCCATATTCTGAGCAAACAGTCCCACATATTTCTCATCCAAATCTCCTCACATGTTTCTTGACTTGTAGCCATGTATTTAGCTTCTGTTGAGCCGAGTGCCACAAAACTCTACTTCCAGTTGTAAAAGGAAATTGTTGCGGACACAACTGTAAAAATTTCACTTGATGAACTCCTTTATTTGCATGGACTCCCAGCCCAATATGCATCTGTAAAGCCATGCAACTTCGCTCCCTCTGTCTATCTGTACCATAATTCATACTGGGTAATGCCTCTGAGGTATCGTAAAACATGATTTTCTTCCTTCCAATACAATTTGGTTGGCCTAAGCATATCTTGGCTCGACTAGTTGACTGCATAGCACATATCTAGTCATGTGTTCACAAGATACATCAATGAACCCATTAACTGCCAATAAATGGTAGCATCAACCTTTTCACCTAAAGTGGCATTCTCCTTCCTCTAGTTGGTCGCTAGAGGTGTCTCCATGGGCTTACAAATATTCAAGTGAAATCTCTGTAGTATCTTGGTGGCATACTTTCCTTGAGACACAAACAATTACCCATCACCTTGCCATACTTCTAGCCTGAGGAAGTAGTGCATGAGACCCATGTATTTCATCTCAAATTCCCTTGCAAGGTCCTCCTTGCAAGAGGTGATCAACTGCTCATCACCTATGAATATGAAATCATCAACATATAAAAAAATGATAAGCAATCTACCATCTACCAAAATATGATATAGGTCTGCATCTGCTTCACTTTTGGTGAAGCCCAATCTAGTGAGATAACTATCAATCCGAGTGTACCAAGCTTGAGGTTAGACCATACAATGCTCGCCTGAGTATACACACATGAGACTCCCGATCAAATAGCTCAAAACCTTTGGGTTACTCTATGTACACTTGCTCCTCAATAACACCATTGAGAAATTTTGTTTTTACATATGATCTAGTGGATCTTCCACCCCATCTACGCAACCACTGCAAGAATTGATATAATGGATGAATACCTTACTACAGGAGAAAAGGTTTACTCATAGCCAATTCCCTCAACTTGATAGAATCCTTTGGCCACAAATCTGGCCTTATAATTCTCTATTCTTTTGTATTCTACATCCTTAAATTTGAAGATCCATTTCTAACCCACAACTAATTTTTATGTCGATCTTGGGACCACTTCCCAAACACTGTTCTTTATAATGGATTCATGTTTTTCCACCATTTCATTAACCCAAACTAGTTTTTAAAATTATTCCTCAAAATATGATGGCTCATTTTCTACAAGCTCAGTAATTAGATCCATGTAGCTAATGTACCTCTTAGGTGACCTCCTTTTCCTACACAAATTTGAATGGGCTCCCACATTCTCCCTCACAGCTTACACCAATATATCAACTAATCTAGTTCTCTTTCTACCTTCTCTAGATGGTTCTACTTGAGTGGATATCTCCACTCTTCTAGTTCTTTGTTCCTCCATTTGTGGCTTATCCACAACTTTTTGAGGCTCCTCCTTTGGATATAAAAGCTCCTATTCTGGTGGTATTTGAAGCTCCCTCTCAAGAGAGCATCACATTATTAAGCTCGCTATTTCAAGGCACCATGACTCGGTGATCTATTATGAACTTGTAATTACCACCAAAGAGTAAATGTGAGAAGTAATCATTGTCGATCCAAAATGTTTGGTGGAATTGGAACTGACGTTATTCAAAGTAGATGATCCTACAAAACTAAGAAAATGTAAGCAACAAGAGTGCATTGAGCCTCTTTATGACTGTTATCATCAACCCAACCCATGGCATCTTAGCAAGTGTCATGCCTGAAGGAGTATTATTTATAAAATGTGTATTCTTTTGGAGTCATAATCTGTCTTTCACAACAATACATGCTTCTTGAATGGATACAATAATCAACTTGCAAAGTGTACATTCATGTTTGAACATCATCCTTACATGTCAAATGGAATTTTTCCTCTTTGGAGGTTGTGGGAGTGAAAGGGTAATGTTTGGTCTCAATCTAGTCTCCTAAATTGAGCTCATTTAATTGTCAACCAGGGTCAGTAAACTGCTGAAGTGTGGTGCACTATATGTGCCTAAGTAACCTCTTCCTAATTTGTTGTGTTTAGTGTTTTCTGATGTTTTTGGTTTTATGGTTTTATTTTGAAAAGGAAAAGAACTAAGTGCTAACTGAAGGAAAACTATTGGTCAAAACAGAGGAAGCCTAAACTATAGATGACAAATGACAAATGCAACACTTGAATGTAATCAAACCTAAACTATGACTAGCAAACAACAAATACAAAGCTTGATAATGACTTATGGCAAAGAAACAAATCAATAACATGAACTTGAAATGAACTTGAGAAATGGAGAATGCTATGTAAATGGTTTCCCTAACTAAACAATCAACTCATAATATTACAAAAATATAAATTAACCTATGATGCTGAAGTTATTCTATTCTGCAACTTGATTTATCACTACTAAGCCTTATTCAGAAATTTAGAGATTTTCTAGAATAATGTTTGGGAAAAAGTCTATTGGTGAATTTATAAAAGATTTGCAGGATAATCAAAGCCTTAAACTAATATGACTGACCTCTGTTCATGTGATGATATATCAATACAGATTCAGAACAAAAGTAAGTTTTGTAAATAATGAAGGCTGTGAGTTTTAATGTTAACAGTTAATACTACTTAAAATACAACGGATAACATCAAGCTAGAACACTATCTATCAATATTAAAGGACAATGATTACAACTAAATTAGAATGTCATTAATCTACTTGAAACAAAATGAACTAAAACTAAACTAGTGTGCCACTAATCTACTTAAAACACAAGAAATCGTAGTTGATGCCATTATCAAACTTGAAGTATGTTGACAGTTAAAACTAAATGCAAACAACCTCCGCAGTGTTATGACTAAAATTCAGTAAATTCAGTCTACTGCATATTACAAAAACAAGTCTGGCTGTACTATCTAATGCAAATTGGCAGAAAACACACAGTTTGAAATGAAAACACAATTAAACTCCTAAAATAACACAGTTAATTCCCATTCATCATTACAGATATTTTGGAAGAATTCATTAGAATGAGACTAAACTATAGAATTCAATACAAATGAACATAAAAACACAAAATTCAGAAAATTAACTAAGCTAAGAATGAAACGAGAGTTACTTATCTAAATTAAAAAAACAGAGCTGCACAGGAGGCAGGGGCCCTCCACCACCTGGTAGCACGTAATCTAACTCAAAATCGACTCATCTCATCCAGCAGAATGATGCTTCTTTCATTAAAGGAGAAAATCTCTAAAAATAGCGTATTACAGTCTTAGACAGCTTAACAACCAAAACAGCCACCAACTAACCCCATCTTGGTCTCTCAAGTTATTTTTATAATGAAATTACATAACTACTCTATGAGAAAAACATGGATAAGTGTCTTTCCCACTTCTAATCGAATTAAAACTCTTATTGGAGGTTACCCTGTATTTTTGTTTGGCATACTTGTGAGAGGTCTCGTGTCCCTAGAACTTTGATTTGATTTTGGCCTTAATTCATGCTGCAACGTACCTGCTTTTCCTTCATGGTGAGTAACGAACTATGTAGGCATGTTGTGGACGTTTCATATGCGGAGGGATTCAAGACGAATTCGTAACTCCACTAAATCAGAAATGCGGACCACGATAGAGTGTTTCTAATGTCCGTATTCTCGTAGCTATTTTTATGTAAAATTGTTAAAATAGCAAACCATGAAAATACAATATGTTAATCAATTTCATGTAACATTTAAGCAATCCTAATCATTCTTCATTGATTTTAGGCTTATGAAGTGATAAAAGAATGATGAAATGAAGTGAAGGTTTGTAAAAGAGAAGGCAATTCTAGGGCTCAAAATACCCCCACTGCAAGACTATTGCATGTCCTCATGCAATTTCATCAAAACTTATTCCATGTGCTCTGAAACCTCTATTAGAACATCCAACCTTATCTTTCTTCTTCTTTTGGTCCTAATCTATTTTCTAATCTCTGTTAACTTTTTAGAAATTGATTCTTCATCTTCCTCTTGTAGTGGAGTGTCAAGTTTATTTTCAATAACCATGTCAGTTTTTCTTCTTCTGCTCCATCAAAATATTTAGCAAAAGATTTTGTAATCTCCTTATGGAAGCCATCAAATTTCTCTATAAAATTTAACCTCCCTGCTTATTGTAGTAGCTCCTTGACTTGTGGATATCCTTCCAAATACTTGAATCCAACTGGTTCTGTCCTGATAATTAGCCACATTCCTCCTTTGTGCAGATTATCTTCCTTTCAGAATTACTTTTCTATGCTTGAAGCTAGATTGACTACAGAGTCTAATGCTTTATTTTGAAACTGTATCTCTGTGTCTGAAGATGGATTAGTTTAAGATTGATGCTTCACCCTCAGAATTACCTTTCTGCACTTAGAGATGGATTGGCTGCAAAGTGTAATGGAGGTGAATGGATGGAGGTAATTAAGTCATAAGAGAAAATGAAGTGGCTATGGATTTGATGGAGAATTTATGATGAACTTGTGGTGAAATAAGTGAATGTTGATATGATATGGCTAATCAATTCGAATGATAGGTTGTTTAGGAAACATGATTATACACATTGTATCAGGTCATGTTTTGACTTTTTGCTATTAAAATAATTTTCACAATTTTGCCTGACTTGACTTTCTTCATCGTCGTGCTTCGATGTCTGAGGTTCCTTTAGCATGCTGTCTTCAAAACAAAAATCCTTCAATTTCCGTAATCAATCTCTTTGTAGGCCGTACAATTATGTCAGAACCAATAAGATGGGACAACACACCAAAGAAGAAGAAATGAAGTATGAATATGGAAGATGGATGTGAAATGTAATGGAGTGAAAGTGGAATAGGCCTTGTGAAATGAAATGAAAATGGCGTGAGATGGAGTGAAAGTGGAGTGAGATGGAGTGGAATTGTAGAATGAAATGAATTTTTGCAATTTCTATCAAATGGTACATAAGACTTCCATGAAATTTTCTTAGGTTTTTACCAATATTATTATGCATATTCTGACAAAAAATCTCTGCCATTGGTTGCACGGATCTCCCAAAAAATGAGAAATGGATGTAGGTGAAAGTGGCTAATTTCTTGAAGAATACACACTGAAATTTTTTGAAATTTTATCTGTTTATTCACCCTTCCTCAATGCATTTTCCATAAAAATTTCAGGACCAACGGATGCACGGTTTGAAAGTTATGATAAAATCAATTTCTACCCTGTTTCACCCTTCATTTTGCCCAATGTTGCAACAAAAAAATACGCCACGAACTCATTTCAAGGCCGAATTGAGTGATTCAAAATGGAAACTGTGTATTTTTACCTTCTCTACTGCCACATGCTTCCATAATTTCATTTTGATGAAGAAAAGGCGCTGCTGTGCAAAAATACTGAAATCTGTCCTAATCTGTCCATAATGCTGAAAAATGAAAATATGCCTGAAAAACCCATCTGAAATGCCCTTAAAAATTGCTTTTTTCCAAATTCTGTCGGCGTATTACTCAATTTATCATATTCTGAGAAAACCCAGAAGCTCAGAATTTTTTTTATTTATGCTCCAATCTCTTGCAATATTTGTGCCAAAACTGCCTCTGGAAAAAGTTGCAAAAAACGAAAACAGGCTGCTACAACAATAGCTGCAGAAACTGTCACTTTTCGCAGTTGTTATTGAATTGACAAAACTATGAACATGCTGCTACAAGAAACTAATAAAATGTGCTGCTGCAAGTTGTTGTTGATTCCATAAAACCATTAGTCTTCATCAAAGCCAACATTCATGGTACAATTCTGACCATGCGAATAAATGTGTCGAAGTCGAGCATGGGAAGAAATCATTGGATTACCGATCAATAATGAAAATCGTTAACTAATGCGAGACAAATCACCGATAATGTAAATGAGTGTCAAGGTACCTCAGTGCATCTTGACAGGGACGAATGAATGTGTCGAAGTCGAGTCGCTTGTAAGATTTGACAATCAAGAGACATTGTTGTATTCCCATTGTTATCAACGAGGAGGATTGTTATTGATGAATTCAAGCTCCAAGGCACTTCAAATAATATCTAATATTGATCCCAGATAAAGTTTTGAGGTCGATGGGACAAGATCTGTTGGAAGGTGGACCTTAAGGAATTCCACATCATCCAACTCGAGCATAGAACCAAAAATGATTTGAAGAACCATGAAAGATTGAAACCATCATGAAATTGTGAACTTTATCAGAACTTTGCCCGCTGCCGTTCGGTTTTCAAACAAAGCTCACATGTCCAATTGCGCCGCAAGCTGGTTACAATAGGACTTATTTTTCTTACTCTCTTTTTTCTTTCTTTTTCCTTTTTTTTTTTTTTTATGTTCTAAT
Source organism: Pinus albicaulis (assembly GCA_034641835.2). NCBI lineage: Eukaryota > Viridiplantae > Streptophyta > Pinopsida > Pinales > Pinaceae > Pinus > Pinus albicaulis. The sequence continues at coordinate 742,760,783 of CM076569.1, read as the reverse complement.
TTACTCTAAAAAAGAAAAATCTGTTTCAAGTATATGAGTACTTCCAATGGAACCATGTCTGTAACAAGATGATAGATAAACTCATATGCAGGTTTGAAGGACACTCTTTGATATGTACCTGTATAGGAGATGCCAACTGTCTTGATTTAGATGATGTCAAAAGATATTGAATAATTGAGCATTGGAATCCAATGACTGAATTGAACCATGATTCAATGTAATCTTGTCTTCCTTGTCTTTCCTCTATCATGAAATGCAAGTCTTCGGAGATATGATCTTCATTCAGAATCTAGTGATGAGCATGCATGAGACTTTTCAATCTCTCAAGTTCCAATATCTCCTCTCTATCAATAGAGATCCATGATTCTTGGACCTCATCTGAGTCTTCTTCTGCTGGTTGTTGTTCTTCAATGACAGCCGGTGAATCATTTTGCAATACCTCAGACTTGTAAGTTGATTGAGGTGTTTTATTGTTGGGGATATGAAATGGTTGTGGAGGTAGTGGAGTGGAGAATCTTTGGGGTGCTTGTGTGGATGGTAATGGAAAAGGTTGAATTGAGGTAAAATGAGGGTGATTTTGATGTTGTGGTGGAGACAAATGGTATGGATAACATTGATCATGGTATTGAGGATAGAGAGGAAAAGATTGAGGAGAAAGTGGATTTGCTTTGTATGGCCTTTGCCAACTTTGTTGCCAAGATTGGTTTTGAGGTTGGAATTGAGATGGCCGAGGTTTCCAAAGTTGGTTTTGAGGTTGGGATTGAGATGGCCAAGATTGCCAAGGCAAGGGTGTTCTCCAATTACCTTGAGGTTGGTCATTGTATGTAACTCGAAACCTGTGCATAAGGATATTGCATCATATTGGGTTGATGAGGCTGCCATAGCCCCCTGAGCCACATAACAAAGTTGCTCGTACTTGATTTGCTCCATTATCCTTTTGGTAAACTGCCTTCAACCCTGGTAATGATGGGAAATCTTCAGTAGTATGTGATCCTGCACAAATTTTACACATTTTAATGTTATCACATGGACATTCATGCAAAGCATGTTTCTTTCTACATTTAGGGAAAAATATAAATGAAGCAACTTTTTTCTTGTTTTTCATTCTTAGCATGTCAGTTTGTTCATTTAAATTACCAAGAATGTTTAGCAAATTTTTAGATTCAGTTTGAATTACCAATCTTGATTCTGACTTACTTACTCTTGCCATAAATGGATCTTGAGGGGACCTTACACACTTTGCTTTTCCTTTTGATATGTTCTTGCATAGTTCACAAATTTCTTGAAATGACAATCGATAGACATCTCCTTTTCCCACAAGATTAAGAATATCAATCCATTCGTCCTTTATAGCATTTAGTAGGAGAGTTTTTAATGCATCTGATCCTAAATTATGCAATTTAGATATTTTGATATTATAAGTAAATCTCTCTACTAAATCTTCTAGGATTTCATCCTCTTTTTGGTTCATGTTAAAGACTTTATTTCTAAGGTCATGGTGCATGCAATAACCGTTATATTTTTCCAAAAATACTCTTTTCATATCATCCCATGTCCTTATAGAATTTTTTCCTAAATTCATGAACCATCTAAGAGCTCTATCCTTTAATGTTACCGGAAACAAATTAAATTTTTGCATGTGCAATGAGTAGCCATACGATCTACAAATTATTTCAAATTCAAAAAGAAAGGTTTCCGGGTCTTCTGATCTCATACCTTTGAAGTTAGGAAGTACAGATGGATAGATTTTATTCATTTGAATGTTGATATTAGTTTCTTGAATGGGAAATCCAAAAGGATCTCCCTCATTGTCATCATCTCCATCCATTTATTCAACCTCCTTTGTCACCTCTTCTTCTACCTGCAAAAATATGAATTCATGATGCCGATGTGTGGCTCTTACTGCACCACTTGATATAGTGGGTGTGGAAGGTGATTGAAGTTTTTGTTTTTGTTTTTTTTTTGGATGTAAGAAATAAGGTTACCTAGTTACACTTCCCCGGCAACGGAGCCAAAATGTTTGTGCTCAATTTAGTGTCCTAAATTAAGTTCATTAATTGTCAACTGTGGTCAAAAGAACGTCAAGTGTGGCACTATATGCCTAAGTAACTCTTCCTACTGTGTTTAGTGTTTTTATGATGTTTTTGGTTTTGGTGGATTTTATTTTTGAAAAGGAAAAGAACTAAGTGCTAATGAAGGGAAACTATTGGTCAAAACAGAGTGAAGCCTAAACTATAGATGACAAATGACAAATGAAAATATTGAAACAGAATCAAACCTAAACTATGACTAGCAAACAACAAATACAAAGCTTGATAATGACTCTATGGCAAAGAAACAAATCACAACATGAACTTGAAATGAACTTGAGAAATGGAATGCTATGTAAATGAAGTTCTCCTAATTAAACAATCAACTCATAATATTACAAAAATCTAAATTAACCTATGAGTCGGGTTACTTATTCTCAAGAATCCTTGATTTTATCACTACTAAGCCTTATTCCGTAAATTTAGAGATTTTCAGAATAATGTTTGGGAAAAAAAGGTTATTGGTGAATTCATAAAAGATTTGCAGGAAAATCAAAGCCTTAAACTAATATGACTGACCTCTGTTCATGTGATGATATATCAATATAGATTCAGAACAAAAGTAAGTTTTGTAAATAATGAAGGTTGTGAGTTTTAATGTTAACAGTTATTACTACTTAAAATGCAATGGATAACACTAGGTGAGAGTGCAATCTATCAATCTGAAAATACAGTGACTACAACTAAGCTAGAATGTTATTAATCTATCTTGAAACAAAATGAACTAAAACTAAGCTAGTGTGCCACTAATCTACTTAAAACACAGTAAACATAGTTGATGCCATTATCAAACTTGAAGTATGTTGACAGAGTTAAAACTAAATGCAAACAACCTCCGGAGTGTTATGACTAAATTAATCATGCAACTAGTCTATTGCATATTACAAAAACAAGTTTGGCTGTACTATCTAATGCAAATTGGCAGAAAACACAGTTTGAAATGAAAACACAATTAAACTCCTAAAATACTACAGTTAATTCCCATTCATCATTACAGATATTTTGGAAGAATTCATTAGAATGAGACTAAACTGTAGAATTCAATACAAATGAACATAAAAACGCAGAATTCAGAAAATTAACTAAGCTAAGAATGACACGAGAGTTACTTATCTAAATTAAAAAAAAACACAGGGCTGCACAGGAGGCAGGGGCCCTCCACCACCTGGTAGCACGTAATCTAATTCAAAATCGACTCAGCTCATGCAGCAGAATGATGCTTTTTCATTAAAGGAGAAAAATACTTTAAAACAGAGTGTTCACGGTTGGCAGCAAAAGCCAAAATCTAACTAAGATCTAACCCGCGTTGCTTGGTCTCCAAAGTCATATTTATAATGAAATTACATAACAGAACTTGAGATAATGCAGGGATTACTGTCTTTCCCATTCCTATTCGAATTAAAACTCTTATTGAAGGCTGCGTACTTTGCTGCAGACAGTTGTAGAGTCTGTGTCCCGGTAGAACTCTACCTCTTGGTTTTGGTTTCCCACGTGCATAACCACATGTAGAATTGTGCTCAGACTTTTTAGGGAGCAAGGAATGATGTGGATGAAGTCTGGAATTTTCCCATATGCGCCTTTCTTTGAGACGACACCTGTAACCCACTCAAACTGTAAAACAGCTGCGGAATGCGGGATCAGCTACGGAATGCGCGGTTAGCTACGGAATGCCTGTATTCTGTAGCTATTTTGCAGAAAATTGTTAAAATAGCAAAAATCATGAAAATACAATATGTTAATCAATTTCATGTAACCTTTAAGCAATCCTAATCATTCTTCATTGATTTTAGGCTTATGAAGTGATAAAATGATGATGAAATGAAGTGAAGGTTTGTAAAATAGAAGGCAATTCTAAGGCTCAACAGGTAACATATTGAAGAAATATTTGTCCCCAATTTCCATGGATTAGATAGAGTTGGAAGCACATATTGGATGTGCATATGAGGTTTTAGCAAAGTTTATTATGGATTTAGTTGAGAAGAGTGAAATAGTGGAACAGTTCTATGCCAAGCTAAACTAAACTGACACATTTTGACCCAAGTTTTGGGTCACCTTTGTAGAAATATGGTGATAGAATTGCAAATCCTCAAGAGATTTAATCTAAATCAAGAGACACAATTCTACTCAATTGCTCTGCAAAAATTAATTCACAATTTAGAAAAACATTGGAAAATACACATCAATCACATACACAAGTACCCATATGTATCTATGGGAAACCAACTGGTAAAAAACCCTTAATCGTGCTTGCATTAATAAGATGAATAGAGAATCTATTACAATTTCTAGCTCCAACTCCGAGCTCAAACTGCAAAAGAATAGTTGTTCTCTGTACTCAATGAGAAGCTCTAACCCAGACTTAGTCAATTCCTGACTCCACCTGAGCTCCTATTTCCTTCTGCAAATCCTATGTAAATTAGCCCCTATGCTTTAGAAATTTCCTCCAAATTCATTGTGCAATTCCCAAGGATTGATCATTGATTGAATTCAACATATGTACAACTAAAGTTACACTGCCTTGTAATCTCCACCACAACTGAGAAATTTGAATTCCTTGCATGCATGAGCTATTTTTGGCTGATTGATTAGTTAACTGGATGATCTCTGAGTTAGAATGTTGTCCCACTGCACAACTGACCTCCATCTAGTTCTATCATTTGTTAAAACTAGTTTAACTGAGTACAATTGGAAATAATTGAACTTGATAGCTATAAATTAGCAATCAACACATGCAAAATGAACTCCAAGCCCACTGACTCGAATTTATTGAGCTAATTGAGTGACAAGGGCAATGTCACACTAGTTAACTACTTGCAAGTTGTCTGCTAATGTGGAAATTTTGAATTTTCTCAATTTGACCAAGGCTAAGTCACATAGAGTCTTTCTTGCTCCACTTCTCAACACTCCCTCTTAGCAAGAAATGGATTATCAAACATCCCTATCCTTCACCTGTGGAATTCAAACTTCCCTCTTGACAAAGCCTTTTTCAATATGTCAACATCTTGTTCCTTAGTCGGAATGTATTGTAGCAACATCCTCCTCCTCTACACACAGTCCCACAAATGATGATACCAGATAAATATATGCTTGGATTGATCGTGAAATACCAAATTCTCATAGAGCTTAATGCAACTATGATTATCACAATAGATCAAATTTGGATCCATCTCCTGACCAAACAATCCCACAAGTATTTGTCTCATCCAGATCGCCTCACATGTTGCTTGACTTGTAGTCATGTGTTCAACTTCTGCTGAGCTGAGTGCCATAGACCTCTACTTCCTGTTGTGCCAGGAAATTGTTGTGGACCCAAAACTAAAAATTTCACTTGATGTAATCCTTCATTGAGATGGACTCCCTTCCCAATCTACATCTGTGAAGCCATGCAACTTCACTCCCTCTATCTATTTGTACCATAATCCATATTGGGTAGTGCCTCTCATGTATTCCAATACAATTTTGTTGCCCTAACCATAGCTTGGCTTAGCTAGTTGACTGCATATCGGAAACATGGTCATGTGTTCACAAGATAAATCGATGAACTCACTAACTGTCAATAATTGGTAGCATCAACCTCTTCACCTGAATTGGAATTCTCCTTCCTCCAGTTGGTCGCTAGAGGTGTCTCCATGGGCTTACAACTCTCCATGTGAAGTCTATGCAGTATCTCAGTGACATACTTTCCTGGAGACACAAATAATTCCCCATCACCTTGCCATACTTCCAGCCCGAGGAAGTAGTGCATGGGACCCATGTATTTCATCTCAAATTCCCTTGCAAGGTTCTCCTTGCAAGAGTTGATCAGTTTTTGATCACCTATAGGTCTATCAAAGGAAAATTGCCAGTCTTACAAGTCAGATTCTCCATCGTTGAAAAGCCTAGTGGTTGACATTGACTTCACAGGTTTTTCAGTTTTACCCTCACAAAATACCATGGAAAATTTTAGGGGCTAATAATTGTAGGTGGGCTAATTTTCCATGCTTTTTCCAAAAAAATATTCGCCAATTTCCATTTTTTTTTAATTTATTCACCCAAATTTTATAGTATAAAAATATTTTACCCTTAAAATCGCCAAAAAATTATATATATACTAATATAAAATGATTATAAAACTAAATAGTTTTACAAAAATAACAACAATTTTTTTACAATTTACATATTGGGGACTACTAAGATTCGCCAGTTTTTAAACTTTAAGATAAATGTCCATCCTTAAAATTTTCCCTACAAAGCACTCCTGAAGACACAACTAAACCTAAATATTTAAAGGGAAAGAAGCCAATAACATAGGAAAGGGAAAATGAGCATGCACCTGAAATTTTGAAAAAGGGAAATAGGCACACTAGGACAAAAACAAGCTATGATATAAGTTCAAGCTCAAAAGAAACCCAAATTTAGCTAACTAGGTCACTGACATAGATGATGTGTCTTTGAAGGACTTAGTTATAAATAAGAAATTCACAAAATCTAAAAAATCTCTTGTAGAATCTAAGAAAAAAATCTGCAAGCCCTCACAATAAAAAAGATGAACAGGTTGCCAAAGAAAATCACATGGAGACTAGGAAGAAACATATAGAGAGATTAAACAAGTCATATGTATTACTCAAGGCTGTCAAGGTATTAGAACCTTTTTTATCCACATGTTTAAGTGAAAAACTCAGTTGTTGCATTTTGTTGATATTCGGCCTACCAGTTTTGTATACACCATGAGAATCATGAGAGTTGACAATGCCCTTGTCAGCAATTTTTGAAAGGCTTGACAGTGTGTCTGTCAACCATTTTGAACAAACTACACATACCGGGTAGTAAACAAAACCTACAGGAAAATCTTGACAACGTGCCTGTCAGCAATTTTGAAATAGAAAAATCAGTCAATTAAGGACACCTACAGGAAAATTTCGACATCATGCCTATCAATTTTTTTTCCAAAAAATGAAATAGCGACACGGACATTCCCGTTGTCAGAAATATTTGAAATATTGACCTCCAGGTTGTCATCTACATATCATATCAGAAAATCAGTAATGAAAACAAGATGTCTATCCGCGATTTTTCCATAAAATTCAAAGAACATCAGAGATCATTTACAGAGGGAGTTGTTTTGTGGAAATAAAAGAGATCAGCTACAGATGGACCTATTCTATTTTCTAGCTAAGAAGTTGATTAGATCACTTTATTTTTACCTAGATTTAAGCAGATTTGCCTATAGTTTTTCTAGGGTTTGTTAGATATTTTTTGAATCTATCTTTTCAGTGCATGAACTTAAAAGATATTTTTAATATCTCAGTATTGTAATTATGAGGATTCTATTATTTTTCAAACTGTTATGTAAAGCTCTATAAAGACAATTTATAAATAATGAAACAGGGTTGGAAATCATTTGAAAAACACTTGTAGTCTAAATATATTTGAGCAATATTGAATGTATTTAAAGTTTTAATGAGAAGCTAGTAGAAAATTTATGTGTTACATCTCCCTGTCAATATTTCTCTATCATATAATTGTGTTCTTCCATGTATGATAAAGTTATTTTATAAGATCGGATTTCATTAATGCTCCTCTCTTAAATCATCAGTCTTTAATATTTGTTACTCTAGTCATTTATAAACTATGTTTTCCTCCAGTATCCTTTTCTTCTAAATCTCTCAAAATCTCAAAGAACGTGTTGCTTCCATGCTTTATATAGCTCGCTCATTAGATCCATGATTTAATTTGTTTAAGAACTGGACTCCATTCCCAGTGGTAGTTTTCAAAGATCACCCAACCAATTTATCCCTAGACCTAAATCTGGCCATCTGAACTCAATTTCAAAAGACCTTCTACTACAGTAACCATAGAGTAGTTGAGTTTTACAGAGAGATTCCCCTCCTATTTGAAGGGCCAGATTCACCCTAAAATAGGTTTTTAGGTTACCTTAAGGTTCTCCCCTATAGCTAGGGTTTTCCCTAAGTCATAACATTTTTGCGTCTTTTCTGGGGAACAAAAAGCATCCCCCCCCCCCCCCTAACGATTTTATTATTTAAGATCATATATCTGAGAGGAAAAGGAGATTTGTGTCTCAATTTGGCTGCAAGTAGTTTTCTCTAGAAACTCCACATTATCACCTGAAGGGTTCTTACTGATAGATTTATGGTTCATAGAGGTGTCTATATTTGAAGGAATCATGATCTGAATCTGCCAAAAATTCTGTCAAGCCCATAAAATCTGTTCAGAAAGAGAATTTCCAAGAAATCAGGATTTAGAATATAGAATTCAATAACTTCAAGTTGTTACAACTAAATCCGTGACTTTTCCATATTCTATTCCAGTACTTTCAGTTACAAAGACACCTCCATCTTCTATTGGATCTCATAGTCCTGGGCCATCAGCTTTAGTTAAAAAGCCTTAGTTTCCCTCTACATCTACTTTCCAAAATCCTATTGTTGCTACACCTAGCATAATGTCTGCTATATATTCTCCATTGAACCTTCAAGGTTCGTTGCATGATCTTCCTGAAAACTATGGACAACGACTTATTCAATTTGATGGTATGTGGTATTATAAAACTCAAAAGCATGTAGACAAACTCAATGATTTCATAGATCTTGAGGAAGTTGACCATGAAGATGTAAATCTCAAACTATTTGCACAAATCCTGTTAGGCAAAGTAAATAAATGGTTTAGACCTTTACCTGCAACATAGTATTAATAATTTTGAGCAGTTTGAACAAAATTTTCTTGACTTATGGGAGGTCAAGAAAAACTCCCTACAGATCTTAGCCGAGTATAATACACTCAAGAGGAACCCAGGGGAATCTGTACAAGAATTCACAGTCAGATTCAATAAAATTTATAATTCTATTCTTGTTGAAGTTAAGCATCCTCCTAGTTTATCATTAGTACATTTTCCTGATTGTTTTGATGTTGATTTGGCCTATCGACTAATAGAAATAAACTCTATTACTCTAGTACAAATCCAGAGAAACACAATTGGAGTAGAAGCCAATTTTTTGGAAAAGAAGACAAAAAAGAAAGATGAAAAACATGTAGGTTTCAAAGAAGAGTCATCCTCATCCCCTTATTTAAAATTTGATGTAATGTTGAAAACTATGGAGACGCTAGTGGATAAATTGACTCCCCCGTGAAATGAGAATAAACCTCAAGTCTAAAATACAAATTTTATGAGAGATTAGGGTGCTTAGAATAACCCTAGAGAGAAGAAATCCCCTTAAGAATAACATCCCATTATTTGGCCTCCATTTCCAGAAGTATTTGTTGATGAAGAAATCAACGATAACGAAGATCAGCAGATTGGATGCTTGGATGACAAAGAAATCCAAGTTTTTGCTACCAAAGAATAACATGACCAGTCTGTTGGGCGTTCAAGAGTAAAGGACAACGTGCATCCGTGTGATTAAATTCAATATCAGCAAGGGTACAATACTGTGGTGGAATATTTTCAAAGACAGTTTAGTCTTATAGGCTGGAGTGTTCCTATTAAAGCTCAACCACCGAAAACAACAGTTGAACAATAAGCTGAGCTAAGAAGAGAGATCTTGAGAAGACCAGAGGAGGCGAAGAAGGACAAACTAGAGGAGCCAAAGAAGGATAATGTGAAGGAACCAATGAAGGACACTAATATGCTGATAAAACATCATAAATTTTCAATCTAGAGTCAAAAATTAGTAAGTTAAAAGTTTCTATTCCTTTTGTATAGCTCTTAAAAAATGAACAATATAGGAAAAGGATTTCTACTATGATTAAAGGTCCATAAAATATTCATCTCAATATAATCTCTCAACACTCCTTGAACTTGGATGATGGTGCCCCTGAATTTGTATTTGGTCCACACGTCACAAGTGCAAACGATGGCATACCCCTATTTTATGTAAGCCTAAATATGCATGACTTGATCCTTCACAATTCCATGTTAGATTCTATAGCCTTGCATAATCTCATGCCCAAATCAATCATGTACCATCTAGGACTCCAAATTACTAGACCCTATAAGGATTTTTTCTCCTTTGATTCAAGAAAAGTAAAATGCATAGGACTGATTAAAGATTTAGTTTTCACTCTATCTCAAATTCCTGCCAAAAGTGTTTTTATGGATATAGTAGTAGTCGACATCCCTGCCATATTTGGCATGTCGTTGTCTTGATCTTGGGAAGCAATATTCGGAGGAAATTTACAAATGCACATGTCCTACGCCTCTATACCATTTTTTGGCGAAATGAGGAGACTGTACCGAGAATTTAAAATGTCTTATTTGGTGAGTAGAAAAATGTAGCTAGACAACCATCCAATATATGCAGTAGATACAGAGTTAGGGTCACAAATATTTTTCAATGATGACTATTTTGAAGGTGAAACATCAGCAGCAAATGAAATTGGTTCTCAGCAAGAACAATCTCAATAAGAACAAATTTAGATCTTTTCTAGAGAAATATGGAAGTTGTATTTTTATGGGTCCACATGTGAGAAAGGTTTGGGAGTAGGCGTATGGATTATTCCACCTGATTGTATAACTAAATTTCATTCTTTCAAACTTTATTTTGACTGCACAAACAATGTGGTGAAGTATGAAGCTCTTATTATTGGATTAAATCTGTTACGAGAGAAGAAAGCACAAAAAATTCACATCTTTAGAGATTTGAAACTAGTTGTGAATCAAGTTAATTATGTTTTTCAAACTAAACATCTAAGAATTAGGGCTTACATAAATGAATTTTGGGATCCATTTTCAAAATTATTTTCTGAGCATGAAGTTTCACTGATACTAAGGAAGAAGAATGGGATTGCATATTCCCTAGCTAAAGCTGCTAGCACATTTAGATTTTTGTTGTATTCATTTGAAAATAATGAAATAAATATTAGATGTCTGCCTTCAATTCTCGATAATACAAAGCATTGGATGGTTTTGAAGATGATCAACAGATCAGAATATTTCTGGAGAGAACGGACAAATTTCTCATCACCCTAATAGAAAAACATGGAGAGGAAATTGCAAAAAATAATCTTGAAGCATTAGGCTTCTTCAATGTTGTAGCAGGAAAAGAGATCATTCAACTGGCTAATAATTTCATCCCTAGAGGTCAAGTACCTTTATAAAGGTTTTTTTATTTTAATGATGTCGCTATGAAGCCAAGAATTCTGCCAAGTGAAGGAGAGATGGAAGATTATAACTTGGGCACTAAAAGTGAGCCAAAGACAGTCAAAGTTTCCAACACTTTGAAGGAAGAACAGAAAACACAATATGTAGATTTATTAAGGGAATTTGTTGATATATTCATTAAGAGGTACAAATATTTGAATATTTATGACCAGTCTATCATCTAGCATACCATACCTCTGAAGGGAAATGAGAAGCCATTCAAACAAAAGCGAAGGAGGATAATTCCTAAGTTGTTGCCTCTCATTGAGAAAGAAGTAAAAATGTTTATGGATGCAAAAATTATCATTCCGCGTAGGTTTTCTAATTGGGTAGCTAATCTAGTGCTAGTAAGGAAGAAAAGTGGGGAAATTCACCTTTATGTATATTTCCGAAATTTAGACAAAGTTTCATTGAAAGACAACTAACCTTTACCGAAAATGGATCACATTCTACTAAAGGTGGTGTGTGCGGAAAGGATTTCTATGTTAGATGGGTTTTCAGGAAACAATCAAATCATAGTAGACCCAAATGATCAGGATAAGACCACATTCACTACACCTTGCGGTACGTTCATGTACTCTAAAATTCCATTTAGGCTCGTGAACGTGGGAGCTACTTTTCAGCGCACCATGGAGGTCACCTTTGACAACAAAAAAGAAAAATTTGTAGTGATATATCTAGATGATATTACAATATTTTCAAAGTCAGAAGTAGCCCACCTGAAACACCATAGGGCATTTTTTTAAAAATGCAGGGAGTTCAGAGTCTCTCTTAATCCAAAGAAATCCCATTTTTCCATGAGATAAGGCAAGCTGGAGGGAAATATAGTGTCAAAATATGGTATCGGAATAGACCCCAGTAGGGTGACAACAATTCAGCAAATTGAGAATCCAAGGAACAAGAAAGAGGTCCAATATTTCTTCAGTAAAGTGAATTTTCTGTGTCATTTCATTCCGAATTTTGCATAAATTTTAAAGCTAATGACAAGGATGCTTAAGAAAGGCAACGAAATAAAATGATCTGAGTAGATAAAATTTTATTTGGATTGAATCAAGAGAGCACGAAGTCAAGAACCTGTACTCATCATTCTAGATTTCTCAAAATATTTCATGATATTTTCTTTGGCTTTTGAACACACTATTTCTGGTGTATTACTTTAAAAGAATGAGACAGGTCAAGAACACCCTATTTCCTTTTTTAGCAAAGCAGTGAGGGATGTTTAACTAAAATACAATATTTTAGACAAACAAACATACACTCTGATCAAAGCTCTTAAATATTTTCGATTTTTTATTTTATATTCTCATATCATTTCATATTTACCAAATGTTGCAATTAAAAGTATTTTAGTACAACCTGATAGTGATGGCCAAAGAGGAACGTCGATTGCGAAAATGATGGAGTTCAACATGGAAATTAGACCAAAGAAGTTGATTAAAGGACATAGTATCACTAAGCTTATGACTGAAACAAATATTGATGTTTTTGGTATAAATTATGTTTTAAAATTGTCAGATGTGTCATATAAAGAGCCAATAATTAGAGCTGAAGATGGTTTAAGTGAAATTCCATGGAATGCTAAAATTGTTTATATTTTACAGAATTTACAAGTACCACCAGGAATAGATAGAACACGGGCTAGGTCTTTAAGATTGAAGTCTGCTAAATATTGTCTTTTTTATGGTTACCTATATTGGAAACATCCCCAAGGAATTTTTTTGAACTGTCTGTTAGATTAGGAAGCTAAACAGATAAGTAAGGAGTTTCATGAAGGAACATGTGGTGGGCATCATTATTTGAAGACCACAACAGATAAAATCCCAAGGGTTGGATTTTACTAGCCCACTTTTTTTCTGACACCAGGAAAGAGGTAGTTTCATGTCACAAATGCTAGTCGTTCAAGAGAAAATCAAAACTAATGCCATCACCTTTGAAATCAATCTCTGTAGAGGCACCGTTTCAGCAATGTGATCTCGATTTCATAGGTGAGATCCATCCAACATCATCAACACACCATAAATGTATCCTAACAGGGACTGATTATTTCACAAAATGGATTGAGGCACTTCCCAATAGGCAAGCTACAAGCCTTGTAGTGATTCAATTCTTAGAAAATATCTTGTCTATATTTGGCTGTCTAAGAAGAAAAATCATTGATAGTGCACAATGTTTCAAATCTAAAAATTTGGTGAAATTTTGTTAAGATTATCATATTTTACTTAGCCATTCTACAACCTATTATCCCCAAGGTAATGGACTTGCAAAATATTCCAATAAGAGTCTAGTCAGAATCATTAAGAAATTGTTAGAGGACAAAAAAAAGTCTTGGCACACAAAGCTTAAGTTCACCCTGTGGGCAAACAAAGTAAGTACCAAAAGGTTAATCAATACTTCCCCTTTTAAGATAGTATATGGTACTAATGCGTTGTTTCTAGTTTCAATTGGGATACATGTTATGAAATATTTGAAAGAGTTGGGAGAATAATCAAATCAGTTGCAAAAAAGAATAAATCAGCTAATTGAAGTACAGGAGGTTAGGGAAAGGGTGTATGAAAAACATCAACAAGTGCAAGATCATATCAATAAATTTTTTGGCAGAAAAATGAAAGAAGATGATTTCAAAATCTAGGACCTCGTTCTAAAATGGGATGCACACATTGAGGATAAAGGCAAGCATGGAAAATTTTAGAACTTTTGGAAGGGACCATACAAAATCGCAACATTCCGAGGGAAAAACAACTTCATCTTAGACGACCCACAAGGAGAAGATCTACCTAGAGGCCCAATAAATGGACGGTTTCTAAAACATTATATTTCCTGAAAGCTTAATAATTTTAATTTTTCATTTGAAATATCCATACCTTTTCAAAATATCTTGTAAGTGTGGATGAATTCTCTAAAGGACCTCAAGCCCAAAGTGAAGGCCCTGAGGTCCTATTATTATTCATTGGAAATATAAAAAAAAAAATTAGAAAAGTAGTAGTATTTTATTTTCAAGTTCAGATTCTGTAAAATCATCTTTTTAATATGAGGTATTATTTCTCCACATATTTTATTTTCAGTTAAATTTTGGAATGGATGAGGAAACTGATCTATGGGGAAGTTCTTGTTGCCATTAGTGATCGAAAGAATCCCCGTGGAGCTAGTTATTATCATAAAAAATTTCATTTTTGTAAAATGCTCAGAGCTACATTATCAACATTTAAGGTTGTAATAAAAATTTAATACTCTTGGCAGTATTTCGGGTCCCGACATGGTTGGAAAGTGAATATCGCTGACAACGAGAATATCATTATTTTTCATTTCTCCGATAGGCCAATTGTCATCGATTATTATTTTTTTAAATATTTAAAGTGTTGATTGTGATAACCACGTCAACATCAGTATTTTGAGCATAGGTGTCTCTATTATTATTGAAAATGATAAAGTATGAATTCGATCGTGCTTACCTTATGTAATAATTAAAAGTACTATATGATCTGTTTCATTGTAATTATGGATCATGATTTACAAGCATGGTAAAGGTTGATGTTAGGTTTAATATGACACTAATGCAGGTTCACCGTATCAATACAATTGTATTGGTAAATGGTTCTGGTTTCCACTTGGCGTTTAAAACAATTTTTACTATGGCAACCTGGCAGCAAATCCCGTAGAGAGTGCCAGCCAAAATGGGAAATGGAAGAATGATAGACCGAACTGAACCTAAAGAGACAAAATTATTGAATGTTTACCATGATCTCCTACTTTTTTTCCAGCATGCAGGATGGATTTGGTTTTTCTACCGATGTTCTAATTATCACGATTTAGTAGCCCAAGTGTTTGGAGCAGGTTTCAATGAGAGCCATGTAAAGGTCGGTGGTTTAGAATTTAAAGTTATAGAACACATTGTTTCCAAAGCCATAACTATTCCCATCGACGGATACATAGCTTTTCATAGCCATATCCTAGTAGGCATAGGTGTTCCATCATTTTTCAAAGAAGAGCACAAAGCGAGGAAATGGAAAGTCTGGGTTCAAAAGGATTGGCTGCAAGACAAATGGTATGCTCCCCTGCGGCTTTTCCAACATTATTTTACTTGTGAGGGTCGTTATAATAGAATCAATCTGTATCGTTTATGTTTCCTAGCACATTTGGATGGGAAAATTAGGATTAATCCCTATTTTTGCTTGTTAGAGAGCCTCAAGCACATGGCTGCTAGATACAGGGCTTGGACTAATCCCTCTTCACATTTTTTTTATCACAAGGCATTAATTAAGTTGTTAATAGAAATTTAGTTGGTAAATCTTAATAGAACCTGGGATCATTTTCTTTTCTGGGGAGGGTTCCAGCCTTAGCCTGCCAGAAGGAAAATAAGTAGACCTCGAACCATCAGGAGGGTAATGAAACCTCGGGCTCAAGATCTTGTTCAGACTCCAATTATGTTTTAAAATTAATAAGCCCCACCTTCCTCAGCTTCCCCAAAAATTCCCAAGTTATATCAAAGGAAAACTGCTCGATCTCACAAATCAGAGTCTCCATTGTTGAAAATCCCAGAGCTTGACTTTGACTACATAGGTTTTTCAATTTTACCCTTAGAAAATACCCTTACAGACACAGCTAAACCTGAATATTTAAACGGAAAGAAGGCAATAACATAGGAAATGGAAAATGAACATACACATGAAATTCATAAATAGGGTAATAGGTACATTAGGTCAAAAAACAAGCTACGATATAATTTCAAGCTCAAAAGAAACCCAGAGTTAGCTAACTAGGTCATTGACATAGATTATGTGCCTATGAAGGAATTAATTATAAATAATAAATTCACAAAATATAAGAAAGGTCCGATAGAATCTAAGAAAAAGTCTGCAAGCCATCACAAGAAAAAATATGAATAGGTTTCCAAAGAAAATCCCATCGAGACTGGGAAGAAAAATAAATAGAGATTAAACAAGTTGGATGTGTTACTCGAGGCTTCCAATACCCTCAACTAATATTTCACGATATCAGAACCATTTCTGTCAACTTTTTTAAGTCAAAAACTCAATTGTTGCATTGTGTTGACAGTCGACTTGCCAGTTTCGTATACACCATGAGAATCAGGAGAGTTGTTAATGCCCTTGTCAGCAATTTTTCAAAGGATTGATAGTGTGTATGTTATCTATTTTGAACAAAGTACACATACCAGGTAGTAAACAAAACCTACAGGAAAATCTTGACAACATGCCTGTCAACAATTTTGAAACAGAAAAACCGATCAATTAAGGACACCTACAGGGAAATTTCAGCAGCGTGCCTGTCAATTTTTTTTCCAGAAAATAAAATAGGGGTGTTGACATCTCCATTGTCAGCAGTATTCAAAATATTGACCTCCTAGTTGTCATCTACATCTCATATCAGAAAATCATTAATACAGACAATCTTCTTGTCAACGATTGTTCCAGGAAAATCAAAGAACAACGAAGATCATTTACAGAGGGAAATGTTTTGTGGAAACAAAGGAGATCAACTACAAAGGGACCTGTTCTGTTTTCCAGCTAAGTTTTTGATTAGATAACTTTGTTTTTTCCTAGATTTAAGCATATTTGACTATAGTTTTTTTAGGGTTTGTTAGATATTTTCTGATTCTATCTGTTCATTGCATGAACTTAAAATATATTTTTAATATGTTAGTATTGTAATTATGAGGATTCTATTATTTTTTAAACTATTATGTAAAGCTCTATAAATACAGTTTATGAATAATGAAACAAGTTTGGAAATAATTTGAAAAACACTTGTGTAGTCTAAATATATTTGAGCAATATTGAATATATTGACAATGTTAATGAGTAGTTAGTAGAAACTTCATGTGTTACATATCCCTGTCGGTATTTCTCTGTCTTATCATTGTTTTCTTCCATGTCTTAGAATGTTAGTTTATGAGATTCTATTTCAATTATGCTCCTCTCTAAAATTATCGGTCATTAATATTTGTTACTCTAGTAATTTATAAACTATTTTTTCCTCTAGTATCCTTTTGCTTCCATGCTTTATACATCTCTCTCATTAGATTTTTTATTTCATTTGTTTAAGAACTGAACTCCATGCCCTATGGTAGTTTTCAAAAATCACCCAATGAATTTATCCCTAGACCTAAATCTGGCCATATGAAATCAAATGCAAAATACTTTCTACTACAATGACCATAGAGTAGTTGAGTTTTACAGAGAGATCCCTCTCCGGATTGAAGGGCCAGCTTCAACCTAAAAGAGTTTTTGAGGTTACCTTATGGTTTTTTCCTGCAGCAAGGGTTTTCCCCCAGTGATAATATAATGGATGAATACCTTGCTATAGGAGAAAAGGTTTCCTCATAGTCAATTCACTCAACTTGAGAGAATCCTTTGGCCACAAATCTGGCCTTATACTTCTCTGTGATTTTTTCTTCTACGTGCTTAACTTTGAAGATCCATTTCCAACCCACAACTAATTTTTCTGTCAAGCTTGGGATCAATTCCCAAACACTGTTCTTTATGATGGATTCGTATTCTTCCACCATTGTGTCAACCCAAAATGGTTTCTAAACTTCTTCCTCAAAATATCACGAGTTAGTCTCTACAAGCTTAGTCGTTAGAGCCATGTAGCTAGTGTACCTCTCAAGTGACCTCCTTTGCCTACACAAATTTTAAGGGGCTCCCAGATTTATCCCTCACAACCTGCACCAAACTATTAGTTTCTCTAGTTCTCTTTCTACCTTCTCTGGATGGTTCTACTTGAGTGAATGTCTGCACTATGCCTCCTCTCTATTCCTCCATTTGTGATTTCTCCACAGTTTTGAGAGGCTCCTCCTAAGGTTCCTCCTTTGGAGCTAAAAGCTCCTCTTCTGGTCGAATTTGAATCTCCCTCTCATGAGAGAATCACATTGCTTTCTCCTCATAAAAATTTACATCCCTTCACACAACTGTCATTCTAAGGGAAGGTAAGTACACTCGGTAATTGTGTGGAGTTTCAATGTAACCCAAAAAAAATCCCAACTTTGTTGTTTCCTCAAGTTTCTTCCTCAAATATTTGGAGACATTATAGTAAACAAAGGTTCCAAAAATTCTGAAATGAGAACTTTGACTTTCTCCCCTAGAAAGCCTCCTTCACTGTAACCATACCAAGAATCCAATGAGGACTCCAGTTCTTCAAGTTGGCTGCTATGATACATGCCTCTTCCCACAAATGCAGTGGAAAACCTTGGTCATGTAGCATAGCTCTCGTAGCTCCCACAATTCTCTGGTTCTTTCTCTCAGCTACCCCATTCTTTTATGGGTTGTGGGGAGTTTCCATTTCTCTTCAAATTCCTTCATGGGCACAAAATTCCTTTAAGTGATTCACTTTCATTTTTCACCCTTGAGAGCCTTCCCCTTCTTAACGATCTCTTTATCAACTAGTGCATTGAATTTTATAAATTTTGAGAATGTCTCATCCTTCTTCCGCATGAAGAAGATCCAACACTTTCTTGAGAAATCATCAATAAAAATAACATATTACTTATGTTTGGAAGTGGAGGTTGTTAGGAAGGGTCCACAAACATCATAATGGACTCTCTCCAAGAGTGCATTTGCTTTGTTGTCTTGATCATGGAATATTTATTTTACATACTTCCCCAAGATACAACCCTTGCATACATCCTGCTACTCAAGTGATTATTTAGGGAGGCCAGTGGTTATTTTCTGCATAATTTTAAGGATGCCATGGTGCCAATGACCAAATATTTTGTGCCAAAGTTCACCAACATCTCAACTCTGCACTTTCTTTGCCTTTCTGCTTCATGCAGCACAATCTTCCACATCAAGTTTATATAGGTTCTTCACATGAACCATGATATTCTCAACCTGTCTAGTGGCTATGTGTCTCAAAAATTCTTTCCCTTTACTAAATATTACATCACAAACACAATCTTCCAAAATTTCTATAGAGATGAGGTTCTTATTTAGGTCTGGTACAAACATGACATCTTTGAGGAAAAGAGGGGATCCCGAATGCTAGGCTTAAAGGTTATTGTACAAATATCAGTAGCACTTTACCTTCCATCGTCCCCAAGCTAAATATGCATATGGAGATCTTTCTCCTTGAATTCACTGAAAAACTCTCTACACCTTGTCATGTGGAACGAGGCACATGAGTCTAAGTAACACACACTCTTAATCATAGTTTTTCCCATGCATACGATCAGTGTGAATTCTAACTTGAACTGTGAAGCCAATGCTTCACCTGTTGTTCCTCTCGAGTTCTTCTTGCTAGAATTTTTGTGTGGAAACTTTGTATCACAATGCCCGGATTCATGAGAATTGAAGCATTTTATTTTAGAAAATTCATTCTTGTTGCCCATTTTGCTGGATTCTATTTTGGTTTTATATTTCTTCCCATTTACCTTCTTTCCCTTTCCAACCAATGAAAAAAAAAAACCATCCTCTCCCTTAGATGAAACTCCATCTTTGGTATTTCTCCTTATTTCTTCTTGTACCAAATCATACCATAAGAATTCCCAATTCAGTAATTTCTCCCTCCCTTTCACCGAGTCTTGGTAGCTATGCTAGGATTTTGGAAGGCCTAAAAGAGCTAGGCTCGCCATTTTATTTTCTGCAACATTCACACTAACCCCTCCAAGCTCATCCCTAACTTCTGTAAATATGGTGAGATACTGTGGAATAGTATCATTCTTCGGCATCTTAATTTTCCAAAGTCTGTCTTTAAGGGCCAGTTTTCTATGGCACTGCTATTCTCAAATAGGTATGTTAGTGTCTTCGTCATTACAAAAGGAGTTTCCTTTCCATGGATATTTGAGAAATTGTGGTCTCTCACTCCCTCCAAGATTATTCTCCTCACCTTGGCTACAAATTTCTTCCATTAGGCTAGGTTATGTGCATCAGCTAATCCTGGTTTTGGAATGTTTTTCTTAACATATTCCAGCAATTCATTGTCATCAAGCACTGCCTCCATGCGATCCTTCCAGGAAATTAAATTTGAGCTACATTCCAAGGCATACTCTAATCTCAGTCAATTGAAGGCAATTATCCCAACTCTGAGGAAACTCTGCTACACTGAAGCTGCAAATTCGAACTTCCCGAGGAACAACTATGAAATTATTGTTCTTATGTGAAGAATTCTTTGATACCATGTATAAATATGGTGATATAATTGCAACTGCTCAAGAAATTTGATCTAAATCCAGAGGCACAATCCTACTCTACTGCTCTGAAGAAACTAATTCAAAATTTAGAACAACATTCGCAAACATGCATAAATCACATACACAAGTACACAGATGTATCTAGAGGAAACCAAATGGTAAAAACCCCTTAAGCCTTCTTGCATTAATCATATGAATAGAGAATATATCACAGTTTCTAGCTCCAAATATGAGCTCAACCTACTAGAGAATAATTGTTCTCTTTGCTCAATGAGAATCTCTGACCTAGACTTAGTCAATTTTTGCCCCCACCTGAGCTCTTATTTCCTTGTGCAAAAATTGAGGATTTAGCCCCTGTTATTTAGGAATTTCCTCCAAATTTATTGCATAATTCCCAATGATTGATCACTAATCGCATGGAACACATGCACCCTAAATACTAGTCTACAATTAATGTTACATTGCCTTGGAATCTCCACCACGACTGAGAAATTCAAATTCCTTGCATCCATGAGCTATTTTTTGTTGATTGATCAGTTAACTAGATGATCCTTGAGTTAGACTAATGTCCCATTGCAAAACTAACCTCTAGCTATTTCTATCAACTGTTAGAACTAGTTTAACTGAGTACAACTAGAAATAACTAAACTCGATTGTTATGATTTAGAAATCAACACATGCAAACTGAACTCCAAGCCCACTATCTCAAATTTATTAAGCTAATTGAGTTACAAGAGCCATGTCACACTAGTTAATTGCTTCCAAGTTGTTTGCTGACGTGGAAATTTCTAATTTTCTCAATTTAACCAAGGCTAAGTCAAATTGAGTCTTTCTTTCTACACTTCTCAACAACCTTACTTATTTAAAAAAATTTGATAAATATGTTGGTGAAAAAGGAATATATGACAGGAAAACAAAAAGAGTTCTCCCACACCTAGTTATATGAATCATATCCTTGCATATTTAAAAATGTTTAATCAATTTTTTGGTGAAAAATGAATATATGAAAGGAAAACAAAAGGAGTTCTCCCACACCTAGTTATATTTAATCATAGGGTAAGCCAAGGAAGGAAACTTTCCACAAGGAACTTCAACAAAAACAAGGAAGGTTGCGAAGCAGCAAGTCCCTGTCGCTAAGTAAAATGAAAACACAGTAAGGGAGCCAGAGACTTTGAAACCATCATACCCATTTTTCTACGAATAGTTGTTCCCGAATTGGATGCAAGCGAGTCCGCTTATGGCTAAAGGCCAAAATTGGGAAGTAAGTATGGGAGGAAAAAATCATAAACCCAATACAGAGAATGGAGAAACGTATAACGAAAACATGCCTCAACATTAAAAGACGAGTATTAGAGCTAATAACATAAACCCAATACATAGAACAGAAAAAAAATTATGTTCAATGCATGCCTAAAAATAAATAGCTCCCTCTTATCGTTCTGAAAATGCCTAGAAATTATACTCAAATCGAAAATAATAAAAAGAAACTACAAGCCTCCTTGGCTAATTTGTGACTAGATATCATAATACTTGTACATGATGCACCATTTCTTTCCTTTAACTGTCAATTGGAACATCCCAGTAATGAGTGTAACTTAGCCATTCATCTAAGCAAATCGATTTGAACCCCATAAAAGGATCCCTTAGGATAATCAAATCCTGCAACGCTTGTATTTAAGCGGTTTCTCCATCATTTTCCATAGAAGCATCAATCCAGGGCTAGGTTTAATTAAATCACAACCTAATACAAAGTTAAGATCTTGAATTGAAAGCATGAGTTCATTTTTATGTCACGAGGATAAATTGGTTGAAAACAAGGAGTGTTAAATCCCCTCGCACATGAAACCTCGTTTGCCCATAAATTAATGAATCTTTGACCTCGTTTCACATGCCTAGGAGGTTACATGGAAATTCAGTTTTGTTACCAAGTGATTTTTACAATAAAAATAGAAAAATCATAAATGAGAGGAATAATTCAAGTAGGTGATATGTGTAATGAAGGTTTATAACCGATCCTCCAAAGGTAGTGCGATGCAATCAAAACAATGGTGAAATTTAATAAATGTACATGTTATAAATTTCTCTATCTATTTCCAACGACAGGTGTTGGAAGGAGAGGCACAGTGCCTATGCAGAGAAAAAAGCCTTTTCCTTTCTTGTATTTTTCCAATGGAGCTGGTGGATGATGAGACAAAATGTTGCAGAATCAGCTAGAGAAAGAAGAGATGGATGCCAATATGATATTGAACAGCATAAAAGTGAGTGAGGTCACCCAAAACAAGTGTAGGCTAGTGGAGGTGCCATACACAGTGAGTGTAGCTGACACTCTCAATGCATTGCTTGCAAACAGACTACTGGTGCATCCGGCTCTCGATCCAGAGCTACTAGTTCAACAACTGCTATTGATGGTGGTATTGGTGCTTCAATAACATCCTCAAGTTGTTCTGTCTGTTTCCAATGACAGGTGTTGGAAGGAGAGGCACAGTGCCCATGTAGAGAACAAAGCCTTTTCCTTTCTCGTATTTTTCCAGTGGAGCTGGTGGATGATGAGACAAAATTTTGAAGAATCAGCCAGAGAAATAAGAGATGGATGCCAATATGATATTGAACAGCATGAAAGTGAGTGAGGTCATCCAAAACAAGCGCAGGCTGGTGGAGGTGTGTTGTGCTATGCAACAACTCCCCCCATTTTTATTTTCAAAATAATCTAGACCTTTGATAAATAAAAATAGGGACCCTTCTTAAAAATATATTTTTGTCTTTTCATAAAAATCAAACTCCAAAAAACATCATCGCTTTTATTAAATAAAAAATAAATAAAAACAATTAAAAAAACATCCTTATCGCAAATCGCATTCCGCATAAATATTTTCTTATTAAAAGTTAAAACAATAAAACAACGAAATCCCGATTTTGCGATCTCCAATTTGAAGTTTCGCAAGCGAAATTACAAATTTCATATCGCGGATTTACATTGTAAAACTTTAAGCAATTCTTACCAAAGTTCCGATATTGCGATTTTGCGATACTGCGACTTCTACAATTTTGCGATTTCATGATATCGTGAAATCGCATATTGCATAAAAAAAATGTAATCTACTTCATAAAGATAGATTCAAAGGGTGCGATGTGATGGATTTGACATGTTTTAAATAAAGGTTTTACGTGAAATAAATCATGTAAAAAACAATTAAGTGTGTTTCCTCATCCCAATGCAAATAGTTACTGTTTGGTTACGGATAATTAATGGAACAGCTGCTTCCCAGATCTTTTATTTTCGAATTGGTCATTTCAAATATATCTTCCATCATTTGATCACTATTCTATTTTTATAGGGATTTTCCTTCAAGATATGTCCATCCGCAAGGTAATGCAAAAGCACAGCGAATAGACTATTGCGGAAGAAGAATACACAGAAATTCCGCCAATAGTCTTAGATACAGTCTGCACTACTGATAGAGGTGCCATAAAGTGGCAAGCTATCTATACCATTCTTGAAGACGAAGAACCTGAAGTAGTGGAAGTTACGGCGACTGCCGATGATGTGACACCATCAAATTTACAGTTCAAAGATATTGCATGCTCTTTCCTCCATAGGATAGCAGCAAGGGCTACTCTTCTTCCATATATTGACATGATTAGATGGGTGCTCGACAATTCAACAATCAAAGACAGACAATTAAGAACCTTCAAGAATGATATTCTAGGTTCTTTCAGAGCTGAAGATCTGAAAATCATGTATAAGTTGCCCGACCTGCAAGACATCTACAACAGTCAGTGTAGAAATTTGAATAACTGATATATTATTCACCGAGATTCTCCTGATCACACACTATTTGACTTCATGCACAATACAGAATCTCTTCTACCATTGATCATTACATGCGGAAATAAAATCAATTGCATGCACACATTAAAGCCACAAAAATTCGCACATATGAACACAGTATGTAATGGGAAAGCTTAAAGCTGAAAACCCACAACTATTTGTATATTATATATGTAATAGAGATCATATAACAATCATTGTACAAATCTCCTCACAAGCTCTCAGTACAATCTCCAATTGCTACACACTAATCAATCTAGATCTAGCAAAACACATGCTCCAATCTCTGCCACTTGATAGCGTGCCTCTACTGCGCAATCCCCGCTGAAGAATGCCTCTTGATGAGCTTGAATTACCCCAGCCTTGCTCACACAGTCTTTATAGGAATCTCTACTGAGTGTTGGATGCAAACCATGCATCACTTATAGTCACAATTGATATTCATACTTGCCCTTTCACCTATCTCTGCACTGGTCTCCACTGAAACTGTCCATGCACTAAAGTTAACTGATGTATTCTTTAGTTGATTAATGAGTTTATAATTAGTGAATTAATTAATAATTAATTCACACCACTCTCACTAATTGTATCAATCAGTTAAAATAGATACAAATAGCTCAACTATGTTTAGATTAGTTAAACTGAATACAACTCCACTAACTTCCTCAATCAACTCCACCAAACTCTGTCACATGAGTTCTAACTGAAGTATCCATGCAATAACTCCACTTAACCCTCAGGAATAGCGTAATTCCTTCTGTCAGCTCCTGTGCCACATCTGTGCACTTAACTGAAGTGCTCCAAGAGAATAAGATAATGTTTATAGTCCAAATATTATTAAGAGCTAATAATATTAGACATATCTATTTTTAGACTGGCAATCTAAAAATAGATTCCACCCAATATGTCTAAAAATAGAAATCCATCTATTTTTCCAACTTGACCAACCATCCACAAATAGCATCCCGCAACTTATAGAACATGATCCATATGTCTAAAAATAGACATAGTCTAAAAATAGACTTTGCGACAAAAATCACCTATGTGGCCCCCACCTAGTTTAGGTGATCACTTTCCAACTAGGATCAGGAATGATGTTTCAGGATGCCTCCTTCACTGTTTCTTGTTGCAATCTTCAACACTCCCTCTCAACAAAAAAGGATTGTCTTTGCATGCGACATGCAACTCCATGCATTCACCCTGCAACATTCACAAGCGCCATGCAACTCCATGCATCTACTCTGCAACTCCTTTGAAACTGAATAGGCTCCAAACAACTCAATCAATCTGATGCATCTATCATCAAAGTCTTTGAATTTTTCTAGTACCAACTGCACTTGTCATCAGGAACCACTGCGTTGTTGAACTCTTGCACCCATGCACTCTTGCACTTGCTGTCAACTCTGATCCGCTCTCCAATATCCGACACTGTCACTTTGATCTGCCTACATCAATCCAACTGATCATGCTACTGCTACGCTGTGGGCACCTCGTAGCCAGGTTCAATTCATGATATCCACACCATCTCATGAATCCTTCCCAGAAATCTCCTCTTGGTATTACTCATGCATGTCGCCCCACCTCTCACCTGGTGGTATAGCTGCATGCACTCCCTCTGCCCATCTGGCACGAAATTTATCTGCATGAGTGGTTTCTTCCACTCCATGATCATCATCTTGTGGCTGCTCCACATCCCGAGGTTCACTCTTACCTGCATGCAAAACTTGCTCCCTCTCAGCATCAATTGCATGTCTTTCTTGCACTTCCCAACAGTAGGAAGCTCCGTAGACATCCCATCTACTTCAAGTCTGTAGAGATTCTTTGCTCGAATCCCAACCTTCTTGACTTGTCCTTCCTCATCCACACTAACTCCTACACTCTGAGGCTCATCCCTGCAGTGGACAAACTTTGTCAAGTATACCGGAATAGTGTCATTCTTCTCCATTTTTATTTTCCTGAGTTTATCCTAAAACTCAACCGCTTCAATTTTTAGCAATTGCTCCAATGATCAATATCGCTCTAATCCCACGTAGAAATTATATACAGTATGCATGTATATATCTGGACTCTCCTGATCTAACAATATTTATCTTCTTTCTAAATACAAAATCCTTCCACTATAATTCTTGCGGAAATTTAATCAACAATTGCAAAACACATGAAGCAATAAAAACACACATAACACAGTTGTTTAACGGGAAAAACTGAAGCTAAAAACCCCAAATATATATTATGTAACATGGAGATCATATAAAAATCTCATACAAATCATACAAAGCTTATCACAAGCTCTCAGTACAGTACAATCGTCATACACTAATCAGGAACAATCTTGCAAATCCATGCACCGATCTTGCCCTCCTGCTAGCCTGCCTCCACTGCGCAATCCAAGTTGATTACAAAGACCAATTCAATGTAATCCCACTCTCATTGACTGCGTTATTATCATTGGCAACTCCAATGTATATGTAGATGCAATTCATGCATCACTAATAGTCACAACAGATAGTCTATCTTTCCCTTTCACCTATCTCTCCACTGGTCTCCACTGAAACTGCCATGCACTGTAGTTAACTGATGTATTCTTCAGTTGATTAATGAGTTATTATTTAGTGAATTAATTAACTAATTAATTCACACCACTCTCACTAGTGTATCAATCGGTTAGACTAGATACAACTAGCTCAACTGAGTCTAACTAAGTTAAACTAAATACAACTCCACCAACTACTTCTCCAACTCCACCAAACTCTGTCACATGAGTTCTAATTGAAGTCCTCCATGCAATAGCTCCAGTAAACCCTCAGGAATAGCGTAATTCCTTCTGTCAGCTGCTGTGCCACATCTGTGCACTTAACTGAAGTGCTCCAAGAGAATAAGATAATGTTTAGAGTCCAAATATTATTAAGAGCTAATAATATTCGACATATCTATTTTTAGACTGAAAATCTAAAAATAGATTCCGCCCAATATGTCTAAAAATAGAAGTCCATCTATTTTTCCAACTTGACCAACCATCCACAAATAGCATCCTGCAACTCATAGAATATGATCGACATGTCTAAAAATAGACTTTGCGCCAAAAATCACTTGTGTGGGCCCCACCTAGTTTAGGTGATCACTTTCCAACTAGGATCAGGAATGATGTTTCAGGATGCCTCCTTCACTGTTTCTTGTTGCAATCTTCAACACTCCCTCTCAACAATAAAGGACTCTCTTTGCATGCGACATGCAACTCCATGCATTCGCCCTGCAAAGAAATTTGAATAACTGATATATTATTCACCGAGATTCTCCTGATCACACACTATTTTAACTTCATGCAAAATATAGAATATCTTCTACCATTGATCATTACATGTGGAAATAAAATCAATTGCATGCGCACATTAAAACCATAAAAATCACACATATGAACACAGTATTTCATGGGAAAACTTAAAGCTGAAAGCCCCAAATATCTGTATATTATATGTCATAGAGATCATGTAACAATCATTGTACAAAGCTCCTCACAAACTCTCAGCACAACCTCCAATTGCTACACACTAATCAAGCTAGATCTAGCAAAACACATGCTCCAATCTCTGCCACCTGATAGCCAGCCTCGATTGCGTAATCAATGTTGTAGAATGGCTCATAAATAACTTCGAACCGCCTGGCTTGTACTACGCAATCCTCATTGGCTTCTCCACTCACTGGTTGTTGCAATCATGCAACAGTATAGTCACAACGGATAGTCACACTACTCTTTCACCTATCTCTTCACTGGTCTCCACTGAAACTGTCCATGCACTAAAGTTAACTGATGTATTCTTTAGTTGATTAATGAGTTTATAATTAGTGAATTAATTAATAATTAATTCACATCACTCTCACTATTGTATCAATCAGTTAGACTAAATACAACTAGCTCAACTATGTTTAGATTAGTTAAACTGAACACAACTCCATTAACTTCCTCAATCAACTCCACCAAACTCTATCACATGAGTTCTAACTAAAGTATCCATGCAATAGCTCCACTTAACCCTTGGGAATAGCGTAATTCCTTCTGTCAGCTCATGTGCCACATCTGTGCACTTAACTGAAGTGCTCCAAGAGAATAAGATAATGTTTATAGTCCCAATATTATTAAGAGCTAATAATATTCGACATATCTATTTTTAGACTGGCAATCTAAAAATAGATTCCGCCCAATATGTTTAAAAATAGAATTCCATCTGTTTTCCAACTTGACCAACCATCCACAAATAGCATCCTGCAACTCATAGAATATGATCCATATGTCTAAAAATAGACATAGTCTAAAAATAGACTTTGCGCCAAAAATATCTTGCGGGCCCACTTAGTGAAGGCGACTTCTTTCCACTAAGCTCATCATCTTGTTGCAATCTCAACACTCCCTCTCAACAATATAAGGATTATCTGCCACCCCTATCCTGCCTCTGTGGTATTCGAATTTGCTCCTGGTGAGTGCCTTCATCAAGATATCATCATCCTGATCCTTCGTAGGAATGTATGAAAGTAACATGATCTTCCGTTGCACACAATCTCTGATATGATGATACCGGATGTCAATGTGTTTAGATCTATCATGAAATACTGGATTGACCGAGAGTTTAATGCAACTCTGATTATCACAATAAATCACAGTAGGATCTAAATGTGAACCAAACAACCCGACCAGGATCTTCCTCATCCATATAGCCTCGCATGCAGCCAAACTCGTTGCCATATACTCGGCCTCTGCTGAACTGAGTGCCACGGATCTCTGCTTCCTGTTGTACCAAGAAACCATTGTCGACCCGATACTGAAAATCCCTCCAAATGTGCTCTTTATGTCCGTTGGGCTCCACACTTGTCTGCATCCGTGAAACACACGGACTTCACCCCTCATCCAGCCAATGCGTACCATAATCCATATCCGTGTGCCTGCGAATGCTCTGAATACATGCTTGCCTGCCTTCCAGAAGAGCTTGGTTGGCTTAACCATAGCTTGTGAAAGCTGGTTAACAGCATAGCATATGTTGGGTTGTGTATTGACCAGATACATAAGCGACCCCACCAACTGTCGATAAACAGTGGCATCCACTACCTCCGCCGAAGTAGCATCCTCCTTCCTCCAACCACCAGGAAGAGGAGTATCAACAGGCTTGCATCCATGCATGTTGAACTTCTCCAGTATCTCCCGGGCATACTTACCCTGAGAAACAAACAGTCCATCACTGCGCTGTCAAATTTCCAATCCCAGGAAATAATGAAGGAGGCCCAAGTCCTTCATCTCAAACTCTTTTGCAAGATCCTCCTTGCATGAGAGTATCAACAGCTCATCACCTGTCAAAATCAAATCATCTACATAAAGTACAATGATCGGCAACTTACCCTCCACCACAATCTGGTATAGGTTAGGATCCGCCTCACTCTTGGAGAATCCAAGTCCGGTGAAATAACTGTCTATCCGTGTGTACCAAGCACGAGGTGCTTGTTTCAACCCATACAGTGCTCTCTTAAGTATGCACACATGCGACTCACTTCTTGAATCTCGAAAAATTCGAGGAGCAACTCCCCATGCTCCCCTCCTCCTCAATCTCTATTGAGGAACACGGTCTTCACATCCATCTGATGAATGTGCCACCCCATCGTTGCGAGAGGCAAGAATCGTCGTATGGAAGAACACGCCTTTCTACCGAGGGGTGCAAGGTCTCCTCATGTCGATCCCTCGATCTGTGAAAAGCCACGGGCGACAAATCTCGCCTTGTACTTCTCCACATTCCCGTCAGCTACCTGCTTCACCTTGTAGATCCATCGCGAACCCACCACTGATTTCCCCACCGGTCTTGGGACAATCTCCCATGCACTGTTCCTGACGATCGAATCATATTCTTCGATCATGGCATCAACCCATGCGGGTTCCTCCACAGCTTCCTCGAAAGAGGATGGCTCCGTCACGATACACTTGCTCATAAGAGCCATGTATCCAGTATATCGGTCAAGTGACTGTCTCTGTCTGCGCTGTGATGTAGGTGCTTCTACAATCCTCTCTGCATCTTCAGCCAGTCGCTCAGCTTCTATAGTGCGCTTTCGCCCTTTGATGGTTGGCGCTACATGAGTGGTCTCTTCCACTCCATGAACCTCTTCTTGTGGCTGATACACATCCAGAGACTCATCCTTAGGAACTAGTAGCTCCTCATCTGCATGCAAGTGTGGCTCCCTCTCAAGCGAACACTTCATGGCTTTCTCCTCATGAAATTTTATATTAAGTCGCTGCTGATCTTGCGGCTTGTCTAAATACACACGATAGTTGTGGGGTGTATCAGTGTACCTAAAATATCTGACCTCCTACGATCGGCTCAAAATTCTTCCTGGCATCCTTCGTCACATGCATGTAGACAGGTGAACCAAAAATCCTCAAATGGGAAATATCAGGCCTCTTACCAGAAAACGCCTCCTCGGGTGTACTCATGCCAAGTATCTTGTGAGGACAACGATTCTGCACATATACTACGGTATTGCATGCCTCCGCCCACAAGTGAATGGGTAGGCCCTGATCATGCAACATCGCCCGTGCAACACCCATGATTGTTTTGTTCTTCCGCTCAGCAACCCCGTTCTGTTTATAGTTGCCAAAGGAGTGCTATGAGCTCTCTCTTGAATTCATACAACGTTTATAAAAGTCCTTGAATTCGCCGGAGATGAATTCACCACCATTGTCGCTCCTAAGAGCCTTCACCTGCTTCCCCGACTCTTTCTCCACCAGTGCCTTGAACTCACAGAACATTGAGTATGTCTCGCTCTTCTTCTGCATGAAGAAGATCCAACACTTCCGAGAAAATTCATCAACAAATATCACATAGTACATGTGCTTTGCTATTGAAGCTACTGAGAAAGGTCCACACACGTCTGTGTGAATTGTCTGTGTGAATTCTCTCAAGGATCGTCGTGACGCGACTATCCTTCTCGTGAAAGGTGGTTTTCACAAATTTTCCCAAAGTACATCCCTTGCACTGATCTGACTGTGCAAGAGTGCCTTTAGGAAGCCCAGTAGAAATCTATTGCAATATTTTCAAAGCTCCATGGTGAAGGTGGCCCAATCTTCGGTGCCACAACTCACCATCATCCCGGCTCACCACTCCATCTGCCTTGCCTGCCATTGCGGCACAGCCATCTACCTGTAATTGATAAAGGTTCTTAACTCGAACCCCTATCCTCTAGGTCTCTCCAGTTGCCTTACTGCGCAGGAAAGCCTTTCCCTCGCTAAAAACAACATCATATCCCTTGTCTTCTAACATCACCACAGAGATCAGATTATTCTTCAATCCTGGAACATGCATCACTTCCTTTAATACGAAGGGTTTACCAGACTCCCTCTCAAAGGAAATGGTATTGATACCGGTCGCACTGTATCTACCATCATCGCCCATCTCGATGTGCACTCCAAGATATTTCTCATCCAGATCAACGAACAAATCTCGATCTCCTATCATGTGAAAAGACGCATCACTGTCAAGAAACCACACTGAACCCATCACACTTGAGACCAAGGATGAGATCAGTGAAAAATCCAGCTCAAACTGCGAGGCTAAGGCCTCTCTAGCTGCAGATCCAACAGCCTGCTTATTTTTCTTCTTCTGTGGACAACTAGTGGCGTAATGTCCGTGTTGGTGACAATGAAAGCACTTCACCTTGGACATGTCCTGCTTCTTTCCTTTCCCACCGGATTGAGAAGCATGCTTCTTGCTCTTCCCCTTCTTTGCTTTGGCAGCCAAAGCATAATTTTCTTCATCAGAGTTCTTTGATGAAGATCCATCCCTGGTACTTCGCCTTATCTCCTCTTGCACAAGATCCGACCAAATTCGCTCCCATCCTAGCAATTTCTCCTGACCATTGACAGAGTCGAGTCACGATAGGAATGCCAACTCTTCGGAAGCCCCGAGGAGAGCCAATCTCCTGCAAGTCCTTGTCATCAACGGTAACCCCCACACTTCCCGGCTCATCCTTGCATTGGATGAACTTCGTGAGTACCCAGGCATACTTTTGTTGCCTTTCTCCATTTTTGTAGTACGGAGTCTATCCTTGAGCGCCAACTTCCCCTGGTCGCTCTTTCTTTGGTCGCTCTTTCTTTAGAATAAGTCTATCAAGCATAATAAGTCTTTCAAAGCTTTCCACATCAATAATGGAGAAGCCTTAGCATGAAGGCTAGATACTATGTGATCCTTCACGCCCTCCAATAGAATCCTTCAACACTTTGCTATCTTCTTTTTCCATGCGTCAAGTGCGGCAGCATCACTAGAAGTAGGCTTTTGGACTTCAGCATCTATGAACTCCTTCAACCCATTATCATCCAACGCCGCCTCCATCCTGTCCTTCCATGCAATATAATTCGAGATTCCCTCAAGGCCTCAATGTCCGTTGAAAGACATCTCAACTTCGACACCGAAAACAACTGCTGATATTCGATTCCATGACTCAAAACTCACGCCAGCTTCGATACCATGTAGAAATTTGAATAAGCGATATGTTATTCATGAGATTCTCTAATCACACACTATTTGACTTCATGCACAATACAGAATCTCTTCTACCATTGATCATTACATGCGGAAATAAAATCAATTTCATGCACACATTAAAGCCATAAAAATTCACACATATGAACACAGTATGTAATGGGAAAGCTTAAAGCTGAAAATGCCCAACTATCTGTATATTATATATGTCATAGAGATCATGTAACAATCATTGTACAAAGCTCCTCACAAGCTCTCGGTACAATCTCTAATTGCTACACACTAATCAAGCTAGATCTAGCAAAACACATGCTCCAATCTCTGCCACTTGATAGCCTGCCTCTACTGCGCAATCCTTGCTGAAGAATGCCTCTTGATGAGTTCTGATTACCCCAGCCTTTCTCATGAAGTCTTTATAGGCATCTCTACTGAGTGTTGGATGCAAACCATACATCACTTATAGTCACAACTGATAGTCACACTTTCCCTTTCACCTATCTTTGCACTGGTCTCCACTGAAACTGTCCATGCACTGAAGTTAAATGATGTATTCTTTAGTTGATTAATGATTTTGTAATTAGTGAAATAATTAATAATTAATTCACACCACTCTCACTAATTGTATCAATTAGTTAAACTGAATACAAATAGCTCAACTATGTTTAGATTAGTTAAACTGAATACAACTCCACTAACTTACTCAATCAACTCCACCAAACTCTGTCACATGAGTTCTAACTGAAGTATCCATGCAATAGCTCCACTTAACCCTCAGGAATAGCGTAATTCATACATTCGTATCTGTGTCACATGCGGCCTTAACTAAAGTGATCGAATAATAGATAATGTTTATAGTCCAAATATTATTAAGAGCTAATAATATTCGACATATCTATTTTTAGACTAGCAGTCTAAAAATAGACTCCGCCCAATATGTCTAAAAATAGAAGTCCATCTATTTTTCCAACTTGACCAACCATCCACAAATAGCACCCTGCAACTCATAGAATATGATCGACATGTCTAAAAATAGACATAGTCTAAAAATAAACTTTGCGACAAAAATCACCTGTGTGGCCCCCACCTAGTTTTGGTGATCACTTTCCAACTAGGATCAGGAATGATGTTTCAGGATGCCTCCTTCACTGTTTCTTGTTGCAATCTTCAACAGTTAGTTTGTTGCAAATTTTTCTAAGAAGAAAAAATACTTGTTCAAGGCAATTCAAGGTTGGATGAAACTAGATAACAAGTTCAAATATGAGAAAACATGTATGTATCCTATTGCATCACTTGCAAATCCCTACAATTTTGCAACAGCAATGCTATGCAGATTATATGGTCTACCTGATAATACCAAGTTCTCCATAAATTGGCTTCCCCTGATTGACTCATGTGTTAATTCCCTCATAATGAATTCGGAAACTATCCTTTCTGAGAATCTAGTTAAGGCAATTAATGAATATCTCCAAACAAGAACTTCCTCCTCCAAATTTGTTCCCCAATTTCTTATGAGCGCGTATGTTTTTGACGCCATCTGATTTTCTACCAATTTTCTGGTTATGGGTTGGAAATGGACTCCCTAGGATCCTACCCCTATACATTTGAGTCATAAAGAGATATGGGAGCATAATTATGCACCACATTTTCACGGGCTATGTTATGGAGTTGTATTACCATTACATCAATTTATGTTTGACAGAGTGAGCCCTAGGTTCACTAAAGAAGCCGTTGCATACCTTCAAATGATAGGCAAATGTTTTGTTAAAGAATCATTTTCATATATTAGAGTATTTGGAAGCTCCGCTCCCCCACATATTCTTCCTTTGTATGTTTTTGATAAATTAATGGCGAGAGAAGTTGCTTACCAAACTGTTGGTAATGGACTCGCCAAATCTTTGAAGGATAGTAAAAAATCCTTATGGCTAAGTTTTCCACTTCAATGTGGTACATTTACCCTCAGCAATTTCAATCATGCATTAAAATAATGTCAGAAGATTGAGCTTTTGAAGCTCCCCGTTTTACCCTCAAGGAAGTTCGACCCAAAGAAGATTGCTAACAAGTTTACTCAGTCAATTAAAGTCAAACCTATCATACACACTAATGATAGATTTGAAGACATTTTGCAATCAGTTAGGACTTTTGAAGAAGTCCAAAATTTTGTCAAATTGAACCTAATCCAGAATAAATACAGAGATTCAACGAATACAGAGAACAAAGACTCAGATGTATTCCTCAAAATGTCTTAGTTACTAG
The DNA here is from genome assembly GCA_034641835.2 of Pinus albicaulis. Taxonomy (NCBI): domain Eukaryota; kingdom Viridiplantae; phylum Streptophyta; class Pinopsida; order Pinales; family Pinaceae; genus Pinus; species Pinus albicaulis. The sequence continues at coordinate 742,725,826 of CM076569.1, read as the reverse complement.
TTATACAACTGAAGAAAGCAAAGAAATCAGGACAGAACAAACAAATTCACGAAGTCAGAGTGAACTAGATAAAATATGGACTCCAGTTAGCAACCCATTGATAAATACCCCAAAGGTATCATCTTCACAAAAATATACATAATTTCACGCTCCAAAGGGACAAACAGTTTCAGCAAAAGATATCATTGGAAGTCCTGGGATAACCTCCCAAGAAACATAAGTCATTACTGTGTTTCCAACTGATGAAATCGTTATGAAGGTAACTGATATCCCTCCACTAGATGTATTCTACAGCCCTCCCCATAAATCTGTAGTAAGGAAACAAAGAAAAAGGGGAAGGATTGAAACACCCCCAGGAAATGAAGTTATGGAAGTAGTATGGAAAGATATTCCATCAAATCCAATTGAAAATTTAACTCGGCTATCTCAATTCGCTGGTGCATACACCACTGCAACGATGGATAAGGTAGCCGAAGTGTCCATTTTGGTTCAAGAAAAATATGATAAGATCATGCAGCTACAGCAGCAATTAGATGAAGAAAGAAGCAGTTTGAATCAGAAGGTAGAGCAATAACTCCTCAAATTTAAGCAAGATATGGAAATGCTTAAGATAAGTCATGAAAATGACTTATCTAGCAAAAACACATTGATTAAAGAATTGAGAGAAGAACTTACACACTATGAAAGTATTCCTACTGCAGAGGAGTTCATAAAAGAAGCATTGGAATTGAATATCTTACTCTCAAAACAACAAAACTTGTTTATTTTACAGATGTCAGATATAATCCCACACTTGGAAATCAATGAACAATTGACCAATACAGTCATTGACCAGAGAATTGAGTTTAATGAACTCAATACTAAATTTTCTGATTATATTGAATGGCAAGATTCAGAGGAAGGGAGAAAGTCAAGTCTCCCAAAGACTGAGGAAACTTTCAAAGATATCCTTTTTACTGAATAGGATGCACAGGTAAAACAGGCAGAGTTCGCCATAGCCAGAGCATCAAGTATATCAAATAATATGGTCAAAATGATTAACCATATGTTCCATACCTCTGGTTTGATTAAAGAGGGGAATCAAAAATCAATTCCTGAGATCATAAATTTAAAACAAAGCTAGAAAAGCACAGGTCAACTCCAGGAAGAAACACTTGCATAGCTGAAGAAGACTGATTGGAAATCATACTGGCAATTACTGGTTAAACCGCATAGTCAAGTAATAAAATTGAGTTTCTCTTTGGATTCCATACAAAAAATGCAGCCACTTTTACAGGATGCTATATTTGCTGGGCAAATGAAGACGCAGTTCGGGAAGCCTCCACAGGTTCAGCTAATGTTAGATATTTGTGAGCAGAAAAATAGAGCTAGCAACAATCTATCATTGGGCGTGATTATATGTTAGTTTGTTTTTAATAATTTCATTTTTAGCAAACAGGCACTAGGAATGAGGAAGGTTGTTTGAAACCACCTCATAAGATATTTTGTATAATCTATGTTTTGTAAGTAGTTAAAGTAGTATTTAAACTCTTCTCATGCATTTAGGGAAGGGTCTAGAATTTTATTGAGAACGTTTATAAAGAATGCTTTATTGTAAGTTTGTAGATGCCTCGATGAAATAATGGAACATGGCATTTTCAGTTATACATCATTTTGTTGATCACTGTTGATGCACTTTTGTATTCTCTGAAAGACGCATTGATAGAACTATTGATTGTGGCCTATTATTGTTGATCAAATTAATAGGACAATATACAGCTGGTACTATTATCATGTATGCTAAATTCTGTTTTAAACATTAGTGATAAGTTCAGCTTTCATGACTTATGTATAAAATCAATTATTTCTGTTTGAAATATCAATTGCACTATTGTACGATATAAAGATAGAAATTGATTTTTTTTATATATGATCATCAGAATATATGCGATATATTTTACATTTTCTTTTGATTAACTATTTCTCAAAAGAATCATCTTACAAAGTATTAATCCTATTAAGTCTTGATCTAAATCATCACAGACTGAATAGATAGCGTTCTAAATCGCATAAATTGGTATTATCTCGGGTTAGATTAGATTAGACTTAATTCAAAGTTTTGCATTCTAGAATAATTTTTTTTTTGTTTTTAGTAATTCTTTATACAAATATTTTGAGAGAAATCCAATAATCATACAAAAACCCAAATATGGGAAACTAGTCCCATTACACCCAGTCAGAGCCACTATCCCAAACGGAAAAGGAACTTCTTTAAGGTCTGGAACAGGTGGTTATCCCCCTTGTTGTTGCCACAGATTTCTGAGGCCTCAACAAGGTGCCATACACGGTGAGTGTAGCCGATACTATCAATGAATTTCTTGCAAACAACATATTGGTGGTGGCAGTGATAGCCCCTCCTGGACAATGGATAGGAGTAGGGGGTTCCATAATATTGGAATCCGACAAACTCACCGACCCTGTTAGAAAACAATATATAGGCATGGTAAGTATGTTGGATATTCTTCTCCATGTTGCCGAATGTGCCCCTGGGACTAATATAGAGGCTAATCTCATGTCTGTTCCTGTTTCTGCTATCATTGGGCGCTCTTTGGAGGGACTCAACCTATGGAGCATCAATCCTGATACTAGGTACAGGCTAAACTGAAATTGCATAATTTTTAAAAATGATGCATTACTTCTCACAATAAGATAGCATTATATACTTCACATGGAGAGAGCTTAATATGCAAATAAGGACTTTTGATATGATTTTAAACTTTGATGATAACAACAAAGTATTCTTGTATTTAGAAGAAAAACCTGATTTATGTTGGCATCCCAGATGGTAATAAAAATTCTTGTAAGGCAGTCCACACAGAAATATCTCAAATTTCCTCATGAGACATGTTTAGTCCTCTGTCATCTAGCACATAGCGAGTAGAACCTGCAAGTAGGAATTCTTGTTAGCTTGCAGGTTCATCATACATAAGGGAAAGTAACAGGTCATGTCAAAAGAATGGATTTTGTCATGTATCACTTAAAAATATATTTAGATATATCAACTCATCCTTTTCAATGTTTTCAGGTGAACACTGCACCCACTAAGAATATGAGTAGCACTGGAAGGAGGACAAAACAAACAATTCAAAAAGGCGCTGTTATTCTTGAACTTTGATTATGAGTGTGCCAGTGCGATTTTAAGAGATGATTGTGAAAATTCACTAGATTTAAGCGTTAAAAAACTAAGACCTTCATAGGGTACGATATGTGGATTCCAAGGGAACTTCAAATACCTGAAAAAAAATCTCATTATAACTCTGCATGTTGTGGGTGTGAATAAACAAACAACTAGGGCCACTCTTTATAGGCTGCTACTAAGTATTTCAGTTAATGGCAAAGAACAGGGCAAAATAAAATAAAAGTAGTATAGTCAAGCTAAAGAGAAAGCAGCTGGAAAACTACGAAACTTGCATACGTCCTGCTCCTTGCTTGCACGCTAAAAGTACAGATACGAACCAGGCTTACCGATTTCAGAAATGGACAAAGAATTCTCTTGAAATTGAAGCACATGCAAATTCTTCTTATGATTCTAAGTTCGTTGGAAATTCTTCTTCTGATTCTAAGTTCGTTGGCAATATACATGGAATGATGGAAGGGTCGATCTTCCCCTAAAGGTTTGCCTCTAGAAATGGTGGCGATTGAGGAAGGTCAGACTTTATTTTGGTCTCTCCAACCTCAACTGGTTTTATGTAAGCTGGTGTCTCGACCAGCATTTGATGGTTTATCACTAGTCGACTTGATAGCCTCAACTGTCTCGGCCAACAATTGATGGTTTATCGCCACTTGATAACCTAGGAAACAACATAGCTTCTGGTCGCAAACAGTAATAGACATGCATTCTAGCATGTGTTCTAGCATGTGTTCTGCCATGTATTATGGCAACTACCACAATGCGATGTGCCCAACCAAGAGATACAAGAGATACATATCACAAGAGATATACATAATATTTAATGTTACTGAACTAATGCAGCATTAGTTTCAATTTCATTTTATGTATGAATCACAATGCCATTATACTATATGGTTTAGCCTCCTCGCCTCGGGAAGAGGCCAATAAGACTATATACCCAATTACATACCTCTCCAACTTAAAAACTTTGATTACTCACCGTCGTAATGAAAATAAACTAATAAAACTAATGCTAGCTCGTAAATTTCGATTATTATGGTCCCAGCCGTGGGAATAATAATAAAGAGAGTAGATGAACACAAGAGGGCACTTGTAGATGGAGAGTCATTTGAACAAAATCATAATTATGCAAGCCCATCAAAATCAAAATTAAAGGCTTCTCACGTTGTGGATGGATCGTATTCCATTTGAACAAGAAATTCGATCGAATGGTTTTTCGGTAGGGTGAATGGCATGGAAGATAAATGATGGAGACCCCTTGGAAATATGGATATCAAAACAAGCCATTTCCAAAACGACGGTCATGATGCATTCTGCGGGGTTGCCAACACTTTCTAGAAACTACCAAGGGAACCCTAGAGTAGTTGTATCCGGTTTTTTCAGCATATCCATGACTCTGCCTAGGACCCACTCATAACTTTCCACTGCCACCAAGGTCTACATAGCCTCTCGCTGATCTCCAATGTATGCATAACGATAAAGACTCGTGCAACATTCGCTCCATTTTAATTGTTTGTTCTTTTTAGTTTTGAGTTAAAAATATGATTCATAAACATTATAAAGGAGCGAATGTTTCTATTTTCTAAAATGGATTATATATATATATGATAATGATGTTATATTTATTTGAAAATATCTTTAAAACAACTTATATAATTGTTTCACAAATCACTTTGTAAGTAATTCAAGAACGTTGGGGAGGAAAGTAAAAGTGTGAAAAAAGCCTTTTGTAGGGGTTCAAAAATATTAGAATTTTGGGAAAATATGTAACGTGAAATATTTCTTGGAAATTAATAAAACAGGACGAGTGTGATTCCAGCTCTATGATGTATTGCAGTATGTTTTTTTGACTTTCTATGTATTTATTATTATTAATATTTTTCTTTATTTGATGTTGATGAATGACGAATCAGGTATTCTTGAAGGGATATATATTTATTTATGTTATTATACATAGCAGGAAATACTTAACATTTATTAAAATGAAGTTTTAAAGGGTGCTCCATCGTCTTAACAATTTCATTTTCTACATTTTTTCTGTTTCATTTGCCATTGCCTTCTCAGGGTGTAAACATTGGATTCTTTTTGGCGATAAAATTTGTTCCTAACTGTTTCCTTTTTTATTTATAAATTTTAGAATAGGCCATCATTAAAATAAAGGCCTTCTTTATCCAGGGTTACAACATTTTTTGGCGCCATCTCCAATGAACGAAAAAATAAGGTGTTTTTCCCTAAGTAATAAGAACTATTTCTTAATGGAAAAAAAGATTTGACTCCACTGAAAAAGATTTTAGTGAAGAGTAAATTTTGCTAACATAAAAAGAAGAAACAACATGGAAATAACAGGTATCACATGTTGATATTTTTCAGCAATTTTTATTTTTATTTTTATCATTTCTATTATCTATTTTCTTTTACGAGTCAAGAGGTTAATCTCCTGTCTTGTACATTCTCACCAATTCAAACCCTGAGCTGTATATTTTTTCCTTGAAACAAGATGATTCATATTCTTCTTGTATTGTCAATATTCATTCCATTCCTTGCTCATAATCAAAAGTTCAATATCATGTTTGCATTATTGTATCTCTTGAAAATGATCAGTCAGGCTAGCATGCATATAATAAAAATGAATTCATCATCTTTGACAGTCACTACTTCATCTTGCAAACAACGCACTGATATTTAGTTTAAAATGAGGGAAATTTTTAAACCCCTAAAGTTTCCCTTAATCCTTCATGATTACCCTCCAAAATATTTTAATATTTTCCTCAACTCAATGGAGAAGACAATGTCACAACAGGACACCATATTTTTGCCTTTAAATTCTTGCTTGAAAGATTTGAGATTATGTAGGAAGGATTTGAGATTAGGTTTGAAGATGTATTTTTGAGATTGTTTTATCATTCTTTAGAAGGAGATGCTTAGCAATGGTTTCAACATTTAAAAGCATATTTGATTGACTCAAGGAAAATACTTCTTGACATTTTTATGAGATACTAGGGTGAACACGAATCTCATGAACAATATCTATGAGAGTTGTACACTATGTAGAGAGAGCATTGAATCAATAACTAAATTCAATAGGAAATTTCAGAAATTTTACTTTAGCATGCCAAAATAAGTTCACCCTCATGAAGTTGTTGTCATGGTATATTACTCAGCATCTCATCATCTTTATTTTTATTTTTACGTCAGGTAGAGGAGGTCTTGCACTCTCAAACATATGTTTATTGATTCCCAAGAAATTGAGGATAACATATGGGCTTGTGGGAAGCTTTTTGGTTAGAATTTTCTTGCAAATATGGGAACAAACCAGCAGGAGAAGGAATTTGAACAAGAATAATCGAATTTGAGATTGTAGGTGTTTAAAAACAAGCATAGATCCATATGAAGCATGAATCTAACGTGATCCAAGAAGGATGAAATTTCTTTTGTTGCAAACTTATTATAGAATACAAAAAACAATGTGTAATCTTTTTACTATTTAAATTGCATTTTTGAATGTTATAGAGATTACATCACATGTGTATTGAGTCATTTTCTATTAATTCATATTAAAATATTTTATTCATAACTCACATTGGATATTTTATTCTATGAGACATTAGACATTAAAATATTTTCTTTTAACATTTTTTCTATATATAAATATGTATAAAGTTGATATCACGTATTAAGAAATTTTTGAAAAGCATAAGGTTTAAACATATTACTCAAATATTGTTTTCCTTCTAATTACTCTATATGATATTAGGTCATATGGACAACTAATGAAAAATGCATAGCATATATTTTTTTTTCATTTTTATTATAGTCGACATTGCTTTTGTATTTAGAAAATATTTTATTTGTATTTTAAGAGGGACGAGCATACTTACACATAGCTTTTAAACTAGGCTGTAGAACCAGACATTGCTTTTGTATTTAGAAAATATACTTACACATCGCCTTCACACTATGCTGTAGAACCAGACATTGCTTTTGTATTTAGAAAATATTTTTATTTTTATTTTTTAATAGGGACGAACATACTTACACCTAGATGGATCAAATTTCAAACTTGAAAAATATTTACATGTCAATTAATACATTTTAGTTCTTGGTGAATATGACCCATGTTAAGCATGGATCTACCAAGAGCTTAGATGGATCAAATCTCAAACTTGAAAAATATTTACATGTCAATTAATACATTTTTGTTCTTTGTAAATATGTGATTAATATAGATCTATGTGGTAATTTTCATTGTTTAAATTGTATATTTCAATATTTTATCATTATTAATATTTTCTATTAAAAATTGAATTAGTTACCCATCAAATTGGTGTATGAGACCCACTGTTTTTGAACCTGTGACCTCTTATGAGGAAATATATGCTCTTAACCATTAGGCCCACTTATTTAAGATAGACATCTAAATATTGTATTTATTACTTGAAGAGTGAAAGTGTAATATCAACAACTAAGTTAATTGTTGTGTTAATAGATTTCCAATTGTTTATTTATCTGGTTATTTAATTTTTGTTTGGCCGAAATGAGTAAAAAATAATTTTATTATTTTTTTGATGACATGACACACTTACAAATCTCCCTCATACTAGATTGTAGAATGAGCCTCTAGAGTCAATTAACCAAAAAGATGAAGTGAAAAAAACCATTTTATTTATTAGTTAGAATTCATATATATAATTTGTAAATTATAATTATTAATTATATATAATTTGAGTTAGCAATTATTTACATCATTTATGTATATCATATATATATATATATATATATATATATATTACATTTTTAAATTTTTGTTATTTTATTTGCAAGCTAGTTTTAGCAATTATTTACATCATTTATGTGTGTATATATATATATATATATATATATATATTACATTTTTTAATTTTTGTTATTTTATTTGCAAGCTAGTTTGAAGGTGGCATGTGTGCATCAATAAGTGATTTTGTTATCTAAATTTTATTATTATTATTAGTATGAATCACTCATAGCCCACGTTTTAAGAGAAAGATTGCTTCCTTACAAGACTAATGAAAAGTCATGATAATCCAAGTTTAAGAAAATCAAAGCAAGGAATTAATTTGAATATATGCATATGAGCATTCTCACCAATGATTAACGATCAAAGTGCAAAAAGGTTTTAAAAGATGAAATAGTTACTTATGTGACGAACTGAGTTTACATGACACAACAATTCTACTTATGCGATGGATCTAGAAACAAATTCCGCACAAAAAAATAATTGTAAAAGTCTAAATTTTGAAAACAATTCCATCATAAACATTATAACCACTAGGCTAGATGCATGCATGAGAACTCTCTAATGATGGTTTTATGGAAGCGTTAGATCATAAACACATCATTATTTGAAGAGAAACCCAAAAAAAATGGTGCAAAGAAGCATGCAAAACTAAAGGAAGAAGAACATCAAATAAAATTCTCAAAACAGGTAAAAATTCATCAAATGAAAATTTTTTTTTTCACAATTTATATGGCGGCCCTTTAATTTTGTCTAAAAATAAATGGGGGAGTTTTTTAGGCTCAACAGGTTGAAAACATGATAATTAATGTCTTTGGTATGAAGACAAATTGATCTTCCAATCCAAAATGGGATTGAACATCATGGGAACTAAAATGCAAAAGGGGTAATGATGTTGGAGTTCCCATGTGAGGAAGGCTCTAACACTTGATATATGGAATATGCAAGAAATAGATGGATTGATCCATCTACCAAGGTGTGTGGGCCCCTAAGGTGATATCCCTTGAATGTTAGGAAAATGTAAATAATTAAAATATTGTGTTACATGCAAAATTCCACAGAGAATGGACCCAAAGGGGACCTTATGTACATGAGTAAAGGTGTTCTACACATGATGAAATTTTGAACATAACTCAATAAGTAAAAATATAAGGTTGTGTCAAAGTAAGAGAGACATGTGAAGAAATTGTATTTTAAAGGAAGGGGCTTGAACACCACATCGAAACAATGGATTTTAGGCGAAGTATCAAAGTGAAGAAAACTAACGAAGATCCATTTGAGAGCTCAAAGAGGGATTTTCAATAGTGTTTCCCATTTTCCAAATGGAACTTGGATGAGCCCATAATGGCCAAATAAAAATGAGTGATATCTCTAGAAAATGTATTTTCCCTCCAATTCCAAGCCATTTTTGCAATTGGTGGAGCATATCTTGGGGAGGAGGAAAAGGCCCTAAATCTTGACAAGCTCATTGCGAATAAACCAACTAGACGATTTGGAATTTGTGGCTGTCATGTTAGTGTCCTTACTTGTCTAAGAATTCTTTACAAGGGCTAAATATTCCATAGAGAAGTGCCTTAATACTTCACAAAAAATGTTTCCTTGGGAAGAATCAAGGAAATAAAGGATGAAGGGATGAACTACCAGAGGAGCTCTAGTGTCATACCCTCCCACCACCTCGCTAAGTCAAATATGGGGACCAGATGGTAAGTGTGGTATCATATATAGTAGAATATTTCAATATATGGCATTGATCAGATCAATTATATGCAATCTCTAAATGGCTCACTACAGAGGCCATTAGGACAAAATACATAATTAAAGAGAGAATAATTGACCTTCCCTAGACCTTTGGGGCCTAGGCCAATAGTCAATAATGAGGAATTTGGAAAGTGTTCAGAGATATCCTATCACCAAGCATGAGATGTTTCCCCTTAGAAGATGATGATGGAGGGGAACTAATTGAATACAAAAAGGTTATAATGATGTTCCTTGCTAGTTTTGTATGTATCATGGAAGTGGAATGCCCTAGGTGGTGGTTATACACATTTACACTAGGGGTGAAACTTTGGAAATGATATGGTGTTGCCATTTTATAAAAGACAGGTAGGGATGAATGCATTTTAAGAAATGCAACAGTGAGGTGCCAATTTGTCTCATTACTACATATAAAGTTTAAGGGACCAACTTTTTGGATTCACAAAGAAGTATAAACATACCAAGGATTAGATAGGGATATGGTGGAAAAATTCTCATCCAAGCGATGCTAGAATTAAACAACACAATTGTCGAAGAGACTGGTTTGTTGAGCTCATAATTAGGAATGATGAGGTGGATCATTCCTAGAGTGATATGGAGTGGTATAAAACTCTAAAATTTCTTAATGATGGGGAAGAATAATAGTACTAGATTTTACACTACCAAACAAAGTAGATGATGAATTTAATCTTGAATCATCGATATGGGAATGAGAAAAATGATTCACATAAATATTGTCTATAGGTGTATACTTATGCCTAATAGATGAAGGTTCCATTGATATTAAACCTAAGTGACATGGGATACTGAAGGCATGTTTGTATGTTTTCAATTAAATTCCAAATTGGGTTTTGAAGATGTTGATCCAGGAGATGAAGAAAGATAGAGGATGTGTACAACATTCTCATAATTTTCCATATTAAAGGGATGAATCTTGATGATTAGTTCATTGGTTATTTTCCTTGACATGAAAGAAGTATCGGGGGTCAGAATTAGAGGAGCAAAGATGTGACAACCCTTCTTGTTAACCCTCTTATAAATGTCATTATGAATTTTAATTCATGTAAATATTGGAGAAATGCAAACAATGGCTGGGATGGAGGAGTGGACATAGATTTTGAGGTCTAGAAGGATTACTTTCTTGTAAACCCAAACCACTACATTCATTTTATCACCTACATCCTTGAAGAAATGATGGCCTTGTTAATGCAATCGTTGAATAATGTATGGGATTCCTGAGAAAATATTAAGCCATACAATCCCTAATCTAGGGGAATTGTTTGGGTGATCAACACATGAGGAAAGGTCGAAAAGAAAGGGCACAGATGAGATACATTAGGGGATAATACTATTGGATGCAGGGTTGCACACAATCATATTGAGGAGTTGACACTCTTAGACACACAATAATAATTGAAATATGATTGTTGAATAAAAGGGCCAAAAACTTAATGAATATATAGGCTTGGAAGCACACTAAGGAATGTATTGTAAAGATGAGTTGTGGTGTTGAAGAAGGTGGAGTTATGGTTGTCCCAATATTACTACTCATCAAGTGGAGCCACCATGATATATGGTACTTATTTTGGTATTTCAGAAGTGGAGACCTTGATGGTGGACTTTGGATTCCCATGAAACCTATCATGTGGAGGCATAGTGTGATCTGGACTCCTGCCAAATTGTAGATGGAGGCATTGTGGGCTCTAGATTCTTATAGAGTTAATTTGGTAGAGACACTGTGGGCTCTAGATTCCTATAGTAATTATTGGGTGGAGAATTGTTATCTCTATACTCCTTAAAGTGTTTGAGTGGGTGGGGACACTTTATGCTTTGTACTCTAAGTATAAAGTGGAGAGGCATTACATGCTCTGAATTCTCATGTGATCAAGTTGACTATTATTGGTGTAAATTCCTTTGAGCACTTAACTCTTCAATGTTTGAATCCATACCAAGGCTGGAAAAATACAAGAAATATTACAATATAGCTAGCCAATGATTGTATGGAGAGGTGAATTCCCTCCATTAGTTTCCAGTCATCTAAGTTAATCATATAAGTATTCCCGTTTGTGTATATATTATGCACTATGTGTAATGAAAGATATTGTTATGTATTATGTCACATGCATGTAAAAACACTATATATGGGGGAATGTGATATTCCTAGTTGGATCTAATGATATGTTATGTATATGATATCATAATCATGAGTGCTTGGGAGGCCTCTATGCTTTCTATTATGTTGCAAAGTTATAGGGTCGTTTACATGATTAAATGAATTATTTATGCACTTGGTTAACTGATACACTGTATGGAAATTCCATTGTTTGGCATGACTATAAGTAATTACTAAGTATTATTGTTAAATGTTGTAAAATATGATTTAATAGTATATCTAATGGAGTTTCTCCAAGATCCACTATGTGGTTAATATGATGACATTGTGTTGGAAGTCACAGAATAGTGCCACCAACGGTTTTTCTCATTTTTGTACCTGATGGTAGGTACGTCAAATGCTTTATTGTTGTGTCATGGCTATTCTTAGTGTCTCAAAACTTAGTTTGGAATTAGATGTATTTCCCTGTAGATTTCATTGTTTTGAGAAATATTTTCTTTGAAGAAATTTGGGTGAGTTCCTCGAAGTTCCATGGAATTTCTAAGTTCGAGCATCGAAGCGATCGGGCTTGTATTAGATATTAGTATTATTTCTAATCCTTTATATATTCTTAATAACATGTTGTGCCTATTCGCCTGGTGATAACCCTTTGGAATGGGCATGGTAGAAAGAAGTGTGACACAAAGGATCGATGTCAAATAATGGAAAATTTCATGTCATGACATCCATTAGCACCATGATCAATTGAAATTTTTTGTATATGATCGCGCTAACAGAGAGTGAGAAAAAATCCCCTCTATTTATGAATGAGAAAGCATGAAAGAGAATGAAGGGCACAACCCTGTGGATCTTGAAGCAGGTTGAGGTGGCAATTGCAACTAGGGTTAAGTAAACCCATGTGGACTCCATCTAGGAAAAATGATGTGGTAAGGTTGATGACGTCACACACTTTTTTCATAACACATGGTGGAAAGAATCGACCATTTTGAAGGGACAAGTAGCTATTTTTGGGTGACACATAGTACTGGTATATCATGCCACATGGTAGGGTGACACCAGCCTAATTTCAGTGTGACATCAACAAGTCGATGCATAGGTAGGGTGATGTGGAACAGATGACATGGATTTTCTGGACATGTGGATTCCGAGGAGGTTCCACATGATGCGCCATGTTATCCTAAACCATGTCATTACAATATTCATGAGGTTTTTTGTTATCTTTTGGTGTGAGTAACAGAAGGAATGACGCCAATATTATCATCTGCAATCAGGAAATTTTCCCATCCACACCTTCTGTCTAGCGCTAAGTAATGTTGAATTAAACATGATTGGGCCCCGATTAAAAAAATCCACAATTAATGGATGTACCAACAATTAATGTGGGAATATCCAAAAACAGATCTACTAAACATCAGGGAGGTTGAGGGTCCCGCTATTACCTTGAACTATAGGTTTAGACCATGAGGTGATAACCCATTGGTTGTCTAGTTTCCATGTGGTGCCATTTAGTTGTATGAACTTTAATTGGTCATAGAATTCAATGAAGGATTTGGATTGAGGCAAGGTTTATATCACCAAAAATATCTTGATGATCTAGATGTGATGGTGTTATACAATGTTAAATTCCACTAACTTTGGGAAGGAAGGAAATTTTGTAACCCCATTTCCATAGTGAGACCATGCAGTTTGTATTAATTAAATGTAACACCTCCCATCATCCTAGGAATCCCAAGATGGTGCGAGGGGTTGTCACAAGGTGCTATCAGAGCAAAAGGTTCTACGTTGGACCTTTGGAGATAAAATGTGGAGCTATGTTATAGTATAATATCGTAGCACCTATTTTCAACACTCAGACTGAATATGAATGGAAGGATAAGTTAGATTTTAGTTATAGGGTGTAATATTATAGTGTAGAATATCATGCTCTCTTATGATTGTATTTTGTGTGTTGTATGCATATGTATGTTTATATCAGGATTGTGGAGTGATAAAAATGGAATATTCCTATTTGTTAGATATGTTATAATTAACATAAAAACTTGAGAATTTATGTTTCAAATAGCCTCAAATCAACATACTTATTGGATATATTCCAAGGTGATGGATAAATATGTTATCGGTGTTTTTGTTTTAGCTACTAGTTAAGTGTGTGTGACAACACATAAGGAGACACCAAATAATTTTGAGAATAAAAAAGGATGAATAGAAAGATGTTGTGATAAGACACAAATATATCCCAACATGGTCATGAGGAAGAATCAATAGGAAAGAGGAGAGAGGAAGACTTTCCTAATTGGATGGACACCCTTAAAAGTTTTAGGGAATAACTGAGAATTTGTAAGGTTGAAAATGAGAAGATTTTCAGAGCTCAAAAGAAGCAGGCGGAAGTGACTATACTTATACTACAAAGCCTGTTAAATGTGCAAAGACAAAATTAGCATGAGCTAAGTTTTAGTTACCTAAGGAGGCATAAGTACAGGCAGAGTCCCTCGGGACTTGGAAAGCATGAGTTGAGGACTGATGGTGCAGAAGGAAACAAATCCAAGAAAAGGCGTAAGTATACAAGTGAGGATATAGTGAGAGGTGAAACTCCACTAAGTACTCCAGAGAGGAGGACAAGCAACTAGGAGCAATAGTCTAGTGTTGCTTCTAAGAGATACTACCAACAGAAAATGAAAGAGAAGGATTTAATTCCAAAATAATCTAAGAAGTAAAACCATGTTATATTTTATGGACATGTGAAGAAGGTTGAGGAAGCGGAAGCATTTTTACTAGAAATGAAGAAGTACTTTAGAGCGTGTGATTACTCTAAGAATATGAAGGCTAGATTAGGAATTTTAAACTTGAAAGGTAAAGATGATATCTGGTGGGAAGGCCTGTGAAATATAAAGAACAAAAGAGATAAAGTGTTGTCCTAGAGAAGGATTGAGCATTATTTTTGGGAGAAGTATCTATCTAAAAGGTACTAGACAACAAGGTGAAAGAATTATATGAAAATTGGATAAGGAAGTTGATTTTTGATGAATACACCAACAAATTCTTGGAGTTGTTGACGAATGCAAAAGAGGAAATTTCAGGCTAAAATCAACCTCCTAAGGAAAAATAATAAAATATTAGATAAAATAATAAAATAATATTTATGAATTTTGGAGGGAAAAGAAGAAAAATATTATTTTTTAATTGTATTGTTGGTTTACCTCCTTATAGGCTTACTCAAATTTCAAGTGTAGACACTTGTTGCATGCAAAATTAAATTCCACATCCAATGAGTATCCATTATGCATACTTTTGAGAAGACACACATTGATAGAATTTGAAGATACATTAAAAAAGCGTGTTGAACACACTTTTTAGATGTATCTTCTATTTTTATCAATGTGGGTCTTCTAAAAAGTATGCATAATGGGTACTCATTGGATTGGGAATTTAATTTTGCATCCAACGAGTGTCTGCACTTGAAATTTGAGTAAGCCTATAAGGAGATAACCCAAAAATACAATTAAAAAAGTGGTTTTTCTTATTTTCCCTCCAAAATATTTGCATTTACCTATTTTTAAATTTAAAGCATTTTGATTGGTTTACATATTATGACATGGAAATTACGTGAAAAATTCATGGGCACTTTTGGCTAAATTTTCCTTTAATGTTCCTTACATTAAGGATGAGAAGGTGAAAATACATAGGTATATTAGTGGATTGCCACATGCATTTAGGGAAAAAATAGAGTTTTATGTGTCAAAAACCCCTGAGGATGCCATTTGAAAATGAGGTATTACTATGAACAGTCAAGGAAAACGACTGAGTTCTGGATTAATTAGAAGACAAAAGGGAAGCTTGGGTTAAGAGGAATAGGGCAGAGAGTTGTAGGATCTCAAGAAAAGGAAAGGAATGTGAAGTTTACCACTCCTATCAAGGGAAATCCCTAGTATAAATCCACTGTTGTTGATAAAGAACCTATAAAGTGTTGTGCTTGTGGAGAAAACCAAAAACAAAGATATTTTCCATACTAACAACAAAGTGGTCCAAGGCTATATAATGTGCAAGAAGAAGAGACAGTGATTGATGTAGCTAAGGATATGCAACGAATTAATGTTGTGTGGATAAAACGAAAGTCCATCACCAAGCATTAGCGATTGAGATGGAAGGCATAGTCAATAACTATCTTGTTTCAATTCCGATCAACCCCTGTTCTAGTTTTTTTTGTGTAAGTCCACAAGTTAAAGAGAAGTGTGCCTTACCGAAGATATCACATGAAAGGCCATGGTCAATTTAGCTTTCCAAGATTAGTAAGAGGCAAGTTGAGGTGAGGCACGCCTAGTAATGATAAATCGAAGGTCCACATATGCAAACTCACTTATTTCCATTGGGTTCATATGAAATGCTAGTTAGCATGGATTGGCTCATTGGCCACAAAACGAAAATTGATTGTTACAAAAAATTGATGCAATGTCTCAGGGATGAAGGGGAAAGAATGGTGTTGCAAGCAATAAAGAAACTCGTGATTGTCAAGAAAATATCATTGCTACAAATGAAGTGGTGCAACTACAATGGGTGTGAATTATGTGATTTCCATGTCACCAATGAATCATATGATCACATAGATAGAATGGAAGAGTACCCTATACTAAAAAAGTTTAGTGATGTGTTTCCTGAGGAAATTCTAGGATTGCCACTAAGAAGAGAGATTGATTTTTCAATTAAATTGTTACCAAGTTGAGACCAATATTAAAAATTCTATATCGCATGAGCACAACGAAGTTGGATCATAACTAACTTGGAGGTGAATCTTAACCCTTTATCCATGAATACTACTATGATTATTCTAATATATTTCATGGATGTTAAATTTCTACCATCCACTTAATAATTATTGAGAATGAAATCAAGATTATGGAAGGCCTATTCTGAAATAGACACGCCTATCAACGTACTTAATTATTTTTATAATTAATAAAATTCAAAATAAAAATATAATTTAGATAGTTTTATGGTTTTTTTATATTTGAGTATATTGAAATATTTTATTTATGACTTACACTGGATTTTTCACTCGTTTAATGTCATATATCCATTTCATATTAAATATTGGATCAATCAAAGTAATTAAATTTTATCACTTCCAATTGTTTCTTCACTTGAACCATAAAATATTTTATTGTGGTGTGTATATATATATATATATATATATATATATATATACTTAAACCAATAAAATATTATATTATAATCAATATTAATTTTATATGTGTGTTTGTGTGTGTGAGAGAGAGATATTGAAATATATTAATTTATATGGATATTTAAACAATTTACTTAATTTATATATTGAAATGTTTTTTTAATACTAACAAGTAGAATTTTTATAAAATTTGCGTCTGAAATGCAACGAAAAACTAGGAGATTACATCAAGTTCTTGGATCAAATTATTCTACAGAAGTAGATGTGCTTGGAGATTATACATCACTAACATTATTTTTATTCACTATATACATCTTTAAATCATATTGGCTATTGTAAATTCTGTAAAATTTCCCACAAAGTAACACATATTTACATAGTTTAGTCATTCATCAACTCGGGAGTAAACAAACATGGTTATTGCTTGTTTTTCTTTTACATTTCCATCTAGAGACAATGATCCGAACCTAAACAGGAATGCAAAAAAATAAAAATATAACCATAAATATAGAGATTCTTCATAAATAACACTTCATTTCATTAATATTAAAGAATTGAAATATTCTTACATACAAAATGGAAATAAGCTAGTCAGGTGACGGTGGCTTATCTCTTGGAATAGATGTGGCGGCTACATGCCTCTTAATTGTGTTACAATGAAACTCAAGTGAATTTTTATTATTGAACAACAAGGAAAACCCTAAACAACCAAAACCCTAACCCCGAGAGATGGAACGCCAAGAGTTTGTGGGCCCCGTTGGGGTTAGTTGGGCAACCAACTTCCCAGGGTCCTAACTTGGTCATATTATCTTTTTTCGGCGCGTACGATACCTCGTTGGAAATATTTCTCCGAGTAATAAAATATTTTCAATAGACCCTTTCCTACTGCGAACCTCAAATAAACACCATTTATGGGGTCAAAACTTCTCTAGAAGTTCATGACCCAAAAAACTACTAAAAATAGTAATTTTTGCTATAAACAAGGAAAATGATGAAACAAATTGAGCTATAGGTGGAATGGGTGGGTAGTAACCAATATCCACCTGGATCAATCCTTCCTCCTTAGGAATAAATGGTCCCCATTACGTGTAGAGCCTCCATGAGATGAAGAAATTTATGTTGAACCTAGTCCCTAGTGAACAACTTTCCCTGGTGAAGGAGATAACCTGCTTTGAAAACTCAATATTGCTGGATCCATTGTTCATGAGTGTTCTTGATCTGTGTGTCCATGATCTGATCAGTTGTGGTCTGTTGCATGCAGTCTAGGTTTAACTTTATTGGTGTGAGTTGTTCTTCAATGTCAGATGTGTCCAATAATGGTGGAAAGTATGGCCAAAGGTGGCCCACATTGAACATTGGGTGCGGGCCAATGAATGATGAAATGCTGAGATCAAAGGAATTTTCCCATATAGCCTTGTTTATGGTGTATGAACCATATCAGAGTGGGCGAAGCTTGCAGTGGGGCCCAGGAGGCACTCTTTCTGAAAATATAGCCAAACTTTGTCGCCCACCTAGAACTTGTGTGGCACTCGATGTTGATCATGTCGCTACTTGTACTTAGCATTGGCTTTGTCAAATATGTCATGGAGTTGTTTAAGGATGTGTTGAATGCACTCAATGAACTTGTTAGCCCTATCAGCTTTAGACTAGACATCAGTTGAATCTGCCTGTGTAGCTACAAATGGTATGGCCACATCAATGGGACATAGTAGCTGGAATCCCAACCCCACCTAAAATGGGCTATGTTAAGCTTATATATGGGTATATTTGTTGTATTTTTACGATACATAGGGGAGGTTTTCATCCCATGTGTGTGGATGCTTTGAGTTTTACATGTGCAGTGTATGATCATTCCTATGACGACCTTTGTTTGGCCATTAGTTTGGGGGTGGAAAGTCGTGGACTTAGTGAGCTTGGTATCCAACATCGACTAGATACTTGACCAAAATGTACTTAGGAACATGTTTTCTTGATATGAGATAATGGACCGTGGGATCCAAAAGTGTACCCACACTCGTTCAAAGAAGAGCTTAGTAGTGGTGCCTGTTGTGATTCTCTTCTTGCAGGCTGCTAGAATGGCCATCTTAGAGAATATATCAATGACAATGAAAAAACAGTCGTTGCGATGCTTAGTGGAAGGAAGGCCTGACATTTAATCCTTGGAGATGGATTCCAAAGGTTGACTAGGAGTATGTAAAGGAGTACATATGCCTTGCTTCTTGATGGTCGGTTTGGAAATGGCGCAGGCAGTGCAAGATTTGATGTACTTACTAACATCCTATTGAAGGTTTGGCCAACAAAAATACTTCTCTAGTACTGCCACTATTTTCTCTACCCCGAAATGTCCAGTGACCCAACTATAGTGTGCCTCCAAAATATTCTTGGTACGCTCGCTTGAAGGAACATAGAGGTGTCCTAGGTGGCATAACAGTGCATCCTAGAGGTGAAAATTTGGAAATTGGTTTCCTTCCATAAGTGTATGTTATGTGCTATCAAATATTGTATCGCTCTAGTAAATATGCGGCCACCCCAAAGTCTTGTGCCCACAAGATTCGAGCACAGTGGTGAGTTCCATGACTGATGGTCAGTTGAGGTAGTATGAAATATTATTGGTGCTACCCTTGTTGTACTTAATTTTCAAATGGAACTATTCCAGGTATGTGGACCATTTTTTATGGCGATCGTTCTGCAACTTCCCTTATGTATGTTTGAACTGCAAGGGTCATTGGTTTGTGTGTATGACCGTTTCCTTCCCAAGAATGTAATGATTTCATTGTCGGTAGGCATGCATAATGGAATACATATCTTTTTCATAGGTGGGATACTTTCACACTATTTTTGAAAGTGTCTCACTGTGATATGCCACCAGATGCCCCTGCTAAGTAAGAACTGCACCAATAACATAGATGGAGGTATCTATCGCAATCTGAAATGGTTGATGCAGACATGTTAATGTGAGAATTAGTGCAGAGAAGAGACGATTATTCAAATTGGAAAACACCTTTTGTTGGGATTCAGACCAAAAGAAATTATCTTTCACTCCTCCCTTGGTGACTTGACTCAAATGCCAAGTGATATGAGAGAACCCCAACATGAACCTGCAGTATAAATTGGCAAGACCCATAAAGTTGCAGAGCTCTGTTAGATTGGTTGGGGTTGGCCAATCCTGAATGACTTGTATCTTGGTTGGGTCAACATGCACACCCCACTCATTTATGATGTCCCCAGATATTGAACTGGGTCATACCAAAAGTTCATTTCTCCAAATTGGCACACAACTTGTGTTGTCACACGATTTGGAGGACCTGTTGAATATGGTGGAGGTGATCTTCCCAACTTTGGTTGAAGATAAATATTTCATCCAAATATACCACCATGAATGATTTGGTGAAGGGTCGCAAGATGTTGTCCATCAGCCTCATGAATCTTTTTGGGGAATTCGTCATCCTGAAAGACATGACGAGCCATTCAAAAAGTCCCTCCTTGGATTTGAAGGTAGTCTTCCACACATTGCAGGGTTCAATTGGTACCTGGTGATAACTAAATTTAAGTTAATTTTGTGAAATATTTGTCCCCCTTGAGTTGGTATAGAAATTCATCAATATGTGGGATTGGATACCTATTTTGGACAGTGATCTTGTTCAACGCCTGATAATAAATACAAAGTCTCTAGGTCCCATCGTTATTTTGTACCAACACGATCGAGATCCCACAGGGTGATGAAATTGGCCTAATGCACCTTTTTTTGCTAAAACTCTTGAATATACCTCTTGATTGCATTGTTTTCCATAACAAAGCATTGATATATTAGTCGATTGGGTAGAGATGCGCCCAGGGTCAGATCGATGGAGTGTTTGACCTAATAGTGTAGAGGTACCCTTGTGGGTGAGGTGAAGATATCCCTGTACTCCTCCACGACCTTGTCCATCTGCTTGTGTGGTGTGGAGGAGCCCTATCTGGAAGTTGTGGCCACAATCTTCTTCTTAACTTAAGGGAAAATAATAAGGAAAAAATGTTTCCCAGTCTGGGAAATGATCTTACTGCATTTCTTCGTAGTGATCAGATAGATGGTAGTAGGCGGTGCTACCTCCATTATCCTGTACAACTTATTGGCTAAATTAATAATAACAGAGTGAGGCCTAGAATCATACATAACATGTCGATTCCAAAAGAATTGATGGCCTAATACATCACAAACTTCAAGAGGAGAAACATCACACAGTACCTCATATGTGAAGGGCTTGATGTTGTATGGAAGGCAACACTACTAGCTGAAAAATATATCTCGTCCTTGTTGAATCCACCAGATGGTGTACGAATGCAGGTGTGTTATGGTTGGTAGGTTCAACCACTTCACAAGCTCTACTAAAATCAGGTTCTTTTGGCTCTCGCTGTCAACACTAAACTGCACAAAATAACCCTTCACCCACATCTGTGACTGGAAGAGGCACTCCCCATCCTCTTGATCTTCGAGCTCATCCTTCTAGATATTAGTGATGGAAATGGTAGCACTGGGCTCTGCGTCAATAATATTCTTCCCTTTTTCATTCCCCTTATCAGGTTCTGACTCAAAGTTGAAACATGCATCTGATTTGAAAGCCTTCATCTCGGCCACTAGTGAGTTTTTGGCCCGACACTCACTTGTGTTGTGAGTGGGGCTCTTATGGAACTCACAGAATTTTAATGTGTCCTTCTTTATCTTTGTTATGTTATTATTTATGTGTGACTTCAATGGGTTTTCCTGGGTCTCCCTGCCTTGGATTTATCCTTTGTTCTGCAGTTTGTGGGCGCCTTTCTCTTGCTTCAGATTCGTAGATCCAAAGTTTCATTTCTTCTGTTTAAATTTATTCTTGATCTTGACAACGTATCAATAAGAAACACCAAGCGAGGATATTTCCAGGAACTCCATCTCATCCTGGATGTACTTTTGTACACAACCACAGTACTTGAGTACCAAATTTCGCTCAGAATCCTTGATACCCAACTTCATGTGAAGGGTATGAAAAAAATTTGTGAACTCTAGTACATCTTGGTCCCTTCTTTGTCGCAACGTCGTCCACCTTATGTATTTATCCTCATAGATCCTAACACAATAATACTATTCCTTGATGGTGTCCTAGAAACAATTCGAAGTGGGTGTGTCCTAATATAGTGAGGGTTCACTCTCGTCCCTCTTCTCATAGTAGGTTTCCAACTATTCCTTGTCATGGGGGGCGGATTTGAGGAGTGTAAAAGTAATCTTTTCCCAAATGGAAAAATCATGAACCAAAAGATATATTTCTAGTAGAGTTAACCATTTATCTACGACATCTAAATCTATCGGAACTTCAAATATGTGGATGTATTACAGGTCGATTTGGGCATGATCACAAAACACAAATTATTATTCATTAGGGTCTATCATACTCTATATTGGTTGCTACATGCCCTAAACAAGTCATCACATTGATGGTCTTCCTTCATGAAATTTTCACTTCTTAGATGCCATTTGAAGTGCCATGTCAAGCCATAAACACACCCCTAGACAGTTGTCATTTCTTTGTAGAGCATCTACTCCCATGCAAGGCTGTCGTGCAGAGGATCTAGGCCCACTTTGGAGTGCGTTGATCGACTGGGAGAGAATTTTTCATTAGATTCTGGGAATCTCCTCAACTTATAGTGACTTCTAGAAGTTGTTCCAGCTATCACCTCATCTGATAGCCTCGAATTTGGAACCCATCAAGTCATTAAACCTCTTATCATCCTATTCCCATGAACAAGGAAACCTCTTCATCCATTTTTAGGAAATTCATTCAATGATTCATTTATTTGAAAATACCTTCATCTACTTATAAATAGAGCACTGAACATAGTGCACAAGAGAAAAATAATTTGTGTTAAGTAGATTTATGTTTGTTGGATATCAACTCTTAAAGGTGTGTGCATGTACTGTGATGCTGCTAGATTGTTGATGCTAGATGTGATGAGGATGGGACTCAAGCTGGATGAGTTACAACGAATCGATCAACTGGTTTTACTCTTCCTTCTACTTCATAATAAAGAGATGTGTTCCTTTCCTAATGCACATTTCAATGATGTTATATGTGTATTAATGAGTTTAATCGATTCAATTTGTTTAATGTGAATAGATCATATTGCCTTTATGTTGTTTTCTATCTTCTGTTTGCCATGGCAGGTATCAATCAAGTGAGTTAAGTTGGATTGAGAGCGACGAAAGCGACGAAGTGAGGTGAGGGAAAGCAAACATATTACAAGTAGGTTTCTCTCCCTTTATCTATTCACATTAAGAAAAATATCATATATATTTATTTCTGTTGTTCTAAGTGAACCACCCACTTAGCGAAAGCATACATATCCGTAGGTTTGTATTTCCGTAAACCAAAATGGCGACCATACTAGGGAACGTCAGATCGTCCCTGGTGGCTTTTTCCTTGTTCATCAAAATCTAGTAGACTTTACCTGCTTATTTTCAATCATTTTAATGTGTATTAGCAAAAGTAGTGTGATTTCTTTATTTTTCAGAGAGTCCTCTAGCACCCACACATTGTTGGTATTGACACAGTGCTCTGCATAGAACTATTAGCTTAGAGACAATGCTCTGCAATGCTTTGTATCCCATTCACGGGTGTGTTTCCCCTACGACCAACCAAAATCTATTTTTTTGTCTTTTTCCAATTCATGTCAGTGTTTGCTTGCTGAAGTTTTGAGTGATTGAATACCTCCAGAGACCAGTTTTCCTTTACTCTTCTTGCCTCACTTTGGATTTGTTTGATCAATGTTTCTTTTTGTTTTCTTTATCATTGTGAATAGTTCCAAAGTTAAATTTTACATTTAATCAATTCATTATTTTCAAAAAAGGAATTATCGTTTCAGTCTTCATTTCTTTTCAAATTTTTGAGTGATTTTTTGTGCATTAGTTTTTTTTTTGTTCATCTAAACTTAAATGAAATTGAAAAGAAAAACATGAATTTGCATTTAGGGATTGTGAGTGCTACTTGAGGAATATTTTAGGGAAAATTTTCATTTAGATGTGCTCATTGATGATTGCAAATTATATGATTTCTCTATCCCTACTAGCTATTTTTTCATTGTCGAAAATCAATTCGAAACGAATGCTTATCATTCTAATTGCATCCTAGGAATGTTCAATACATCTCACAGTGAACCTGAAAGACAAACTGATAATCAATATCAACATAGAATTTATCTGAATTTACCTAAGGGAGCATTGTAACATTAACGTTAACATTTAGAGGTCTAGGCTAGAGAATATTTCGACATCGTTAAACATAGCCATTATCATTAATTGTTTGCGATACGTTCTGATTTTGATAACTCATTCCACATACGTAAGTATATTGGAGCTCATCCACATACTTTCGCGTATATCGGGTGGTGTTCTAGTACAAAATGTATAAGGGTATGATCTCACTGTGTGGTTTCACATTAGACAGCGCTAACATGGATTTGGCCTCCATGTACCTTCATGTATATTTGGGAGGAAAAATATAGGTTTCTTACCATCCATAGGTAACTAAGTTGGCCACCTTGTATCTGTGATACACCGAACACAGCATTAGAGGAGATTTCATGCAAGTATAATAAGTCCTTGGTTTACTAAGGTAGTATATTGTAGTTCACAATTGCTTGGTAAACCTTTTTCCTAGTAGCACCCTCTTTTTGTTTATTTGTTTTTGTTTAAAATCAATCAAAAATCGTGGAAGAAGATCAACCCCTTCCCCGTTTTTCGCGTAGGACAATGAATAAACCTCTGTTACCACCAAAAGCTACTCTTAGTAGACGAAGGCGCGCTTGCCCTACCGAGTCTGGTACCTCTAGAACTCTTGGTGCTACATCATGAAATATGCAAATACATCTAATCAGCAGGTACCGAGCCTGGGGAGTCGTTTGATGATCTGATTTATCTCTTGCTGGCCAGAGGCAAAATCGAGTTGCCTAAGAGTTCTAAATTCAATCCGGTCGACTTCGGTAGATCACGAAGCCAAGCTTGTTTGCCTTGGCACAGAATTTGATCCGGTAGTTGATCCCGTGCTGTGAAGAACAGCAGTTCTTGGTGGAAACCATTTGATCCTCATCCATCGGTGATGCATTTCGAGTCTTCCTCTTTCTTTTGACCAGAGTTTCCTAAAATTTATCTGGTGCTTGATGGTGAAGTGTTTCCCTGGTATTATTTTGATAGAGGAAGAACTTCAGGAAGATACAACCCCTTCAACTCACACTCATTTTGGGTCGGGGCTTCATTTATATCAATATTTTCCTCATTTTACCTATTTTTCTTTCGTTGATCCTTTTCACTCTCAATTTCCCATAGATTCGTTAGAGTATTTGTTGGGTTATTTAACCATGGAAGAGACAGCATCCGAGACTATACTGTCTTTTATGGCTATGATAGCATCTACTGTTGCTTCATCTTCGATGTTTTCGATGACACCCAAGGAACATATTATGGTGGTCCATTTGTCCCACTAGGTTACCAGGCTTTAAATGGAACCTACTTTGGTGTCATTTCTAGTCCATGGACTTCACCCATGTCATCACCTAGAATTATATCTGGTTCATATATTATGAGTACTAAACGACCTGACCCTCAATATCAGGTTGTTCCATCCAATTACCATCCATCTTATCGAGTATTTGTTGGATACCCATCATATGAAAGTCAGTATGTTCAATATCCCTATACTCCATATGTTGGGGGGCCATAGATGTTCATTCCATATGGCGATTACTCTTGTCGTATTTAGTCCATCATATCATGAAATTCCTATTTCCAATAGCGACCTACTTTCCTTTGTTCGTATGATTGGTTGTTTGTCAATATCAGCAAAATAACTTTGTCACATATGTGCCTACTATGCTTGTAACTTTTCTTCTGTGGTTGTTCTTTCATTTCTTTTTGCATTCGATCAGTCACCCTAACCCTCGAGTTTCGAGTACAGACTCGGTCTTCCCAGACTACTATTCAGCAGCCATCTATGTCGGGGGACTTCCCCAGCACGAACTAGTTTACATTGTTGTGGGTTTCTGTGTGCATGTGTACAACGGTCTGAATTGTCCTTGTGGACAGCCCATTTTATCATATAACATGGTAGCTACCTTTAACCATTCCCATAGTGTTGTCGACTTATGAGAAGGGATAATTTCTTTCTCAATTTCCAAGTAAATATAAACCGAGAGGAAAGAGCTATAAATTAGTGTAGCTATTCTCCCACCATATTAATGTAGTAACTTCTAATAAAATAGAGGATAAATCAATTTTTACCTAATCATGGATTATCTACTTCACATGGTAGCATGCTTGCATCTATAGAATCCAATTGTCAAGATTTTTAGCCTTGAGCTCCCCATCATAAACTGGAAAAATGAAATTGATGTTTAATTTCAATAAAGTCTCCTTTGGAGTAGCTTTCCCATGATATGGAGGAGGAAAATGAGCAAAATTAGGACTTGAAGGAGGAGAAGAAGTATGATACTTTTATGAACTACCTTTTTCTTTTAATTTCTTCGACAACCTTCCTTCTCTAGGATTCTTCCATTCTCAATACATTTCTTCTACCATGGTCTTCATCGCCATGAAGGCTTCACATAATTTTTCCTCAGAGTTAATTGAATTTCCTTTTGGACTTCCTTCCATTGGTGATGTCATTTTTTTTCTTTGGGCTTACCTCAAAGTAGTATCTGGATTACCTTATACAAATGTTCAATCACTTTGCTTGATTTTTCTCTTGCTTATCATGCACACTCACAAACAAATATCAATATTGCTCCAAAAACACTTGATATGGACCTTTAAATGACTTGGTTTGTTAAAATTTTGAATAGTGAATAATTACTTTTAACCAACTAAAATTTAATTGAAAACAAGCTTTAAAGGACTTGAATGAAGATGCACAAAAATGATAAATTGAGAACAGAAGAAAAGAATCTTGATAACCAATTAATAATGGAATTCATCCAGTGTATACTATGTCTATAGGTCCTTCCCCAATGGAGTGGCCTTCCTTTATTAAGATAAAAAAAATCAATTACAAAAAGAGTAATATTCCTCCAAAACCTACATAGAAACAAAGCTCTGTTCCATGATGAAGTGGCATTGAAAACCACTTAAAAATCCTCCATTTATTGCATGAAAAACGAGCTCCAATTTTTTGTTAGAATAGTTTGAAAGCTTAAAAATTAGCTTTAAAGGTAGCAACCATGTAAAATCATCTAGCACATTGGAAAACTTTTAAATATTTAAAACTTGGTGAATCCACTTCCCTAAGATCAAATGAGTGGGGGCTACAGTATGGATCATATTGCATATAATAATATCAAAACAAAGTAACTCATATCCCACTTACATATTGGAAACAAGCTGGAATCGGTTCAACCATTGTAAATTGGTTTATTTTTTGTAACACATACATGATAGGTCATGCAATTGACCCATGGAATTGATTTTTTAAGACCATGGCATTACCATCTCAAAATAGTTGTGATTTTTTTGTCAGCCTTTTGGATTAATATGGTATCAAAGCACAGGAAATCATAATAGTGGAGTACAAGCTGAGTTTGTGACTGAATAGAATTCGAATTTGCAAAAGTATTCTTGGTGCAACAAGCGAATCAAGATCGAAATGAATTTCAATGGCTTGAGATTGGAGTATGAATCGAGGGAATCTCTAACTATATTGCGTGGAAAGACAGGATGGAGGTAGTATTGGAGGACAATGGGTTGAAAGAATTAATTGATAATGATGTTCCCAAAGCTGTTGCAGCACATGTCGCAAATCTTGATGCTTGGAAAAAGAAGGTTGCAAGGGCGAGGAAGATCTTACTAGAGGGAGTACGAGACCACATTGTCTAAGGTCTCCATGGCAAAGAAACTCCATATGCAATGTGGAATGCTTTAACAGATATTTTTCAGAGCAACAGTGATAATAGAAAATTGGCACTGAAGGACAAGCTCAGGAAAATAAAAATGGAGAAAGGCGACACTATTCTGATATATTTAAAAAAAATTGTCCAATATCAGGATGAGCTTGGGAGCGTCAGAATTATTGTCGCAGATGATGAATTGGTGGGCCTAACTATTCTAGGACTTCCAAAGATTTGGCATAGTTATCAGGACTCTGTCAATGGGAGGGAGAAGCTACCAGACTGGTAATGACTTGGGTCGGATTTGGTGCAAGAAGAATTCAGGCGGAATACCAGGGATGGATCTTCATTTAAGGAATATGATGAAGAAAATTACGCCTTGGCTAGTAAGGAAAAGAAGGGGAAGGGAAAGAAATCCTATTCCAAATATGAGGTCGGCAAAGAAGGAAAGGAGCACGACATGTCCAAAGTGAAGTTTTTTCACTATCACGAGCATGGACATTATGCCACTAATTGTCCAAAAAAGAAGGCTCCAGGATCTGCAGCTAGTGAGGCTTTGGCCTCGCAATTTGAGCTTGGCTTCTCACTCATTTAATGCATGGTGTCAAGTGAAAATGGATCGGTGTGGTACTTGGACAGTGGTGCATCTTTCCACATGACGAGAGACAAAGAACTTTCCAGTAGCTTGGAGGAGAAGGACCTCTAGATGCATATAAAAATGGGTGATTACAGGATATATAGTGCTACCAGGATCGGTACATTTATCTTCTAGAGACAGGCAGATAAACCCTTCTTATTAAAATATGCAATGCATGGTCTAAAATAGAATTTAGTTTCAGTCGCAATGTTGCAGGATAGAGGTTATGATGTGGTTTTCAGTGAAGGGAAAGGTTTCCTTGAACACAAAGCTATAGGACAATCCAAGAATATTGGGATTCGCATGAAGAATCTCTATAAAATTGATGTGGATGGTTGTGCAGCATTGATGGGTAAAGCAGAAAAAATGGTGAGTCGAGATGAGGGTGAGTTACACCATGGAGATTCAAAGGTCATGCAACATATTTCTACTGAGCTTCCAAAGGGTACTCTTGCGCAGATGGACACATGCAAGGGATGTCCCATGGGGAAGTGTGAGAAAGGCATGTGTTTTTCCCTTGAGAGGGAGCTTGATTTGCATGCAAATGAGGAACTCTTGGTTGCAAAGAATGAACCTCAAGATGTGGAGCAGCCACATGCAACGGATCATGGAGTGGCAGAAACCACTCAAGCAGAGAAATTTTGAGCCAAATGGGCAGAGGGAGTACATGCAGCTATACCTCCAGGTGTGAGGTGGGGCGATGTGCAGAATTGATCCTAAGAAGAAATTTGGGCATGGTCCTAGAGATGGTGTGTCTCATGGATCGAACCTGGCTACGAGGAGCCAACTGTACAACAGTAGCAGGATCAACTAGATTGATGTAGTCAGATGTTAGGAGGAAACAAATCATAGTGACATGTGTCAAATACTGGAGCACAGATCAGCGTTGGCAGCAGTGCAAAGTGCATGGATGCAGATGTCAACAACGCAGAAATTCTAGTAGACATGTGCAGTAGGTACCAGAAGTCAGAAGACTCTGATGACAGATGCATTATATTGATTCAATTTTTTGGAGGCTATTCAGTTTCAGAAGTGTATTTTCATGTGTGAGAAACACTAGATATGTGCTGCATGCAAGAGTTTCATGTACGAGAAACACTAGAGAAGTGTTGCATGCAAGAGTTGCATGTCGCATGCAAGGAAATTACTTTCTTGTTGAGAGGGAGTGTTGAAGTTTACAACAAGAAATAGTGAAATTGGCATCTAGAAACAACATGACAACACCTACACTAGTGTGGGGCCACAGGTCTTGTAGTGATGGGTCTTAGCGAGATATTAGTGTGAAATTCAATTTATTTAATAAATTGGATATGTGTCAAATTTAATTATCCCTTAATTAAATTGGACAATAAAATGTAATTCTATCTCATAATCACTTGTAAAAGTTAACTAAGTGTGATAAAATTAGTTAGCTCATGGAATTCAAGTTGAGGGTAGTTGGCGAGGCATACAAAGTGATTCTATGTGTTTTAGATTTCAAGTTGGAGTTAAGTGCATGAGTAATCATTGAACTCAGTTGGGTGACTAAGAGTCAGTTGAACTAGTTGTAAATGTTTGTTGCACTAGTGAGAGATCAAGTGAATTAAATATTATTTAATTTAGAATGAGTGATCTTCCATGAAACTGATGATTTATTATTAATAGTTGCATGCATGTCAGTTCCAATGGAGACCCAGTTCAAACAAAGGTTAAAGGGAAGCTAACTATCAGTTGTGATATTAACATACTACTCAGATGTAGTTAAAACACCACAAGATTCCCATGATACTCAACACAGTTGAGGAAGGCTAAAATTCCTAAAAGATAGGGATTGCATTCATCAAGAATTGTGTGAGAAAGGCAGGCTGAAGACAGGCTGAGAATTGGCTAAGTGTTGGCCCAATTTTTTTTGTATCAGTGTGAGACGATATGCAGATTGCAGGAGACTCTTATGAGAAGAGTGCATTGTAATTGTTTCATGATTCCTTGTGGAATATACAATATATGATAGAGATGTTTTGACCAGCAAGCTTTCCCTAGGAAAATATATGTGTTGTTGTTTGATTTGTTTCTTTCTTTACTTGTTGTGATTGGCGATCGTGTTTATTTTCCACAATTGATTTGTCGAAGGATTCAATATCTAGATCTAGTACATTTTTTGATCAGATTGAATCCATTAATATACATATGTTTGTATACTTTCTACAATCAATCCCATGTAATGTGCTCCCAACCCAAAAATCAATAATTAATTCCATGTAATATGGTTTGTTTTCTACCCGTTATATATTATGTTGTAATTAAGTCTTTGAAATTTTCCAAAAAATTATACTAAAATGGAAGGGGGGGGAATATAAAATGAAAACAAAGGAGGAAGAATGATTTTGATTAACGCGCTTTCATTTTTTCTCATTATCTCTGAACCAACAGGCCCATGTGTAATTTTCTAAAAATGGGTCCACATCCATGAGCACCAATGGTTAAGCTCCAAGCAATTTCAACAACGGATTGACGTAGGTTCGTTGGCAGTAGCATCATACACAAATTCATCATACCAAGTAGCATAATTGTTAATCTGGGTGGGAGGAGGTGCAACATGAGATTGTGATTGTGTCGATCAGTCGATCAACATCTTTGATCTATTGCATCACCTTGACTCCTTTTTTCGAAATCCACAAGTGGGGGTAGTAGAAGGTGGTAAACAATTTTCAAAAACGTGCTTGTTCTCATCACGTGGCCTCTCCATTTTCTAGGCGAACATGCCAATTAAGCCTACTTCACACCTAACCCTACCACATAATCCCCACTCCACCTCACGTCCTCTGCCGTCCACCCCCTAAGTAATTCACTTACCTCATTACCCATGTCATTTCCCTGTCACATCATTACTCTTGTCTTATTTGAATTCCATGGAATTTGCTGCTCTTATCAAACTCAAATGAGAAAGATGTTTTATTTATAATTATTTCCCATTCCCAATCTATTTCATACCACAAACCACCTTTCTTCCAGCATTCAATTCAACTCGTGAACCACACAGTCTGACTTCCACCTCTCCCCTTCCGTTTCAGGTACTTATACAACTAACTAAACCCAATTATCATCATGTTGAAGTTTAAGAAGTCTCAGAAAACAACCCCAGATCTTGCCACCTCTAACCCCTCCACTCTATGAACCCCTGCTGGATAGTGAAGAAAAAATACACGACCCAAGGTTCCCGTTGGACTTCAATGAGTTTCACTATGACTTTTTGGGAAAATTTCTTAGCAAACGAGATTTTTTTTGGCATAGTGAATTATGGTCTATATTATATGTTAACTCCAACCACTCAACACTTTCCTAAGTTTATGACTTATATTCCTTAGAGAAATTGTGTTGCATCTTCCATAGGAGAAGTTATCCTTGAAGTCACCTATGACCTCATTCACAAGGCTTTCTATTTCCCTGATATCCAAAACCCAAAGCCATTAAATGAAGAGTCACTAGCTCTATAATTCACTCAATTATTAAAACATAATAAATTGGCCTTATTTGCATTGAATTCACTACCACAGACACCAACTCCTCAGTCGGTCGAGACCTATCCTATGTATACATTTTCTCAAGATGCCTAAAAGTTATTGGCATCAGTTTTGGTGCTACTTGGGGAAGATGAAACCACCAATGTGACTAAGTCAGCCTTAGAGTTTATGAGCCAAACATTTGATCGCACTGATTATTTAGACATACCTGAATTCCTGGCTAAATCCATTAATCTTTAGTTTGGGAAGTTCCAAATTGACCATATATTCAGATAGCCCTCCATTTTGGTCTTCTTATTCCTGTATGATCACGTGGATAAATTTTAGTACGTAGGTCTAAGCACTTCTGACTCTATAAACCAGAAAATTTTGTTATTGAATGGACAAATATAGTCAAAATAAACCATGAAAATCAAGGATTTTCTCATTTTCTGTCCACATTTATGGCCACCATCTACATTATCTTGAATGGTATACCACCCACAAGGATCCTCCCACAATATAAGCAATTAATATAACTGAGTAACGATGCTAAAGTGGGAGATTGGTATTTTTTGAGGATTTTACTGAGATCAGGTTGTATGGATTTAATGAAAGCCCCTATAGACTGCCAATATTTATGCCCATGAGGATTTTCTCTTTTGAATTTATTAGAAAAATATTATGTGTGGACCAACTTCATTTCCTTCCTTGGCTTAAAGGATAAATTTTCAAGCTGTAATAACCTAGATTTAATATATACAAATAATTACATCAATTTATATGATCAATAATCAACACTCAACTAATCAGCAATTTAACATAGAATTTTTGAAAAAGACGAGTAGAGACAACTTACTTGTATTGATGATATTCCTTATTTTTGAATCCAGAGTTGAATGCTCTTTGAACTCTTCTAACTGCAACAAGATTTTGGGGACAACTCTCCACCCAACCATAGGCTCAGCTGCACATAAAATTTCTACAACTGGCCATCCCCGAGCCCTCAATCAACGTAATACTGTAGGAATCCTTTATCTCACAAAAAATTTCTCCCAAGAGAATGGATGAAGAAATTATGACTATCATCTTCCTTAACTTCTATTAAATAGACCAAACAATGGAATGGGAACCAAATGCACACATTCCCTATGTCAACATGCAACTTTTATTTCTTTATTTTTAAGTTTTACTTAATTTAATGTTTCTCTTAATTTAACTCGTTCTTATTTTTTTCCTTTTTACTTTTCGTTAACTTTACTTATTTTTTACTATTTTTCTAGTTTTATTAGTTTAACTATTTCTTATTTTATTCCATTTTACTTTTGTTAAGTTCACTTATTTTTACTATTTTTATAGTTTACTTTTATATAATTTTATTTAGAACTTCAGTATATTATTTTCTATTTTATTTATTTATAATTATTATTCTCTTTATTGTTTATTATGTATTTACTAGTATTTACTTATTATTTATTTACCTAGAGAAGAACTAGCTCAAGCTTTCCTTATTGCATCCTATTACTCAATTACTCCCCACGGGGGATGAGTTTAAAATTGTGGACTTATCCCTCAACACTGCATATGTCCCTCTACATGAGAAGATTAATTCACATAGGTTGACTGGTGATAAGATATATCATGATCTGAGCAAGGCCTCATTGTCAATCACCAAGGAGAGAAACTTCTTGAAAAGGCCTGTAACATAATCAAGCAATAAAATTCACATTCTAGGGACCCGTATGTACCTAATTAGGTTTTCAAAGATTTTATCATCAAATTGGGTATCAACCCATAGGATAGAGATGCAATTAAATTCCTAATACAATGAGTAGAGGTTGAAGTCCAATCGTTAAAATAGAAGCTAAAGATGCCTACACCATAGGCTATGCACACTACTGAAGTAGCTTATGTGGATAAAGAAAAGGAACAAATAATTTTTCAATTGATTGATAGGAATAGAGAGGTCACATCCTTGAAGGATAAGGTCCAATACCTATAAAACACTATTAGAGATCATGTTTGCACAATTGTAGTTCCTACCGAATCATATGATCCTTCACCAAAGCTGAAAAAGGTGAGGATCGAGCTTACTATTTCCAAGGAAGAAATGAAAAAACTTCATAATCAGATCACCTTGCTTCAAGAAGAGTTGACTACTAAGGAAAATCAATTAAAATAATTTAAATTGGAGGAAGAAAAAACATCTAAGAAGTACAAGACAACTCAGGAGGAGGTAAAGAAGTAAAAAAGTAGGCTGAAAGGTAATATGTCCCTAATTGATGCTAGATAAGTCATTTGGGACGATATCATCCAACAAGTACAAGGTACATGGAAATTTTTCTAGTTTGTTATAGAAGAAAGGCCAATATTTACTATTGTTACTGAAGTTTTGGCTACATGCAAGAAAGAAACTAAAAAAGGAGCACAAAGAGCCAAGAAAATTATCAAATTCTTGAATGTAAAATCTCTGTCATAATTCAAGGCAATGCACATTATTTATAGGGTTGCAGTGATTCTAGAAATAAATAAGGCTATTGAGAAGAATCAACTACACTTTTAGGATGAGAATAAACTAGAGGTATTGAATATTTCTATAACCAATTTTGACTCCAAGTTTGATCAGAGGCAAACATCTGGATTACCAACCTTTTGGGGTATAGATAGAAGCTTATCCTCCTGGAAAGCTTATGACCAGGAGCTAATAGTAGCAACCTGTAGAATGGATACCTCTTTGGAGAAGATCGTGGTATTAAAAGGAAATAGAATGGTTAACTTCTTTCTAAGGGATTTCCAATTATTATTGTTAACAAAAAATTTGTCTGAATCCACTCCAAACTACACCAAGCTATCAAAGTTATAGTTGTATTTTCAAAGAATGTCTCAATGCCACACTCCAAAAAAAACTCTATGGGATAGATCCGAAAATATCCTTCATTAATCTACAGCTGAGCCTAAAGACCCAAGTGTTGGGCCCCATGGGCCAAGCTCCTCTACCCATGCGAATTTTTAAGCATGTGACCTTTTATTTTGTTATGATGTATGGGCCTTTTAAGAGATAGTTAGAGCAACTAGATAATAGGAAAACTGGCTAAATAGACAATTGTACCTTCTGACATGTGCTTGTAACTATTCTTGAACATGATCGTTTTCTTCAAAAAATATATAAGATAACTCATTGGGGTTTCAATTTTTTGGCTCCAGAGATGAGTTCTAGCTAATTTTTATTTATAATGTGTTCAAACTCTTTTGGGAAGTTAATGGAGAATTTTTGAATTATTCCTCGTATGTGATGCTTACAATATGTGTTATTTTCTTTCTAACTTTACATTTGTGTTATTCTTCTCCTGAAACTTGTGTAATGAAGCCATTGGTTTATTTCATTAAACAAATTATCAATGTTGTGTTCATAGTTGAGATACCTATACTTTTTATATAAGAAACTTAATGAAGTGATCCATGGTTTTTGAATCTCATTTTCTTTCATTTCATGTTCTCTACTAAACATATAATGCATAGGATTCTATTTAGACCTGTCTTTTAAATCTCAAATTCCTTCATGTTCTTCTACGTATACTACCACGTAAATTTTAAGGCTGTAATCATAGATAAGTAGGCCAATTGAACTAATTTGTTAATTTTCCCAAGAACTAGCACACATTGCATGTATAGGTTCTTCTCTGGGTAAATATATCATCCAAATGTGTAAATATATGTTCATTTTTGTGCAGAGTGTGCAAATATTCCAAGGAATTATATGGATGTCCTAGGCACTGAACTTTTCAGCCCAAAGGTTGTCTCTAGGAGCTACAACATATTACATGGTCTTGCATCTCTCCTTTGACCTATGCTTTTTTTCAAAGGACTTGATAAACCCATGATTGGATAATTATTTATAAGGACTTATATAGTGAAAGGTTGGTGATTTATAAGGGTGTTATGATGAATGGGAGAACAAAAGAACTAAAACTACACATAAATAAACAACTCAACACAAGAAATGAAAATTGACATATTAACATAACAATATCCAACTAAGTTATTTAAATTTAACTAATGATGCCTTATTCTCCATCTTGATAACAAAATTAGACCACTTTTTGTCTTGTATCATATCAAATTCCAATTGTGATGGATAATGGGCATATTGTTGTTACTATCAAAACATGGAAGATGGAGTAGTTAAAGTAATTAATATCCAATCATTTCTTTTTTTGTACAAAATAAAATAATACAAAACTAGATATTAAATATACTTACCAATTTTCATGTTAAGGCTTTTAAACCTATTCTGCCACTATGATGTGTGGCACGATATTTAGAAAGCCTGGCCTTCGAGGCATTGTCTTGAAACATACACTAATTCAATTTAATTATGCACTAGTAAAGTATAAAAATCATTTAATGAATTTGAAATAATATTATGGCCAAATTTAAATACATTTGTGCTCTCCTAGTTGTGTTTCCTGTGTGCATCTTCTCTATTACATGATTTCACAATCTCTTTCAATATTTTCACGCTTACATCAATTGGTCTTCTTTTGGCCCTTAGCTCGAGAGGAATTTCTTTTATCTTTTTTGTTTGTTTGCAACAGAATCTCTCGAATTTTTGAGTCATTCGATTTTTTACTTGCTTTACTAAACAACCTATCCCAAATTCATTCAACATGTCATGGATGAATTCCTTTTGAAGGTGCATGGTTATCTTCAATAATGGAAGATGTAGATGCTCTTTGAAGCATTGAAGGCATAATTCCTTCAACCTACGATTGAACACTTTCCTCGCATCTGTCATTCTAATAATTCCCAGAGACAACATCATATTCTACCTCATCTTCGTATGTACCAATGCAAGATCAAGATCATATTCTACCTCATCTTCGTATGTACCAATGGAAGATGCATATCATGCACTGGTGGTGGAAGAAATATGTGTTCGAGGAGTGGGTCGGATATTGGATATCTATGTTCCTTGTTCCACATTCTTAGAGGTGATTGTGATTCATGTTTTCCTATATCTTGTGCTCAATTCAAGAGTTGATTGGGAACCAATCAATTCCCTTTAACAAGGTTCCTTTGGTTGGTCTATTTCAACGCCTTTAGTACGTTATTTCACATATTTTGCAAGCATGGAGAAGTCCATACCTTTTAGTTTTTTCACTGCTTCTACCGCCAATATAAAATCCATTGCCTCTTTCAGTTTCTCAATGTCATGTCCCTATATATGTGCAATAAAAAATTTATTTTAAATTTAGAAATATAAAAATAAACAGTAATTTCTTCTTTTATAATTTTGAAATTAAAAAATAAAAAATACAATTCAAACAAGCAATGGAAACATGTACAAATCTATAAATTGAGTATGAAACACCTCATTCTCTCAAGAATCAAATACCTTTGATTGTTGCCCTCTACTCTTGCTTGACTTTTTTTGGCATAGTAGGGAGAAAAAATTCCTCGAGATTGTGGAAAGAAAATCCCTTCTCTTTGCTCCCTACACTTTTCTCCCTTCCCTCTAATTGTTTTAAACAACACTAGTGCAAAATGGATGGAAAGGGGTTCAATTTTTATCTCTAGTGGTGAATGAGATGCATAAATTGATTTCGTGACTACTACAGATTGAATCACATCCACAAATCAATTTTTTTTTATTGAAACAATAATGTAGGAGAGTCTCTCAATATCTCTTCCCACAATCAACAAAGATACAATTGATTAGTTATTCAAAGATCCCTTGATTTGCTATGGGTGAGTATGAAAATAGAAATATGGTGAATATATTACATTATTTTGATTGAATAGTTGAGATACACAGTAGCTTTATACATTGCTCATGTAAATTATAGATTGATGTAAATTATAGATTGGTATAAACATAATATAAAAAGTTAATTTTGTGAGCGATTTTTTTAAAACCATTTATGAATTAAATAGATTAACCATTTAAAAAACTTATAATAACTTAAACATTAAGTTACTATTTCCCGACACTTCTGTGTAAGCTCAATTTGTTATCTCGTATGTCAATAGTAAAGGAAGGAGAGTGAGCTCAATCTGTTATCTCCATGGAAATAGTCAAGAAAGAAGAGTTCAAGAACTCAGATTTATCAAATAGTTAATAATAGAAACGAGACAAAGGTTGGCCAAAAAAATCCCAAAGTTAGAAGTCGATATCCATGCATCCAAAGTACCTTTATTTCAGCATATATTCAAGCAAACTCCAGACTTGTTAAATGATGGAAAGTTTGTGGAATATTTTTACTTAAACCGAGGCCTCTATCATCCATATGATTTTCAATAGATGCTACTACCACGATCTCACGCTATGATAAGATGTCATCACATGCCACGCGCAAATTTTCTCTCATCTTATTCAATTATATATTGTTTTAGTGGAGCATTTAGTTGGGATGAAACCCTAAAATATATATTTTCGGATTCGTTGAATCATGTAGTAGCCCTCTAACCTTATGGATATAGACACATTTTTCATATTTCTAATTTGGAAATCTTTATCAAATCAATAGCAATACATATAATAATTTAGAAATTTATGAATAATTAAAATAAATCTTCATCTTCAAAATAAAATGAGAAATCAGATTAGAATAATTAAATCTAGTCTATATAGGTAATATTTAATTTTTCTTTTAACTAACCCAAAATATTTACTCAAGGCAATATTTTTTTATTTTTATTTTATTTTAAAGAACTAAAAATATTTAATATTACAATATCTCCTCATTAAACCACTATTAATTAAATTATAATTAAAGCATACAATATCTCATTCCAAATTCTTAAACAGCGATACATTAAGTATCAAACCATCTCTATATTGTTGGAGCGAAGATTGCACAGCAGACAAAAAACATATACACAGCAAATTAATCATGCACAGTAAACACAGAGGTTTAACGTGGTTCACCCAACCATTCTGGGCTATGTCCACACAACATAGGCATCAGCAATCTTATTAATCAAACAGGAGATTACAAACTGTCACACTCTCAAACCATCCATATGGATACCTGTTATATAGCAAAGAGAATCTAACTACCTCATAAATCCTCTCACATCAAATTTAGGATGCATTAACTCTCTCCCAACAACCTGGAGCTAATCTAGCAACAAATTCCTATTGTTGTCACACATTGAGATTTTTGCCTATTTTATTTAAAACAGAAAATCTCAACATATATCTAGATCCAATTCGATTGTGTTATTCAACTCCAACAATTTATTATTGACTGAATTAGTTAACAATTACGGCCACACACATTATGATTTTAACAACAATAAGGGTGTGTCAAAGTTAATCTTGAGATTAAGGTCATTCTAAATTGTCTTGATGATGGATCCCAGTTGGGGTTTGAAACGTCGACACATGTTCTTCAACACTGTAGATAATCCGGAAAACATCTTGATGAGGTCACATTGTGTATTCGCAAAGCCACTCAATTGACTTTTACCAAATGACGTGTAATGTTAATAGTTAATCCATAATTAACACTCGTTTCCATTAGATAGGATTAGTAACTAACCTTTTGTTTAAACAAATATTTAACATATGTTCATCATCAGGAGGCAACAACAATTTGGTAAATGATTATTACAATTAACAACTTGGAGCTCGAATATTGAAATTTTCCAATAGCAATAGGTCTGATGCCTAATATGAATCGAAAATGATTTTTCCAATCCGATCATAAACCCAGATTTCCACTTTTGTTCGCCCACTAACTGAGAAATGTTGGAGCCTGCAATCCCCATGTCTTGGCTGATATGGATATTCATAAATCCCTACGATTAGCCGAAGTCTTCTTCCTTTACTATTGCAAGTGCAAAGAATTTTAGCAAAATTTAAATGTGCGAAGAAGTTTAGTAAACTTTAATGGTTGTAGAAATAATTTGTATTGAATAAATATTTTTTACATTAATGTTGTGTCAACTTTGTGTGGGTTATGGATATACTTATACACCGCTTTTATACTGTTGTGTCAACTTTGTGTGGGTTATGGATATACTTATACACCGTTTTTATACTGGGCTTTTATACTGGGCTGTAGATTGCACTTCTCAACACAACTAGCATGTTTTTACTGGAATTTTAGTCTTAATATTATAAAAAAAAAAGTTCACATTTTTGGAGAGATGTACAACTCAACTTTGAATTGTGACAATAATAATTTCCTTGCATTTTTTTTCTAGTGGAAAGTTATTAAATTTTGGTTGTCCATATTTTATTGAATCCTTGTCACAAATTGCTTATTACTTATATGTATTATGTGGGTGTGTAAACTTAAGTATGAAAAATATCACAATTTCCTTATAACAAAAATGATTTCTTGTCTTGAATTATAGTAATTGAAATCATTTTCATTGTTTTGCAATTTTATTTGAATATATATTGCAATTTTTGTTGAAATATATTGTAGGTTTGAAAGCAACAAGTGGTATGAGAGCTATGGTTGGGATTCATGAAAGTTTTCAGTGATATGTTTGTGAATGTTGGTGGTTGCTATGCAAATGTGTGGTGGAATGTTGTGAGTACAACAATGTTGACTTGTTAAGAGTTCTTGTAAAGGTCGAGAAGGATATATCGAAACTCATTTGGAGAGACCAAATCTATGGATTTTTCTTCCAATTTATGTACTACTTGTCTCTCCATTGAGTTGAAGGCAGCTTGACTCACTAATCTTTGATATCTTGGCAGCTGATACTTTTATGTGAATGTTGGGTGACTTAACATGCCACTGTTATTGTTAAAGGAACTCACAACTAATGGATATATAATATATGTTAGTTGTCATAATACCTCTATGGATTTCCCTTTGAATCACAAGTTTGGCAATATGAAAAGATAAAAGAGATGCATTATCGTTGATAACTATAGTTAAATAACATAGTATTCAAAGAAAATTAGATCAATCTACTCATAATCATGTTTCTCAAGTAGTGTAGCTATGAATTTTGATAGAAACACATGGCTTGTAGTGGGAAAATGTTGTAAGGCCCTTTTATGTTTTTGTCCAACTTGGCACTAGCCTAAGTCGTATGGGTCAGAAGTAGCTTGTGTGTAAAGAATGAAAAGACATTGAATAAAATGTTCAAGGTGGAGAAATTTAATAGGAAAAATAGTTTTGAGGTATGGAAGCTCAAGATGTGGGATTTGTTGGTGCAACAAGGATTTCACAAATCCTTGATGGACAAAGAAATAAAATGGTAGTTATGTTTGATAAATACTAGGATGATTGATGCAGGATAATCTCACGACTATCATCAAAATCTAATTTTCTAAGTGCAAGAAGTCTCTAGAATTTCTAGATTATGTAAAAATTCTAGATTTTGTAGACTTTTAGAAAATAATAGACTATGCAAAAATTCTAGAGATAATATGTAAAAAAAGAAGAAAAAAATATATTTTATTTATAAAAAATGTTATGAGGATTTTTCAAAAAGTCTAGGGGAGGAGTTGTCTCTTGAGAATTCTAGATTTCTCCTTCTCTAAGTATAAATTGGAATGTAATGTATTTTTTGCACCGAGCAAGAAGGGGGAAACGTCCCAAATTATTTCATGAATAATTTTGTTATTTTTACTACTTTTTTTGTTTTTTTTCATGTGTAGCTTCCATTGTGGCACTCGGTTATCATTTTTTATATTAGAGCAAGACAAGATCTTGAAATAGATAACAAAATTGTGTGTATAAAAAATTATGTGTGTTTCCACATGACATATAAGTGCAAGAATGCATGGTGGAAATGATTACAACCAGGAAAATTTTTCAAGAGTGTGAGTAGGTGAAAAATATTAGAAGAGCTAGTGCTTAGGATATTTTAGAGCAGAGAACCACATGAATACCAAAAGACAGAGTTAAGGAAGAAGTTAGGTGAGATATTGGGTAATGGGTTAATGGAGAAAGCTCACGGTGGTCAAGAGAAAGCTCACAAAGGGAAGAAAAATATGGCTACTGATAGATATTACAAAGGTTCAAGTGCAAGCCGCAATAGAGGAAAATAATATTCCAAAGTAAAAGGAATAAAAAGAAGGATGGGTAAAGAGGAATTTGATAGAGAGATTATTGAATTGAAGGAATGACTCAGAGTGATAGAGAAGTTTCTACAGAAGAAAATTTTAGAATATTTGAGATGAGGGATTAGAATAAGGAAGAACGTTAGGTGGGCTATCATACAATTATATGAAAAAATGTTGATACAAAGAATGAATGTTTTTATTAGGACATGGAGAAATCTCAAAAGAACCATGAAAAAGGAGGAAGTAACTCACTTTTTTGAACCAAGACAATGACCAATGCTTTGAGAAGCTGATGATATAGATGAGATTTTAGATGAACATGAAGGGATGA
Organism: Pinus albicaulis; assembly: GCA_034641835.2. Classification (NCBI taxonomy): domain Eukaryota; kingdom Viridiplantae; phylum Streptophyta; class Pinopsida; order Pinales; family Pinaceae; genus Pinus; species Pinus albicaulis. Next base: position 742,683,472 of record CM076569.1, on the reverse strand, counting down.
TGAAAAAAACATCAAATGTGAGAAAAGAGAATATTTATTTTAAAACTGATAATTTGTGTGTGACTACAGGTTATGAAGATAAAAAATCATTGTTTGTTGTTATAATGGAAGAGGAAGGTGAAGGATTTTATTGGAAAGATATAAATAAAAGACATAATTAAGAAGAAATTATGACATATTTTGAAGAAGAATTAAATTTCCTAGAGGACTAGTTAGGAAAACCTAAAGATCAAGAAACTATGTAGCAATTACAAAAACAAAGAAATAAGAAGATAGGATTAATTTAAGAGGAAAAAAAATTCAAACATTTTTGAAAGATGACAATGAATTGAAGAGGACTACATAGTAATTGTAGGCACATAGAATCCAATAATTCCTAGCGTATTGATGAAGTACATGGAGCGTTAAAATGGGATATGCAAGAAGCAAGTGCAGAACTTGAATACCATACTGGAGATGGTATGAAAATAGAGTATGGTAGAAAAAATGAGATTATTAATCATTAGTGCATGATCATGGATAATTTTTTACAAAAGGAAATTATAAATAAGAAAACAAGGTTAATGACCATAAAAAAGGGGAATGTAGAAGTGAAGCAACAATGTTCTAAACCAAGTCCACAGCAAAAAATTCAAGTTAGGGATCCTCAAATATTGATGAAAGTTGCAAATACACAATTCAATAAAACATTTGGACACAAAAAACAGCAAATATGGGTTCGAGGAGGAATTCCACAAATTAAAGATACATGACCAAGAAGTCATGAAAGTTTTTTTACCTGGGGAGTCTCATGCAGGAGCATCACACAACTATCATCAAAATGTAATTTTCTAAGTGTAAGAAGTCTCTAGAATTTCTAGATTAAGTAAAAATTATACTAGTGACTTAACATGTAAGAGTGCCTTAACGTTGCACCCTTTCACCATATATCCAAGACCCCTTCGACAAGATTTTTTTATTATTAATTATATATATATATATATATATATATATATATATATATCTATATATATATATATATATATATATATATATATATATATATATATATATATATATATATATAATGTATTTTGACCCAGTCAAAAAGTTTAATTGACAATTATCTTTTTCAAGGTGGTTCATGGACATGGTGGCCACTACATCTGTGGGAAACTCTAGGGAGATCAACCTGAAGGGATCTACCCATCAATCAAACATGCAACGCTTAACCCGAAGGGCATAGAGGAGATTTGATCTCGTGAACTCCCAACTCCCGAGGTACTTAACAACGGGAACTCGATCAACTAAGCTAACACTAGGTGTTATTTTATTGACAATTATCATTATTAATTTTATTTTAATTTTAATTTTAATTTTACTTTATTTTGATGGAGTCAAATAATGTACAAGACATTACAACATCTCTACATATTGGGTTGGAGAGGGCCTATCGAGGAAAATACTTTTAACCTTTTATTATTTTTTAATTGAGCCCACATGTAAAGCCATAGTACTACTTGGTATTGTAGCAAGCATGTTTACAAGAGATTTATAATATGCATGGTAAAATGTGAGTGGAGGAGAGAGAGTGTATCCATGTTTAAGAATCTTGTTATATTGTAAGTTTCTAGTAACATTAAGTTTTAATTTTTAAAATGATATAAAATTAAATTAAAATGAAATATTTATAAAATATTTTGATTTTGAAATGAGTTATGGTTTTTGGGCTTGTGGTATTGATAAGCCAATTTATTGCAAAAAAATCCTATTTACAAGTTAATAATATCCATGGTAAAATGGGGGTGAATATCCATGGTTAAGAACCTTCTTATATTGTAAACTAGGTTTTTATGTGCTTATTAATTAAATTTGAATATGGTTATCCCATCTTTATTTTATTTTATATGGTGAAATAGATCTTAATTTATAACTACTATTTATATATTATATATTTAATGTGATATTTGTGTTATGATTTTTACGTCGTAAGGCATATTTATTTGACAGCAACTCACCTGTTTTCTACCTGTCCTTCGTTTGCATCGTTAGATGTTTTGTTAGACGATTAAAATATCCTCAAACGTTGATTTGAATTCAGTATTTAAATTCAGTTTTGATTGACGAGGTGGCAATAAATCCTTGAATTCGATATTTCGGTGGCAACAGATCCGGCCTTGGTTCCTAAGGCATAGATCTAACTGCCCTCATTGACCAAAGTTTGTTAACGGTACTCATTAACCTTCCTCGCCCTCCCCACTAGCATTAGCCACGCGCATCAACAGATCTTGATTCTGCTAATTGAATCCGGACGATTCATCGGCGCGACAATGAGGCAGAGTTGATGCAAGGTATCCTCTTTCTTCCATTTTCATTTCAGATGTTAAGTTTCTTTTTATTTCAAAAATTTCCCCCTTTTTGAGGGAAATAGATAGGGTTTTACCTTTAGTAGCTTGCACAGATAAAGAAAATCGTACCAGGACAACTATTATAAGGGCGATCGCGATCGTGAAGGACAACAACTCTTTTCTTGTGAAACCGAACAACAACAACAACGTCAAGTTCCAGTTCATAGTAGACAACTATCTTTATACTTTGCATTCATTCAGGTTTTTAGGTATGGCTTCTCCTTTCCGTTCTTATTTAAGTTTGTATCTATGTCTGGAGCCGTCAATTCTTTTTGAAGTCTCAACAGAGGGTTAAAGAAAGCATAAAAATACATTAAAAGGGAGAATACAAACTTCAAGGGAACTGCTTTGTGCCTCAGAGCTTGATTCTTCATAAGCTTTTATGGTTCTTTTCTGTGCAAGATTTTATATTTAGCGGCAATCTCTCAATAATGCAAAATTTCTGCAATAATTTTATATTAAGCTGCAGTATCTTAAAAATGCAATAATTTGTCATAAAGGTGCTTGATATAGTCATGTGACTTTGCATAAAGGTATAGACAGCTATGACAATATTGGGGTTTTCCTTCCCGGCTGTTTTTATGTTAGAGATTAGTTCCATTAACTCATGGTTTGTTTTTGGCAGGCGAACCATATAAATTTGTTCTTCCTCTTACCTGAAAACAAGTCCGAGTTGCTAACATACTTTAACATAACTATAGTGACCCGAAGTGCGTTCAGCCTTGGGTGGAGGAAAAGTTTAAAGATTAACTGGGAAGGTAATCGTAGCTGGTTCGATCTGCCAGCAAGATGACCCCAGAGAAGTTGAAACAGAATTTCATGACAGATATTCAGATAATTTTACAGCGAACAATGGGTACTTGGAAAGATAGAGAAATGCTTTTTGAAGTCGAGTGTAGGAAAGCAAGTGCAAATGATAGCCTATTATCTTTTAATTCTTATATTCATTTTGTATGGTTAGTCTTTTTGGCATTAACATTACACAAAGGCAAGGTGGATTTTGATCTGTAAGATATACAAAGCAATAGAGAAGAGGAAAACCAATTTTAATAGAGCACAGAAAAGTGGTTTACTGGTGAGAGTATCAGATGAAAAAGAAAACCTTTCGGAGATTTTATCATTTCTTTACTTTTCAGTGGTAATGAAACTACAACCAAGATGATGTTATTCGCTGTACATTTTTTTATAGGTTGTCCGAAAGCTACATCTTCTTACAGGTTGTCCTAAAGCTTTGGAGAAGTTGAGTATAAATTTCAGCCTGAATTATGGCTATTCTGATTACACGATCGATAAATTTATAGGATAAATCACATGCTAATAATATTGTTTTGACTTGTGTGGCGATGGATTGATACAGGTTGAGTATGATTCATTGAAAAGAAAATGAAAAAAGCAGAAAATACTGACGTGAGATGATGACAAGTAATATTGGCATGTGCAACAATTCTCAATGGCACTGGTTAAATGCGACCATAATATTAATTTATAAACAGAAATGTATGGATAATCGAGTCCTGTGATTCCACATGTTCATTTATGTGATTATGAGGGCTTTTATTGTTTTAATTTGATCTTCTTCTTCGTTTATGTTTCTATATATTATTGGAGATGGTTTGATTCGAATATGATTCCAATTGCGATAACTACGAAGAATCTCATACTGCACGATCGTCACCTTTTCACGTACGTACGTTTGTAAGCGAAATTACCGACAACATTAACGGTAAACACCCATCTCCCAATTTTTGTTTTTTCCCTTGGGTTCCTACGAAGAAATAAAAGTGACACGACGACCTCTTTTAAATGGAATCTGGGCGTTAAAATTTTGTCTGTTAAATTCCAACGTTGATAATGTATTCCATCGTAGTCAATTTAAAATCCCTTGGTATAAACAATATTGATTACGGTATCAATTAAAAGTGGTTTCATTGGCGAGGGAATGTCTAAAAAATAGGACTGCGTTCATGACACTATAGCCATGAAATTCTTTGAAGGAATGACTACAATGCCTCGCCAATATCATGAGTGCAATAAAATAGCCTTGAATCTTATAATTCATAGTAAAGAGGAGATAGATGATGACAACATATTTCAAAGAAGCAAGAAGACTGAGAAAGACACTTGAGAATTAAAATAGATTGGTTTGTGTTAGAGTAAGATATAGTGACCATAAATTTGACATAATCAGTAACTAGCAATTGCACCATATGTTGCAAAGGAAACGTTGTAAAGCAATAACATAGGAAAGAGTAGTATAGAGGAAATTCTCTCACATGAATCATGCAGGATAGCTACAACTACATAGAGTGAACAACAAGATTCAGTTACATAATTGGTTCAATTTTAGATAAGTATTAGTGCTTTGGTCCTAAGATGAGATATCATCATTCAAAAAGTTTAGAAAATGAGGTGTTTGATTCTTCTCTAAGAACCAAAGTATCAAAGTACCAAAACACATATTTTCAATGGGAAAAAAGAGATTACATCAAAACCACAAAGAATAACAACACATCTATGGTATAACTTAGCTATTTAATGATATAGCCACAAAACCTCATGATATACATAATAATTTCATCATTTTCCTCGTAATCATAGGTGCCATTTTTCAAAACTTTCAACAAAAAAAAAAACTAATTGAAACCGGACGGATTCATTGGTCGCTAGTCGAGCGAGGTTGGTCTGGGTATCCTCTTTTCTTCCATTTCATTCAGGATGTTAAGTTTCTTTTATTTCTAAAATTTTCCCCCTTTTGATAGATAGGAGTTTCACTTTTTGCACAGATAAAGAAAATCGTACCAGGACAGCTATTATAAGGGCGATCGCGATCGTGAAGGACAACAACTCTTTGCTTGTGAAAACGAACAGCAACAACAGCGTCAAGTTCCAGTTCAGAGTAGACAACGATCTTTATACTTTGCATTCGTTCAGGTTTTTAGGTATGGCTTCTCCTTTCCGTTCTTATTTAAGTTTGTATCTATGTCTGGAGCCGTCAATTCTTTTTGAAGTCTTGACAGAGGGTTAAAGAAAGCATAAAAATACATTAAAAGGGAGAATACAGACTTTAAGGGAACTGCTTTGTGCCTCCGAGCTTGATTCTTCATAAGATTTTATGGTTCTTTTCTGTGCAAGATTTTATATTTAGCAACAATCTCTCAATAATGAAAAATTTCTGCAATAATTTTATATTAAGCTGCAGTATCTTAAAAATGCAATAATTTTGTTCATAAAGGTGCTTGATATAGTCATGTGACTTTTCATAAAGGTATAGACAGCTATGAAAATATTGGGGCTTTCCTTCCCGGCTGTTTTTATGTTAGAGATCAGTTCCATTAACTCATGGTTTGTTTTTGGCAGGCGAACCATATAAGTTTGTTCTTCCTCCTACTTGAAAAAAAGTCTGAGTTGCTAACATACTTTAACATAACTATAGTGACCCGAAGTGCGTTGAGCCTTGGGTGGAGGAAAAGTTTAAAGATTAACTGGGTGGGTAATCGCAGCTGGTTCGATCTGCCAGCAAGATGACCCCAGAGAAGTTGAAACGAAATTTCATGACAGATATTCAGATAATTTTACAGCAAACAATGGGTACTTGGAAAGATAGAGAAATGCTTTTTGAAGTCAAGTGTAGGAAAGCAAGTGCAAATGATAGCCTATTATCTTTTAATTCTTATATTCATTTTGTATGGTTAGTCTTTTTGGTGTTAACATTACACAAAGGCAAGGTGGATTTTGATCTGTAAGATATACAAAGCAATAGAGAAGAGGAAAACCAATTTTAATAGAGCACAGAAAAGTGGTTTACTGGTGAGAGTATCAGATGAAGAAGAAAACCTTTCGGAGATTTCATCATTTCTTTACTTTTCAGTGGTAATGAAACTACAACCAAGATGATGTTATTTGCCGTACATTTTTTTACAGGTTGTCCTAAAGCTACATTTTCTTACAGGTTGTCCTAAAGCTTTGGAGCAGTTGAGTATAAATTTCAGCCTGAATTATGGCTATTCTGATTACATGATCGATAAATTTATAGGATAAATCACATGCTAATAATATTCTTTTGACTTGTGTGGCGATGGATTGATACAGGTTGAGTATGATTCATTGAGAAGAAAATGAACAAAGCAGAAAATACTGACGTGAGATGATTACAAGTAATATTGGCATGTGCAAAAATTCTCAACGGCACTGGTTAAATGCGACCATAATATTAATTTATAAATAGAAATGTATGGATAATCGAGTCCTGTTATTCCACATGTTCATTTATGTGATTATGAGGGCTTTTATTGTTTTAATTTGATTTTCTTCTTCGTTTATGTTTATATATATATATATTTATTATGGAGATGGTTTTGATTCTGAATATGATTTCGATTGCGATAACTCTGAAGAATCTCATACCTGCACACAGTCGTCACCTTTCACGTCTGTACGTTGTAAGCGAAATTACCGACAACATTAACAGTAAACACCCATCTCCCAATTTTTGTTTTTCATGGGTTCCTACGAAGTGATAAGAGTGACACGCTGACCTCTTCTAAATGGAATCACAGTGTTCACAAGTTTACGTCACTTGACAAATTCAAACGTTTCAATCATGTGATACGTAATGATCCAAATCCTATCACTAGTTGTAAACAGCATTGATTCTGAAGGTATCAATTATGAGGTGGTTTCATTGACGAAATGTCTAAAAAATGCAGGACTACAGATTCATGACACTATAGCCCATGAAAATTCTTTGAAGGAATGACTTTAATGCATACGTCAATATCACGTTTTGACCAAAATAGCCTTGAATCTTATAGTCCATAGTAAAGAGGAGATAGATGATGACACATTTGAACTAGTAAAAGAAGAATGAAAATATAAGTGGTAAATTGAAACCAACATATTTCATAGAAGCAAGAAGGTTGGGAAAGACACTTGAGAACAAAAATAGATTGGTTTGTGTTAGAGTAAGATATATTGACCATAAATTTGACATAATCAGTAACTAGAAATTGCACCATATGTTGCAAAGGAAACGCTGTAAAGCAATAACATAGGAAAGAGTAGTATAGAAAAAATTCTCTCACATGAATCATGCAGGATAGCGAGTGAACAACAAGATTGGGCTATTCAGTTACATAAATTGGTTCATTTTTAGATAAGATTAGTGCTTTGGTCCTAAGATGAAATATCATCATTCAAGAAGTTTAGAAAATGAGGTGTTTGATTCTTCTCTAAGAACCATAAGTATCAAAGTACCAAAACACATATTTTCAATGGGAAAAAAGAGATTACGTCAAAACCACAAAGAATAACAACACATCTATGGTATAACTTAGCTATTTAATGATATAGGTTACAAAACCTCCTGATATACACATAAATAATTTCATCATTTTTCCTCGTAATCATAAATTTTTCATTTTTCAAAACTTTCAACAAAAAAAAACTAATTACATTATTTAAATAGTCCAACATAAACCTCAATGTGTAATTATAATCTTTACCTCATATCATTGAAAATAAATGAACATTAATTTACATCATAGCATTAAAAAAACAAGAACATCCTCAATGACTACTCAAAAGAAATGAACATTAATTTGTGTGACAACAATAAAAATACATTAACATTAATGGGTTACTATGAGAATATATAAACACCTTAAAGCACTCAATAACCCTTTCAATTTAAAAAATATATTATCATATTTATCAAAAGAATACATGAACATTAATGGGTTACTATGAGAATATATAAACACCTTAAAGCACTCAATAACCCTTTCAATTTTAAAAATATATTATCACATTTATCAAAGGAATATGTGTTACAAGATTGGGCTATTCAATTACATAATTTGGTTATAACTACATATGTTAATATCATTTTTAGATAAGTATCAGTTCTTTTGCACAATGTTTTTTTTGTTTATGTATTCCTAGGCACTATGGTAAAGGTGACGCATAGGGTGAGGTACTTGGTTGAAGTAATATCTACTCCAACAATGGTCCTAAGATGAAATATCATCATTCAAGAAGTTTAGAAAATGAGGTGTTTGATTAGTATAACCCTTTATTCTCTAAGAACCATAAGAAGTTTAGAAAATGAGGAATGGTCGTAAGATGAAATATCATCATTCAAGAAGTTTAGAAAATGAGGTGTTTGATTAGTATAACAATTTATTCTCTAAGAACCATAAGAAGTTTAGAAAATGAGGTGTTTGATTAGTATAATGATTTCTTCTCTAACAACCATAAAATATCGAAATACCAAAAAACATATTTTCAATGGGTAAAAAGAGATTAGATCAAAACCACTAAGAATAAAAACTTATCACCCAATATATACTTGAAAAATATAAATACTTAAAAAAAATATATCACAAATACATATAAATATTTAAAACCATAATAATATCAAAAATACAATTAGTTTTCATATTTTCATTTAATTAATATATATATTTCAACAATACAAAAAATAATAATATCATACTTAACTATAATTATGAATTATTTGTAAGCCTAATCATTTATTATACATTGGTTTTTAAGAACTATTATCAACTAGTATGTATTTCAAACATATAAATATAACATGCTCATATTGCTTTAAAAATATATCATAAATAATTAAAATTATACAAATGACCATGACAATATCACAAATAGTCTTTTGGAGATACCATCAATTAGAATATATTTAAAAACCAAGTTTTTTATAATTGTCCTTATTATATATTTTAACAATACAAATAATAATAACAATACAAGTAACTATAATCATGACTTTTTAAAAATATCATAGCATTCTAAAAATATATCACAAATAAATATTAAGTATCCAAATGATAGACATAATATCAATAATAATTATAAGCTTTATTATTAAGTATGAAACACTTGCTCAAATTTCATTATGTTCAATGGCTTGCAATGATAATAAAATGTATAGTCCTTTGAATTGTGAATGTGTAAGAAGTATCCAACCATAAATATGGTTGGATACTCACTCAAAGGACTATTGGATTTGAGCACATTGAAGTTGTACAGATTAAGCTCGAACTATGAAAAGGAAAAAAAAAAATTTAGAACCACTTCAACAATGGAAGAAGAGTAGGTTGACATAATTGAATTTTGATGTTGATAAAAATATATTTTTTTTTCCTAAACTAATATTTGACCGAGATACATTGTAGAAATCTTGAATCCCGACTAAAGTTGGCATATACAAATAAGGTGTGGAATCGTGGATAAATTCCAACCATTCAAGTAGAAAATACTTCAAACACAAGTGTTTCCAGTGAAAATACATATTGATCTTTAACCAAAATACCAAATCAAGGTCTTTTGGTCAATAATTGGTAAGGATAGAGATATTTTCTATCTCTACAATGCATTCTTTGGCAACTACACTAAATAACCAAAAAGAGATAAATTGATACCATGGATACTCCTATCATGTCAATGATGCAATTCCTAAGAACCCCTCTTTAACTAAGATACAAATATCTACTTACACCTTTTGGAAACATTTTCCCCCACTTTCAATGTCATCATGGAAGATTAACAATTTAATGCTACTCTTTCCTACACTATTGTCTTACGGTGTTTCCTTTGCAACATCTGGTGCAATTGCTAGTTTATATGTTATAAATTTTACTGTGATATGTGTGTTATGATTTTCTTTTATCTATTATTTTTTCATAATTTTATTACTAAAATTAAAATTACAATTAAAAAAATTGAATTAAATTTTTTTTATCTCTAATATCTAACGGATAAAATTTAATGCATAAGGGATACAAAAAAAATTACCTAGAAAAAAAAATGAAAAATTTATTTTATTTAGGAAAATATTTATGAGGATTTTTCCAAAATTGTAAGAGAATAATTATCTCTTGAGAAATCTACCGCTTTTCTTCTCTAAATATAAGTAGGAATGTAATGTACTTGTTGGGCCAAGCAAGAAGAGGGAAAGGTCCCAATTTCCTTCATGAATAAAATATTTGTTTCTGCTACATTATTTGGTTTCGGTTCACATGTAGCTTATGTTGTGGCACTCTCTCAACGTTGTGACTCCGAGGAATCAGAGGTCCAAATTACTCATTTATGCAAACATTGTGTACATAGTACTTGTAAGTTATAAATACATATTTGTTCATTAATTCAATAATCTCACCAAAGAATCGTCAGCAAGGACCTATTCCCTCTCCACATAGCTGCAACACCACTTATCAATCCATACATTCATTAATCGATCAATAGCTAAAAAATTCATAACAAGATCCATAGAAGATATACATCATATGAATAACATATAACCAGAAAATAACTAGCATATAAACCAAAATAATAACGAAAATAGAATAACCATAAAATCCACATAATAACAAGTACATTTACTCACAAAATGATAGAGGAAAAGAGATCTTATTAATATATGCAAATCCAACCAAATCATGGACTTCCACGTACCACCCAACCATATATTGGGCTACACCAAATCTCTCTTTCAACCAATTAGCCCTGTGCCATATTCCAAGCATGACTATGGGATCTCATGGAATAAACCAAACATAACCAAACCAAGGCTTCCAGAGGCCAAACCACCTCAACCCTCAACTAATGTTTCCACCTCATGGTCGAACATCACTAACCATCACCAGATCGGTCTCTACCAAAGTTTTCTAGGGCTCCAGATCATTTTTTCAAACCCAGATCGAGGACTAGTAACTCAACCCATGGTTTTCACAAGGCTCTAGAGCATTTGTCCAACCAAGGCTCCAGGACTAGTAAATCAACCCACCAATGGCTTCAGAGAGTTTTTTCAACTAAGGCTTCCATGACTAGTAACTCAACAAAAGTTGTTCTAGCACTTCCATATTGTTTTTACAACCAAGTCTCCATGAACTAATAACTAAACCCACAGCCATAAGGAACATGATCACCAATTAGAAAAAAAAAAAGGAAAACCCACAACACTAAGGCTATCCAGGAAATCCTTCATGACAACTAAAAATCATAACCAAATAACCATGTGCATAGACCATGCATTGTAAAACTAACAAGTAAATCATACATGCAACTCAATACCTGCAAAGCAATCCAACTGTAGTTGTTGATCTCACTATCCCATTATTCTTTCCTACTTTCCTTTTCCTTCGTTTTCCAAGTCCAATGTGCTCCAAGGATGCTCCAAGATTTCTCTAAGTGTGCAAGAGTGTGTGAGAGAGAGAATAAAAGAGTGCTTCAAGCTAAAACTGACAAATAGCTATGAATTGATCCTCAGAAGATGTTTTATCGTTGAGGCCTATATTTTCTTCATTTTCCCTCTGTTTTCTTTTGATTTCTTCACATTCAATTATGTGACCTTTCAACTTCCTTTTATAATATTTTCCATTATTTCATAAATAAAATTCCAATTAATGCCACTTTTCCTTTTCCATTGCCTTTGATAATTTCCATATTCATTAATTAATCACAAGTGATCCCCATCACTATGTTTTTCCCAACATTCAACTTGGAATACGTGTCCTATCGCCTTGGTCTTATTTTTTTCCTTTATTAACTTTATTACATGGATTTTTAATGAGATTTGTTGTGTGAACATTGTCCTCAATGTTTAATGATACTTATAAAGTAGAAAAATACATGCTACCCATGGAGCTTTATAACAAAGCTTGATGCAACATGTACATCATATCGTAGTACTCAAGACGTAACCAAAATATCATGAACATGGACACCCTACCACTTATTTGAGATTTATAACACAACTCGGTGCGATATTTACATAAATACACATATACATATATACAGAACCAAAACACAACATAAAAACATATATCAAAGCACATCCTCTCAACCAGTGAATATAAAAGGATAAATAGCCTGCATCTAATCAACCATCTCCTATGTAGCTTCATCGGGCCCAAAGTGATTCCACTACACTTTAACTTGCTTGATTTCTTGATTCCAAAGCATGAGCATATTTCGTTGAAAAATGCATTAAGGTTCTGGCTAGAATTATCCTTCTAGCTCCACCTGCAATAAGTACCATTCAATCACATGATCAAAATACTTCACATACTTCTTAAGTAATGACACATGGAAATCATCATGGACTTTCACTGAAATAGGCAATGAAATTCGGTAGGCTACTGGTCCAATATTATCAAGAATCTTGAAAGGCCTGCAATATTGAGGTGCTAGCTTGGCACACGATCCAATTCTCAAGGAGCTCCTCTTTAGCTTGATGCGCAAGTACACTTGTTCCCAAACCTTAAACTCCTTAAAAATATTGTGTTGATCTGCATAAATCTTCTATCTATCCTTTGCTTCCTTTAGATTCTTCTTGATAACCTACATTTCATGCTTCATTTCCTCCAACATGTCCATCCCTATCAATACCATGTTCACTAGATCACTCCACCTGATGGAAGTATTACAATTTCACCCATAAAGTGCCTCAAATAGACTCATCTTCAAAGATTCTTGATACCCATTATTGTAATCAAACTCAACCAATGGTAAATACTCTTCCCACTTATGTTGTTGATGCATAAAATACATTCTCAATGTGTCCTCTAGAATCCCATTGACTCTACTTGTTTTTCCATGTGTCTGTGGATGATAAGTTGTATTGAGGGTTAAATTTGTACTTAAACCTATAAATAACTCTTTCCAGAACCTTGAAGTGAACTTGGCATCTCTATCGGATATAGAATTTTTACGAACGCCATGCAACCACACTATTTCTCTGATGAAAACTAGAGCTACCTCACTAGCTAAATGAGTAGACTTCACTGGAATGAAGTGAGCTACCTTAGTCAACTTTTCAACCACGACCATGATAGAATCATGTTATTTATATGTCTTCGGAAAAACTGTAATGAAGTCCATAGAAATGACCTCCCATTTCCATTCAGGAATCATCATTGGCTGCAATAAACCACCAGAATTCTTACACTATGATTTTACCTATTGACAATCCAAACATCTTACAACAAACTCTGACACATATTTCTTCAAATTCCACCAATGGTAGAACTTCTTAATCATTTTCAATATCTTTTGATATCTCAGGTGACCTGGATATGACTTGACATGAAATTCTCACAAGATAAACTTATTGAGCTCCCTAATGTCCGACACATAGATATTTTCCCTAAATTTAATTAAACCATATACTATGAGATGATAATCCACATCATGTTCACTTGTACCTTGTCATTGTAGCATATACTTAAGTTTTTAATACCTTTCATCCTGTTGTCCTACCTACAAGATATGATCCTGTAAATTTTTTCCATGTGAACTCATAGCTACTATGTGATTTACTTGTACTCTTATACTAAGGGCATCTACAACCATGTTCTCCTTACCCTTAATATATTTGATCTCAAAGTCAAACTCACTGATCGTAGCCAAGAAACTAGTTTTCCCATCATTCAAATTAGGTTGGCAAAACAAATATCTCAACCCACTATGATCACTCATCAAAATGAACCTCTCGCCAAGAAGATAGTGTCTCCAAATCTTCAATGCATGGATTATTGATGCTAACTCAAGATCATGTGTCACATATTTCTACTCATGCTCATTCATTTTCCTTGACTCATAGCATACTACATGTCCTTCCTGCATCATAACTCCACCAAGTCCTCTCTTGCAAGTATATGTGCATAACAAAAAATATTTATTTGGATCTGCAATATTTATAACTGGAGCATTGGCAAGAAACTACTTCAGCTTCACAACACTAGCTACATATCCCTTTGTCCATTCAAATTTATTTCCTTTCCTCTGCAATGATGTAATAAGATGAAATCCATGCGAATTTCCTGAAGAACCTCCTGTATTTACCTGCCAACCCCATGAACGATATGATTTCATCCACATTCCTAGGAGCTTCCCATTCCATAATAGCTTTTATATTTTCTAGATCCACTGTTATACCTTCCTTGGAAACCACATACCTCAAATAATGAACCTGAGTCTGAAAGAAACTACATTTAATAAGCTTTGAATAAAACTAGTGTTATCTTAACAATCTCAATATTTTTGTTAAGAGTTCGACATGCTCTTCCTCATTCCTAGAATATACAAATAAATCATCAATGAATACAGTCACAAACTTGTCCAGATAAGGATGCAACAGACTATTCGTCAAACACATGAAAGTAGTCGGAGAATTAGTCAAACAAAAAGGGACAACAAAAAACTGATAATGCCCATACCTGGTGCAGAAAGCAGTCTCGTAGCTGCCCTTTTATTTGATGCATACCTGATGATATTTTAATCTCAAATAAATATTCAAGAAAATTTGTGTTCCCTTCAGTTGATCAAACAAGTCATCAATCCTCGAAAACATATAAATGTTTTTGATCAACAGCTTTTCAATTGCATGTAATCAATGCATAACCTATGAGTACCATCCTTCTTCTTCACAAACAATACCGTGACACCCCAAGGTGACATACTTTGCCTAATGTATCCCTTGTCAATAATTTTCTTCAACTACAACCTTAGTTCCACTAACTCTGGAGTGATCATCCTGTAATGTTCCCTCGATGCTGGTGTTTCTCTTGGCACCAACTCAATATAAAATAATACTTCCCTGTGAAGCAGTAACTATGAGATCTCTATTGGAGATACATCCTAAAACTACTGCAAAACTGGGTACTTGTTCAAGACCTCTACATCCTCAATATCGTTACCTTTGTCACTATAAATATGCACTGGAGAGAGGACACACCCTTTCCTAGGACTCCACTTTTCCTACATAGTTGTAACCATTCCAACTAATGTATCCTTCTTCCTATCATGCAAGATTCTTTGTTCTCCATTTTTGTCCAAGCACACAATAACCTTATCATAATAGTATACCTTATTCATGTGAATGTACAACCAATCCATACCCAATATCATATTGTATGATCCCAACGGAAGAACATTTAGATGCGCTAGTGTAGACATACCGTTAAGGTCAAATTCATAAGATATTACTCAATGATGAACTCTTTTCTTAGTACTTGTCACCAATTGTAGTCACCAATATTTTGTATGTATTTATTTATTCAAACCACACTTATCTACCAATCAAGGATTGATATATCTATAGTTAGATCCAGGGTCAATCAAAATAGAAACAACTTGATCACAAATATTACCATCCATCTTGATAATAGATGTCTGATGATCAACCTACCTATCATCCAATGTTGCATAAATATATGGAATACTTTGTCCAAAATCCCCAAATATTTGTGCTTCCTGAGCACTATAAATCAATGGTCTTCCACCCTGATGTTGTGGTAAATCTCTCCTGTGATGATCCTGGCCAAAATTCCAACACTGTAAAGGCTTCTTATCTTCACCCTTTTTATGTTCCTCAGACTGAAATCCTTGTCCTTTGTCAGCTATATTGAACTTCTTGTGAAATTTCATTCTCCTTGTTACCTGTATCTAGTAATATTCCTTGCTTCTTATCCCACTTTCCATTATTCTTGTAATTACCTTTCCAATCATGCTTAGTCTCAGACCTACACTTCACTTTCTCATACCAATAATTCAACTTTCTGATGCCTTCCTCCAATTATCTAGGCTCATCAAACTCGATCTTGTCCTTGAATGCTTCTGGAAACCCACTGATGAATGTTTTCCTTCACCTTCATAAGATAGGGCACATACCTCAAAAACTCTAAGAACCTGCTAGTATAATCATCGGCGGTCATAGATCCCATCATAAACCCATATAACTCATTTTTCTGTCATCATAGTATCTCTCAGATAGATAATTCTTCCTGAAAAGTCTCTTGACATCACTCCAAGTCAACACCTCTTCCTGAATATCTTTGAAATTATTTATATACTCCAAATATTGATTGTAATGACGGATAGTGATCGTCACCATTTCATATGAACAACAACAATTTTTTGGGATGGACCTTTCATGGCCGTCACTATTAGTGCATATATATGGTGACGTTCATTGACCGTCACCATAAACTCATTGGTGACATCAAGGTCCATCACAAATAATGACTATAATGACAAACAGTGACCCTCACCATTTCATATCAACAACAACGATTTATGGTGATGGAACCTTCATGGTCGTCACTATTGATGTGTATATATGGTGGCGTTCATTGACCATCACCATTTCATATTTTGGTAAGGGTCGAAAAATGTCACCATAAGCTCATTGGTGATGGTCATAAGAGCTTCCGTCACCAAAAACTAATCGTCGCCATTCCATATGAATATCAGGGCACGATGGAATCGAACCACCAACCTCCTGCTTGTAAAGCAAGTGCTCTTCCATTGAGCTAGCACCCTTTAAAGAATTAGACTTTTAAAAATTATATCTTGAAACTTTATAGATTGTAAATTCTACAACTTTCAATAAATTAAAGTCTTGACAATCTTTTACTAAACAAGAAAAACATCATTGAAGTTGCATGTCCCTACCTAATGGTTATGGAAGTTATGAAAAGTGGGTTGAGGGAAAAATAGTTACGTATAAGAGACACTACAACAAACCAACTCAATGTTTCTCCAATGACTTCCCAAGAAGCTCCTCACTGTTGCTCCAAAGATTTCCCAAGAGACTCCTTAATGTTGCTCCAAAAACCAACTCCACCTTCACAAATGCTCACACTAATGTAATGAGGTAGTTGTGAGGAAATGAGAGGGGTTGGGTAGCTTTTATAGATTTGAGACGGGTTAGAGGGCATACCAAAACCCTAAAAGCCAACTTAAATCTAATTTGGGGTCTGAAATTTGTCCATTTGGTGGGTCGCAATCGAGTTTGACTAGCTCGGACGAGCCAAGACGGACTTTATCGAGCCGGTCGGTTTGTTACCGAACCAGCCGAGTTAGTGACCGACTCGGTCGGTTTGGTAACAAACCAGCTTTTGGCCCAATTTTTGTACCAAGCTGACCCAATCGGGGGGTTGGCTCGGGCAACTTGGCAGAATTTTAAAACATTGGTTGAAACATCTTGGAAGATTTCTTATTGTCTAATAATCAATGGCTAATTGTTCTAAGAAGGCAAGTGCTCTAAATTGTTATTTAAAGCTAGCATTTATTATCTTGCATCTTGTAGTTATTGATTAATTGTATAATTAACATCTCTCGTTTATTACTGTCACTTGTTAAATTGGAACTTGTCTTGTGGTTGAGATTACCCTTTATAAGCATTGTAAAGTACTTGATATCTTAAAGCAAATCCTAACCAAGTACATTTGAGTAATCTCACCTAAATACACACTCATTCACCTTGCATAGCATTCTAAGCTACTCTTACATATAATAACTTACTTCCAAGCATAAGCTTGGTTGATAGAAACAATAGGACCTCCTTTCTAAATTTAGCTTGAAGGACTTAGCACCTCTTTAGTGATTAACACAATGACCTTACAGTCGTCAGAGCCATAGTCTCTGCAGTGCCGGAGGCATCGGGTGGTTAGTGTTGAATTGTGTAGCTTGGGAGGTACTTCAAGCCCAAGGGTTTGGGGTTTGGAGGACAAAGTGCCACAAGGGCAGCTTGTGGGCTTGGAACCCAAGTGTGGGATTTTGGAACCCAATGAGTTTTGGGACACAACCAAGAAGAAGACACAGCATATGATGGACAAGGATGATAGTGCTCGGCGATACGATTCTAAAGCATTGAAAATCGTCTGATTCCGAGTTGTCGTTTGGGAGATATGAATTTTTGAAGATGACATAATTATTAATTCGCCAAGTAGGCTGACTTGAAGGAATTTGGAGATGTCTCTTCATCATGATTTCGTGGAGGATAACTTGTCTATAAAAGGAGGATGAGTTAGTATTGTTTGAGCATCCGAATTGGGCAAGTACATCTCTGAATTTCTTTGGGTTTAGCCGCAGTTGGAAGAGGCCTTGTAAGGAGCAAATTAACACAACGTGGAGGAGGCTTATTTGCATAGAGGAGAGGTCGAGTTGTTGTAGGTAAAGCATGCCTCTTCTAGGTTTGTTTTAGGCCTCATTTAAGGTCTGTCCCAAGCTCGGACTTGCTGGAGCAGAGGCCGCAGGAAGAGGAGATGTGTGCAGACTGTTTTGAGGGCTATACGTGGAGAAGGAAGGTGGATTGGGTATGATGTAAGGGAGCCGCAGTGGATTGTTGTAGGCCGCAAGCCTAGCCACTCCAAACAGGCCAGCGTGGAGTCTTTAAAGGCTGCCACATGCCCACAACAACAACCCATACATAGGGCACCTTGTCTTGCCTAGGTCACAACTAGAAGGAGGTTGTCCAGTGGCTGGTTAGTGGTTGTTGCAACTTGCAAAGTGCCCTAACCAAGACAGGATACTACTATATTGTAACAACAGTGTTTGTGGAGGTGTATTGGGTCAAGAAGTGACCGAATCGGATCAGTTTGGTTGTTGACTATGGAAGCCAAGTAGTGAAGTGGACAAGGGTGTCGAGAGCACTTCAAGTGGTGGCAGAATCCGCAGTGGATGGTTGGGTGTCATAGAGCTGTTGGAGGGTAGCGAGATTGGCTACCCAAAGTAGCCCTAGACAAGATATCTTGAAGGGCGAAGAGCAGTTGAAGGTTGGGTGAAGGACAGGGCCAAAGTGCAACACTCTGATGTGTAAGAGTTGTTGCTAGCCTGGAAGATTGGGGCTCGGGTGTTGGCCAGCCTAGAGAAGTAGATTGGATCATGCCAAGTTCACTTTACAGAAGGATGTGCAGCAGTGGTAGGGGGCAACCCTCCTGGAGTCTCGATGTGTAGATGCCTTGATGGCCTAAGGCACTACTAATGAGAAGAATGGAAGCGAAGGACCGACGGGACGAAATACGACATTGTGTTTGTCAGCGTATCTTGTTTACCATAGACTATTGTATTATTTAGATTTGATCTAATATAATGAAGATTGGGGATTGTACATTATTATACAATTTTGTTTAAAACTATGTCTATTGTGCATATGTGATTTACTGCTTTATATTTTCCATTGTGCAAAGTAGTTTATGGTTGAGATTCTTGGTTTGTTAGCGTATGTGATTTAAGACTCTAACCTAGATCCAAGTCACGAAAATTCAACATGGTATCAGAGCGTATCTGAACTAATTTGGAAGCTAGTAAATCAGAGTTTACGCAACGAAGTACAGTGTGAGAGGGAGTTGGTTGCATTGTGAGTTAAAGAAGTCACTACAATGTCGAAGTTGCAGGAAAGTCCCCAGTATGAGGATAGGTTGGAAGGGTTGTCCAACTATACTCTTTGGAAGGAAATGATCAAGCTAGTCTTGCAGGTCAACAGGATCTGGGAGTTTGTCGAGAAGGAAATCGAGAAACCAACAGACCCTAAGGAGTTGGATGTATGGGAAGATTTGGATACGAAGGCAAGGTTGATCATCCTTGACAATGTGAAGGATTCCTTGATACCGCATGTGTCCGGGAAGAACAATGCACATGAGATGTGGATGACTCTTCAAAATTTCTTCTAGAACAAGAACGAGAACTAGGTGCTGGTAGTGGAGGATAAGTTTAAGTCCACCAAGATGATACAGGGTGAAGGAACGACTTCGTATTTGACGAGGTTGTCTCAGGTTTGAGATGAGCTTGTTGTCATTGGGGTCAATGTTTCAGATGAAGAGATGGTGAGGATTGCCTTGGAAGGGTTCACCTCGAAATGGAAACATTTCATCAAAGGAATCATTGCCCAGGAGAAGTTGCTAGACTAGAATAGATTATGGGACGACTTCATTCAGGTTAAATTGCAAGACGAGGATCTTCATTCTTCCAAGAAGGAAGATGAGGACATGGAACTTGCAAATAGAATGAAGGGTAAGTGAAAGAAGGACTTGACTAAAATCAAGTGTTTTCATTGTGGTGAAATGGGTTATTTTTCTTCGAATTGTCCGAAGAAAGAAAAGGAGAGAGAAAAGAAGAAAGGGAAGCAGGTTACTTTTCTTGTCAATAAAGCAAAGAATGATGAGCTCACTAGAAGATTGGAAGAAGAAGAAGAAGACATTGCTATGATTTCTCATTTCTCGCAGGGTACTATCCGAGAGGATGGATGGTGCATGGACAGTGGTGCGATGAAGCATATGACTGGATCACGGGATTTATTTGAGACTCTTGTTGAATGGGACTCGAAGTTGCACATGGTGCTGGACAACAAGAGTCAGTTGGAGATCCGAGGATTGATGGTGGTGCCATTCAGGATGGAGAGGGGATGTATGATGCAGGTCCAGGATGTATTGTTTGTACCAAGACTCAGATATAGTTTGATCTTTGTCTCAATGATGGAGAGGAAGGGGTTTGAGGTCTTGTTCTAGGATGGGAAGGTAAGACTCGAGCCTAGAGGCTCTAATTCTGATGGGATTGTGCTTGGAGTCAGGGAGCATGGTCTCTACAGGTTGACGGGCAAGCCTGAGGATCATGGGAAGAAGCAGGGACAGGTATAGGTTCTAGAAAAGCAGCAGCAGGTGCAGGTGCAGGTACAGGTGCAGGTTTCATAGGAGAAGGTACAGGTTCCCGAGAAGAAGGTACACTTTTCCAAGAAGGTCCAAGTTCCAGAGGCTTAGAGGGAGTCGAGTTCTAGAGGGAGTTTGCAGATATAGAGGAGACTCTGCAACCCAAGAAGAGTGCTTGGTCAGTGGGGAGCAAGGGTGTTTCCACATCCAGCAAGAAGGAATCGTGGCTAGATTGGAAAGCAATTCAAGAGTAGAAGAAGAAGCAGGAGGCTTCCAGTAACAATGACACTTCCGAGAAAATCATAGTGCATGCTACAGGGATTGCTGCAATTGTGAGCAATAAGAGTTGGGCAAGTGTTGCGAGCAGTGATGATGAAGACGAAGTACTTCCTTGGCGTGGAGGTACCTCCCTCGCTAAGAGGGAGTGTTGAATTGTGTAGCTTTGGAGGTACTCCAAGCCTAGGGGTTCTAGGTTTAGAGGACAAAGTGCCATAAGGGAAATTTGTGGGCTTGGAACCCAAGTGTGGGGTTTTTGCACCCATAGAGTTTTGGGGAAAAACCAAGAAGAAGACACAGCATGTGATGGATGAGGATGATAGTGTTCGGCAATACAATTCTAACGCATCAAGAATCGTCCGATTCTGAGTTGTCGTTTGGGAGAATATATGAATTTTTGAAGATGACATAATTATTAATTCGTCAAGTAGGCCGACTTGAAAGAATTTGGAGGTGTCTCTTCATCATGATTTCATGGGGGATGACTTGTCTATAAAAGGAGGACGAGTTAGAATTGTTTGAGCATCTTAATTGGGCAAGTACATCTCTGAATTTGTTTGGGTTTAGCCACAGTTGGAAGAGGCCTTGTAAGGAGCATATTGCCACAGTGTGGAGGAGGCTTATCTGCGTAGAGAGGCCAAGTTGTTGTAGGTACAGTGCCTCTTCTAGGTCTATTTTAGGCCTCATTTAAGGTCTGTCCCAAGCTCAGACTTGCTGGAACAGAGGCCGCTGGAAGAGGAGCTCTTTGCGCACTGTTTTGAGGGCTGCACATGGAGAAGGAAGGTGGATTGGGTATGTTGTAAGGGAGCCGCAGTGGACTGTGGTAGGCCGCAGGCCTAGCCACTCCAAACAGGCCAGCGTGGAGTCTTTAAACGCTGCCACATGGCCACAACAACAACCCATACATAAGGCACCTCGTCTTGCCTAGGCCGTAGCTAGGAGCAGGTTTTCCAATGGCTGGTTAGTGGTTAGTGCAGCCTGCAAAGTGCCCTAACCAGGACAACAATACTATAGTATTGTAACATCAGTGTTTGTGGAGGTGTTTTGGGTCAAGAAGTGACCGGATCGGATTAATTTAGTTGTTGACTGTGGAAGCCAAGCAGTGAAGTAGACAAGGGTGTCGAGAGCACTTCAAGTGGTGGCAGATTCCACAGTGGATGGTTGGGTGTCATAGAGTTGTTTGAGGGCAACGAGATTGGCTACCCAAAGTAGCCCTAGACAAGCTATCTTGAAGGACGAAGAGTAGTTTAAGGTTGGATGAAGGACGGTGCCAAAGTGCAACACTCTGATGTACAAGAGTTTTTGCTAGCTTGGCAGATTGGAGCTTGGGTCTTTTCTAGCCTAGAGTAGATTGGATCAGCCCAAGTACACTCTACAGAAGGGTGTGCAGCATTGTTAGGGGGCCAACTGAGTTTTCAGTCTTTCTAAATGAAGCTCTTGCAAGTAAATCTCTGCATAGCGTAAATGAAAATCATTGATTGTCAAAGATAAAACTATCGCCATATAATTGAGAAATCTATTTGAACAAAAATTCATGAAAACAACAAAAATTTTGGAGTAAAGAAAATCACCTAACACCTTCCACATCCCCTTCTGAGACCATATGATGAAGAACATTTGAGTATCCTGTACAAATTCCAAGACAGATGAAGGAGATGGCTCTATCCATGTAGTCTCAGAATCTTTTGATGGATCACTGCCATGAGCAACCATGAAATCTATGAGTTTTTACCCACAAAAAAATTATAGATTTCAGTCTTACTCTCATGCTCAGCTCAATGGAAAATAATGATAATCCTGTTGCAATTAAGTTTTTTGACAAAAAGAAGTATGCCTCTTCCAAAAAGTGGTTACACAGTACTCAAGCCGAGCATGACAAAAATAGTACAATATCCCAGTAAAATTTGGTCCATCATTAATCATTAATCATATTTATGGAAGAAATATTTCTTCACCTGACTGATCTACTTATTTTGTTTAACATTTATGGAAAGTCATGCAGCGCATTTTCCACATTCTATGGTGAAAGTCGCAACTGTTTTTAATTGTGCCATCTTAGCAGTATAGTAACTAGCAAGCAACATGGGAAATAACAAATCTGTGAGCAAACTGCATATGTACATACTAAATACACTTCACATCAGTTGCATCAAGCAAATATACCATAAGTTAAAATTAAACTAATCAAAGAAAGCCTTACGTTTCAAATAGCAACATAGAGCTTCCCACTATATTCTTACTTGTCTAGACTTGCAGGAGGGCTAAGAGGAATCTCTTGCAAATGGCGTAAAAATATGGGCAGCATTGCATGAAAAGTGGGTCTCTTTGAAAGCTTGAACTGTTAACATTCACCAATCATCTTCCACAAATCTCTTGGGATTCCAACACCAACAACACTAGCATATTCAGGTGGCTACCTTTGAGCCTTGACAACAGCCCAAGAGATCTCCACTGAACTTAGGTTATTCCACCTGCATGACAAATCTCATTAAATATCTAGCAAGTGTGTTTCATATAGAGGGTACCATGTTTGCACATTACATAAGAAAAAGGGAATTGAAGATTTGACTTCTCAACTACAAACACAAGGGTAGACACAATATAACTTACGGAATTGCTCCAGTGCACATCTCAACCAAGGTGCAACCAAAACTCCAGGCATCAGATTCTGAAGAATTCCATTTCCTTCATCCCAAAAAATGTTCAAAGAAGACTTCTTGAGTGGTTCCCAAGCTTCGGTTCAAAGAAGACTTCTTGAGTGGTTCCCAAGCTTCGGGGGTTGTATAATGAGGATTCAACATAGTACACTCCACACATGAATGTGTCCTTGTCACATCATCCTCCGGGGTTGAGCGAGGTCTTCTGCATTGAGGTTTCTTCAAAAATTCTGGAAGACCAACATCAGAAACTACTGCTCGCCCTCTTGCATCCAAAAGAAGGTTGGATGGTTTGAGATTCATACACAAGACACCTGCTGCATAAAGCTCTGCAACACCACGAGAAATATCTGCACCATATCTTCATACGCATTCCAATAAGATTCATCAATGCATATTAGTATCACCCTTCTAAATATTGATTAAATCTCAGATACCATTAAAAACTCACACTTTTAATCACAAATTCAATTGCAGAAATTCTACAAACAATGAACCAGAAATTAAAATCAAATTTGTAGATGCATAATCTATAATGTAGTGATATTAGAAACTATTTACTCCACTGTTTGCTGCATCCTTCACTGTTCGCTCACCATTTGTTTGCTGCCTCCTTAACTCTGGTAGAAAATCTTGTAAAATCATGAGTTTGGGGGTGGGGGTGGTTTTGAAAAGAAAATAAACATCATAAGAATAAGGTTTACATTTGTCTCTATCTCCTTTTGTGATGCTTCCATTAGTGAAACCTCTTCTTTTGAGAATCACCAAAAGATATAATGGGTGGCACTGAGTGGTTTCCAAAGCTTTGGGGACACCCCTGGAAACCATGTTAGATAAGAAACTAATCTCATGGAAAGTGTTCTTATAACGATTTCCATTCCACAGGTTATCATATCCAAAAACCATATAACATGAATGCATTATATTTTATGCTCTTCTAAATATCAATGCAATTCCTAATTCTGTGCATGGTCAGCAGAATGGAGCAATGTTCCATATGCCAGAGGACCCTCCATCGCGAAAGAGACCAAGGGAGGCTGTGGATACTATTTCTTTGCAACATCAGAGACCCTTGTTAATAAATTTTTGTAACCTTCATCAGTAAGCCTCAGCTGCGGGACCAGGGAATGTACCACACTCAGTGGGTACTGTATCAACTGGTCTCCGTCTGGCATTTGAGGATGAACAAGTCAATTCTTCAATACCATCTGCAACGAGAGGCGATGCAGCTTTTACCCTTCATTTTCTAACAGCGCATATAGCATCACAGTTGCAAAAATAGAAAGAAGAGCTTGATCAATTTGTGAGGGCAGAGGCGGATCAGTTGAGGCAATCTCTTGAAACGAAGAGGCAGAGGCATCTATCTATGCTTTCTATGATTGAGGAAAGCGTCTTGAGGCAAATAAGGGAAAAATATGAGATGGAGAAGTTCAATCTTAGAAACAGAGAACTAGAGGAGAAGGTGAAACAACCGAAACTGGAAACTTTCATATGGAAAAGCAAAGCTAAGCATCAGGAAGCCATGGTGAAATCCTTGAGAAAAACTATTTTGGTTTTACTATTTTGGTTCAGATATGGATTGTATTTAGTGCTCTATTTTGATTATATGCATCCTTACTAGCTATACACATGAGAGAAATTTTCATATTTGTGTATAATGGTTTGGATTCATATGGATGTACATGAATATTTATTTTTTAATCAAAATTTGAATATTTTATGTATTTTTGGGTCATACAGTTTTTTCTGGTTGACACCAGTTTCCATTTTTAGAGGTCCACTGGTCTGGTTCTAATAACAATGAAGCAAACAGGATTCCCCTTCCTTGCTCATGTCAGCGGGGAGTTCTTGTCTGACCCATTTTTGGCTCCTAGTTGTAATGATCTAAGTGAACATACATCTCCCTCTGTGGCCTTGATATGTGCACATTATATATCATATATGTGGCATTTTCAACAAAATAATTCAAAACTTCCCTCATCTAGATTGGAGGAATTCCAATTCCAATAGTCCAAACTCTCATCTCATAAAAAATAATGTGTAAAAAGGTGAGGATAAAGCTGAATAGGTTCTACCAGAAATGTCGATGCCATATGGTCTAACCTCCACAAAAATGCCTGCAACTTTTTCATTCCAGCCTAATTTAGTTTCAATAATTACAGAACCTAACTTTCTCATCTCTAATCCACAACGAACCTAGGAAGTCATTCAACAGCACACAGAGATGATGATTTATTTCCTTGCAATGTTAATTTTTCAACAAAAGAATTCAAAATTGGAACAATAAGCTAATAGGGCTAATTATTCATGTAAAAAAAGCAGTGCTTCTCATAACCACAACACAGAGATATCGGTTTTCCTATAGCTATCAATCTTTTAGTGCCTTGGAAGACCACTTCTATTGTGGGTGAACCATAATTCACATTCTTTCTTCTGAAATAGACTCAACTTTTGAAGTAAACAACTGCAGTTAAATAATATACATGTACTAATATGTCCTATCAAATTAGTACCTGATTAAGATACCCACCTTGTGAACCTGCTGAACCCTGTTCCCTTTGACTACTATGAGCCTCTGATGCTAAATAATGGGATGATTTCCATGTATATTTATTGTTCTTATCTCTTGCTGGGAGATGTATAACAGTCTTTGTCCTCTTGCTGCTCTCAGACTTGCTAGAAAACATTTCAGTTTGTGTATCCACTTTCTTATGTATTTGACTGTGAGATGACTTGGAAATGCTTTTACTTTAATGACCTTTGTCATTCTTTTTTCCACTAAGTAAACCACTTTCAACTATGTTGCCTTTAAAAATCATGTCATTAGCCTCCACTGATATCCCATCTTTAACTGAACTTGTTGTTTTGGGAGGAGAATATAATTTATTCCCATCTGATTTTTGAGACCACTCCTCTTCATTGTTTTCATATATCAAACTATTTTGGTCCTGAATTGGTGTTGAATTCTCTTCTACTTTCATTTTAGACTGAAATATATGCAAAATGTTATTCAATGCCCCTATTTTACCGTTTGACTGAACTTGTAATCCTTTCTTCTTAACAATTTTTTTATTTACTAATGCATTTTTTGAGACCTTTTTTCCATATTCCTTTGGTTTCATCATTTGATCCTTTCCACTTTTAAATGTCTTTTCAACTAAACCCTTGGATATGAATTTGGAATCTTTTAGCTGAATGGACGAGAATTCTTCGCCATCATCTGATTAAGGGCAAAGGTGTATCATTTCTTGTTGTGAAGGGAGTCCAGCAGCAACCCTGAGTTTAGTCATCTGCTCCTGCTTTGTTTCATTCCTCCTCCTCCATAGCTCTTGAAAAGCATCACCAAGATCATTAACCTGTTCTCCAAAAGTATGAAACAGATATGTAATTGAATGCAATCAGAAAACCACTTGAATTAATGATCTACATAACCATGTGACCAGGAAAACCTGATAACAATCTCCATGACATGCAGCACATCTGTAATACAAATTTCCATCCGGGTGGAATTGCTGATACTTTTCTTCACTGCATTGCAATCCAAAACCACCCATCAATACGGGGAATTAAAGAGTTATGATAGTAGCAATCATGTTACAATCCCAACACAGGCGATTAAGAAAAACTAAACATATGAATAATATAGGCATCCGTGGACAAACAAAAAAGAAGAATAGTGTATAAGGTAAGAAGCTTGCAAATCAGTATGAAAAGGATTGCTAAGAAATTAGGAACTATCAAATTTTTCCCGATTTATTCTCCCTGCTTGCTGATTTGTTGTTGAGTTGTTCCAAGTTTTCCCAACTAATAATGCAAATTATTGAATCATCGATCTTAACTTACGCCTCACTCCAATTGAATAACTAGATAATGACAACAGTCTTACCTTTAATATTTTATTTTTCCTATGAAATCAAACACACATTTCCAGGTACACAGATAAAGGAAAATGAAGTCCTTCTCTATAACATAAGAAACTATATCCATATAACTGTAACTTGAAAATTTCCACTTTCCTTTCCATCGATTAGGTCAATCGTGCCTCAATCACATACAAGCATACTAACACAAAAGAGCAGTGAAGCCCAAAATTTACATTTAAAAAATCTCCCAAGTCCTGAACAAGCCCTCACACTGATTCTTGTACCATTTTTTTCATTATAAACATTCACACATGCATTGTCCTGATCCATTTCTAAAAGAATGGTCATCTTCTTTGAAGTTTTTCCACAGAAAATAACTCTGTTGCATATTCAGTTACTTTGTCAATTTATATTGAATTCCACGAATGCCATTGTCCAAGCAATGTTCATCTCAAGTAGTATAGGACAACAACATGACTGCATATTGATTGCAACTAAGAAACAAATCCAACTATACTTACATAGCATTGCACAATTTGCATTTTAGAATAGTGCACATCCATTAAAGTGCAAGTTCAATAGTAAATATGACTCATCATGAAGACTTGCCATCTCTTAAAATGGAAATTGCATGTTCTAGTATCTAGACTAACTTATAATGCAAATTATTGAATCACTGATCTTAAGTCACGCCTCACTCCAATTGAATCACTAGATATTGAAAACAGTCTTACCTTTAAGATTTGATTTTTCCTATGAAATCAGACACACGCTTCCAGGTACATAGATAAAGGAAAATGAAGTCCTTCCCTATAACATAAGAAACTATATCCATATAACTGTAACTTGAAAATTTCCACTTTCCTTTCCATCGATTAGGTCAATCATGCCTCAATCACATACAGACATACTAACACAAAAGAGCAGTGAAGCCCAAAATTTACATTTCAAACATCTCCCAAGTCCTGAACAAGCCCTCACACTGATTCTTGTACCATTTTTTTCATTATAAACATTCACACATGCATTGTCCTGATCCATTTCTAAAATAATGGTCATTTTCTTTGAAGTTTTTCCACAGAAAATAACTCTGTTGCATATTTAGTTACTTTGTCAATTTATATTGAATTCCACGAATGCCATTGTCCAAGAAATTTTCATCTCAAGTAGTATAGGACAACAACATGACTACATATTGATTGCAACTAAGAAACAAATCCAACTCTTCTTACATAGCATTGCACAATTTGCATTTTAGAATACTGCACATCCATTAAAGTGCAAGTTCAATAGTAAATATGACTCATCATGAAGACTTGCCATCTCTTACAATGGAAATTGTATGTTCTAGTATCTAGACTAACTTATAATGCAAATTATTGAATCACTGATCTTAAGTCACGCCTTACTCCAATTGAATCACTAGATAATGAAAACATTCTTACCTCTAAGATTTGTTTTTTCCCATGAAATCAGACACACGTTTCCAGGTACACAGATAAAGGAAAATGAATTCCTTCCCTATAACATAAGAAACTATATCCATATAACTGTAACTTGAAAATTTCCACTTTCCTTCCCATCGATTAAGTCAATCATGCCTCAATCACATACAGGAATACTAACACAAAAGAGTAGCGAAGCCCAAAATTTACATATCAAACATCTCCCAAGTCCTGAACAAGCCCTCGCACTGATTCTTGTACCATTTTTTTCATTATAAACATTCACACATGCATTGTCGTGATCCATTTCTAAAAGAATGGTCATTTTCTTTGAAGTTTTTCCACAGAAAATAACTCTGTTTCATATTCAGTTACTTTGTCAATTTACATTGAATTCCACGAATGTCATTGTCCAAGCAATGTTTCATCTCAATTAGTATAGGACAACAACATGACTGCATATTTATTGCAACTAAGAAACAAATCCCCGATTAACATAAACAAGATGAAATTTTGATGCGAACGATTAGCTTACTTGTGATATAAGAGATCGCCAAAGAAGAAACCCCGGCCATCGCAAAAGAGACCTTGATCCTTGCTCTGTATTTGTCCAGGGCCAAGTCCAGCAAAATTATCCTCACCCCACCAAGCAAGAACATAAACCTTGATGAGATCCCTTCGATAATATATTTCCCATTCACTCTTTCGGAGAGGAAGACCACTGGTTTTATGTTCTCGTGACAGGATCCTGCACGCTGCCAAAGCCTTGTGGCTTGACGATGACATCATAGATGAAGCCGGAGACCACCAAGAAATAGGTGGCCAAGACGAGGGAGAAGACATTCATGGCTGAGTGCAACGAAAAGGAGGGCACCTTCAGGTGCATGCAGGGTACTCTGAGAGCATTGTAACGAAGATTCAGGATGAGAAGCAAGGGATCCATTGTAGATGATGATGATAAGTCTTCGCTTGACGATTCCGAGCTCTGCTGATGAAAATTCACAGATGAAAAACCAAAGAAGTTTCGTTTTACCATTTATTTCCCCGACCCCCTTAATAAAGAAGAATTGTGGGACTTTACCAGAAGTTTCCCTGTAAAAAGCTAGCTTCAATGTGCGGTGGTGGAGAGAGCTCTTATGTGGGATGGTAAATAATATTAGCATAAGCAATCGTAGGAAGGTTCTTGAGTTTACCCATCAGCAACCTTCATGAATCTATCTTCCCCTCCCTTTATTTTCCAGGTTACTCGATTCGACTGACTGGCATCTAAATAGGGAAGCTCGTGCCAAAGCTGGCTCAACCTTGGATGAGTAGCCAATGTTTTTGGTTGCATTATAGCGACAAAACCCCTACGAGTAGTTGCCACACTAGTCTCTTGTAAGTAGAGGAACGTCTGTCGACATTTTTCCAGTGACGGGGTTTTACTCAGGGATGGAATTTAAATGACCGAATTGAGATGAAGATTTAAGCTTCTGCCTAAGAAATTTGTCATTTCCCTCGGTCACTTGGGTTTTTGATGTGACCCTGAGGTATTAGTTACGTGGCCTTTTAGGTTGGGTTAGCCCGAAATGATGTTGGCCAGATAATGAATCCATAAAACATATAGACAAAATTCATCATTTCAATAATTTAAAACTAAATTTAATTACATTTTGATTAAAATTTATGGAAGAAAATGCATTTCATTATGGGAAACAAATATATCCTATACAAATTGAAAAAAATCTATTTTGATAGAAGGATCTGATACTTTCCATTCATTTAGTAGGTTTTAGGTTATTTTTTATTTAATTTAGAGACTCTCAAAACTGATGTTTTGGTGAAAATTTTATTGGAATTTTGTTCATATTATCACTTTCCACTAGAATTTTGGAGAAATCAATTGCCACCATGACTTTCACTTAATTTTAGATAAACTAATATCACTTTATTTCCACTGATATCATTAAGCATTGTTCATTTCAAATAAATGTTTTTGTGTACCTAAATTAGCAACCAAGGGTTTAGTTTCCATGGTAGTGGTTCAAGCTTACATACATGTTAGCTAACTCTAATAATATTATCTTGTAACAAGTTTATAAATTGATTCAATTGATCTCATTTTTATGTTAATAACTCAATCACCTAAATATTGGTGGTGAGATTGAAAATGGGGTTGTTCTATAATGTTCATGAAACATGAGCCTAATATATATTCCACGTGGCTTTATTTTAACCTTATCTTGATGGTTATTTGAACAAACTATTTTGTACAAAAAAACCCACGTCTCCCTTTGGTGAACCCTATGAAAGTTGATGGTAAGGCCATAGATAGTATTTTTTGTATAATCACAAATGATGGGGGGTATACTTGTAAGCAGAGTATTAATATACTTGAGAGTTTAGAACTCATGGTGCTCCCACTGTAGATGAGTTAGAACCCTAAAATGTGTGTTCTAGTTTTTTCCCTAGCCAAATCTAGATGGCCCTGGGCAACGTCTTTATGTTGCTAGTGACCCTTGTTGGTATTATATGGAATGCAATCTTGTTAGGAAAACATCTTCCATAGGCCATAGAGTTTCATTCTTCTTTGATTGTTGTTCATGTTGAAGTGTTTTGCTTTTTGTGAAAGAAATGAAATGAAATCTTATTTTATGTTAAAGAGCCTTCATAAAATTTCTCATGGTATGATAGCACACTAATTTGTATGAACCTACCCTTGTAGATTATAACGCAAGTGCAAAGGATTTAGATAAAAGGGGGGTATTTATAGCAACTACTAGAATTATAGGGTGTTGCCCCTTGCAACATGAGTAAGGAGCACCTTGGCCCTTTCGCCACCTATTCAAACTATTTTTAATGTGATGATAATAGGTCATGTCACATGGTCAATGGGAATATTTGTGAAAGGAAGGGATGCAAACACAACTAGCCTCCTTCTTTAGTGAATAGCAACAAATTCTTGAGTATTGTGTCGAGCATTTTTTTAGGCATTGAAGACTCCTAAGACATGATCCTTTGGTTACTATTGGAGTCTATTCGAAGGGGTAAGGCACATAATTGAGTTGGAATGTTAGTGTAAGACATAAATCCAATAGCTAGGTTCTAGGGTGTGCCAACGTATGCTATGAAGTGTTAGGGAGACAAAAGGGAGAACTAGGTCAAATTAATGCATGGAAAAGAATGAATAACAGTTTGTGACAGGAAGTGACAGGAAGTGTCAGTGAGTTCCAAGTGTGTTAAGGAGGGAGTGAAAAGGTATGTTAGGCATTGTTAAGGCATGCTAGAGTCGAGGGAAACATGCCAAGATGTGTCAGGTGTCATGATGTGTCAATGCATGCCAGGGAGTGTTTGGGAGTGCTAGGGAAACACAAGGGAGCACTAGTTTGAAATGCATGGAAATGAATGAATAAGAATGTGTGTTAGGGAGTGTCAGTGAGTTATAGGTGTGCTAAGGAGGGAGTGACAAGGTATGCTAGGTAGTTCCAAGGAATGCTAGAGTTACAGGGCAGCATGTCAAGATGTGCCAAGTGCTAGGGTGTGTCAATGCATGCCAGGGAGTGTTAGTGAGTGCCATGGAAACACAAAAGAAAAATAGTTCAAAATGCATGGAAATGAACGAATAAGAGTGTGTGATTGGGAATATATGTGAGTTGCAGGTGTGCTAAGGAAGGAGTGACAAGGTTATATGTTAGCTAGTGCTAAGGCATGCTCGAGTGCCAGGGTATGTCAGGGAGTGGTAGTGTGTGTTAGGGAGTGCCAAATGCCAAGGAATGCAGGGGATACTAACATGTGCCACATAGTGCCAAGAAATTTTAAGATTCGCCATGTGATATGTCATGTAAATATGTAAATTGCATTGCTAAGTTGTTTTACTACCACGGTTGAATGTGAGCCTTGCATTGGTAACTTGTTAAGTGGCATGAGTTGAGATTGGACATGAGTAGCATAGGATGACTTATAGGTAGTTCTTAAGTGAACAAGGCATATGTTGAATTTTCACGACACATGAGAATTTTGGTTTGTTCCTAGAATCTTTGATTCAAACACACTCAAGTGCCACAACATATCTACTTTAATGCACAACGAAATATACACACATCAGGGAATCAACTAGTGCACATGAAAATTTTTAACTTTTTCAAACCTTCTTCATTATATTACAAACTATAATACAATAGGCTAGAGCTCCTGTACCAGGGATCATGACCCTTTACAATCACATTGATACAAGGAATACAACTAGGGTTTGGTGTTAGTCCTTTGAAAACCAATCTATGAACAAGACAACATTTGACCTACTTGTTGATGGTGGCCACACAAAACCCTTTCAGTCCACGTGTCCTGAACACATATGGAATGTCCTCTTGCCTCCCATTCTGAAACTCCTTAATCCCCCTCTATGAATGAGCTCAACTCCTTTAGTTTACTGAACTCAGCTAAAAAAACTATGTCGTCTAGCTACCTCCTTTTTCCTTCAAGTTCAGCAACACTTAGGGTCTTGTTCATGCGCATGCAACAACCCTCCCTTTTTCTTAAAATTTTAGAAATAAAATTCATTTAGAAAAAGGGTCCCTTTCCCTTTTTATAGAAATAGAAGACTTGGAAATAAAGATTCATTGTTTTGGAAAAACTCATCTTGTGTTTACTAGATAAATTCAACATTCAAAACTTATGATCCGATCCAATATAGAAGGCCTTATCATAAATAACAAATCAAGTTTAAAAGTCCAATCGCAATCGGAGAATCGGAAATAACCCTTAAAAGAAGTTTCATATACTTATTTCAAATCCTTCGATGCGATTAGTTTCATCGGAAATCTTCAAATCGCTGAGAGTTTAATTTGTTCGTTTGTATAACTTCCGATGCGATGCGGCCAGTCGCAATCGAATAATCGGAATAATCTTTAATAAACTCTTTACGTTCAATTAAAATTCCCCGATCCGACGCGCGTTATTACAATAAACGCTTTCAAAAGAAAATCAAACATTTGTTCGTTTAAAGTCTTATATGGTAGACCCCACCATTAGAAATCGGAAAAGTTTTCAATCGGAATCGGCCAATCGAGAAAAACGTATGGCGATGTCTATATGCCATTCGACAACTTTCGATGCGATCGATAAATGTCATTGATTACATGCGAAAAGTTCAGAATGAATGAATATTTTAATATTTCACAAGCGCCAAATCTCTATTGGTACGAGGGCATTCAATAACAAATCGAATGAATATTGTTAATGATTTGGTTTTTAATACGTGAGTGTGACCCAAAAGGAGCATTTACGCGGTATACGAAACAAATAAATAAAAATCATAAATTCATAAATCATCCCGTTTGAGTTACTTGTTTGTCACGACTGAGAGTTTATTGTCGTGCAGAGCCAAAGAACACTAAACCCGTTCATTCACAGACAGAGAGAAGCAATAGCAAACGAAGAAATGTCGAAGAGAGCGAGAAGAGGCAAGACTGTTGTTCCAGTTAAGTTTGTTGAGACTCCTACGGTTTCAAAAGAAAAGCCTACAAAACTAAGATTAGTCACAGATACATCATGCCAGGGGCTTGGGAGAATGACGTGGGAAGGATTCTACAACCTATTGGAAAGAGAAAACCCCAAGGTCATAGTGGAAAAGGCATCGGTTCCAGACGAAGATAGCTCAGATTCCGACTCTGAGATCACCGAAAAATCACTTGCAAATTCATTTTTGCATCGAATTGCAGCCAGAGCGAGCATCATGCCTTATTATGATGCAATTCGATGGGTTATTGACAGTGTGAAGATACAAGACATAACGTTTGTTTCAGCATCTGGAGTGTCTTTTGGCTCGTTTAAAGCAGAAGACCTAAAGGCAATGTATCACCTTCCAGACCCGCAGAAGGTGTATAACAAGGAGTTTATCAAAGACTTTGCTGATAATAACAAAGTCCAATCTGACCCCATCAGAGATTGGAAGAAAAATCCAGAGAAGCACCGAAATGAAGCGTCCGGTATGTATTCTGTAGAATCCCTTTTACCTCCGTATTGCTATGCCGTTGCCATGATGTGTAGATTATTTGGCAATGATAATTCAGCTAGGTTTTCTATACAAATGGTCCCATTAATCCTAGCTGCTGTCAATTCCGATATCATGGACTGGGCTGTTATTCTTTCTGATAGAATGGCCAATAGGATACTTGAGTACAGACAAGAAAAAATCGCTGGAAATTCCACTCCTTTTTTCTTTTGTGCCTATATTCTTGATGCTCTTTGTTTCAATTCCGAGTTTCCCTTATTTGGATGGAAATGGACTCCCAAAGACCCTACCCCAATTCATATTTACCATAAACTACTTTGGAAGGTTCATTTCCAAGATAATGTATATAGAATCTACCATGGTTTCCTTATCCCTGTTTTCAAAACCATTTTTAATCGCTTTCCTCCTAGATTCTCTGAAAAAGCTAAGGCCGACTTGTCTGCAATAGGAGATTGGTTTGGGGAGGAGAAATTTACATACATCAGGGTTTTTGGTAGTATTGCGGAACCACATGTTCTTCCTCTTTTTGTTCCAGACAAACTTCTTGCTCAAGAAATTTCCTATCAATTAACAGTTGAAGGAATATCTAGGTCTTTGAATAATAGTAAGAAGAGAATGTGGCCTCAATTTCCACTCAATTGTGGTCAGTTTACTTTAAATGATTTCAAGCATGCTGAAAAAGAAGTCTCCAAGATAAAAGGTTGTAAATTTGCAACCATTCTTGGAAGACAATATGATCCAAGACAGATAGCATTTAATGTTACTGCTTCAGTTTCAATTGCTCGATTTGAGCATGAGCCAGATCCATTTGATGATTTTTTTGTTTCTTTGGATAATTTCCCTGAAATTTATGACTTAGCCAAGTCTAAATTTCAAAAGGAGGAAATGGATAAATTTTTGTTATTCAGAAGCCAGACATTGTTAAGAGTTCCTCTCGACCAATTAAGAATTCCAACACAAGGGTCAGAGGCAGAAGGTACATCCAGCAAAACGCTAGTAGAAACATCTACTGGCAAAGTCATTACACAATCGGTCGTTAACCAGCCAGCTGTACATACTCAAAAGGTGGTCGCTATTGACAAGCCTGATAAATCCGATCAAAATACTGGTCAGCAGTCTACCAATGATGATGAGCATAATAAAAAGGATGGATCGGATGGAAAAAGTACTAAGCAGAATATAGATACAGAAAAAGGAAAAGAAATAACTAAGGAGATTATGGTTTCTACTGATCTTAATGTTTCTCCTCAGTTATTAAAACAATATGATCAATTTGCTCAACAGCTGGGATTGCAAGATAAAGATAAAGATCAAACAGAGCAGGATGTTGAAATCATTCCTGAACATCCAACAGGGCATATTGTATTAAAAGTCGAGGAAATTCCTCCTTTGGATATATTTTACAGCCCCAAACATAAGGCTGTTGTTAGAAGACAAAGAAAAAGAAGAAAGACAGAACAGGACATATTTTCTACTCCATCAGAGGAATTTATGAATATTGTTTATAAAAACAATGAGGTGAATCCATTCGAAGACCTCACAAAATTGTCCCAGTATACAGGAGCTTATAGTGCTGCAACAGTGGATAAAGTTGTAGAAGTTTCTCAGCTGATAACTCAGAAAGATCTCCACATAGCTTCACTTGAAGAGCAAGCTAAGGAAAGTCAGCAACAGATTACCCAATTGCAACAACAACTACAAAATCAGACACTCAGGTCCAAAGAATTGGAAAAACAGCTTGCTGAAGAAAAGAAGAAGGTTGATGAACAACTCTTAGGCAAACAACAACAATTAAATGAAGAGATTTCTAAGTTACAAAGTCTGTTACAAAATGAGAAAGATGCAAAAATTATTCAAGAAAAGGAATTTCAAGCAACTTTGGATAAG
Organism: Pinus albicaulis; assembly: GCA_034641835.2. Lineage (NCBI taxonomy): Eukaryota > Viridiplantae > Streptophyta > Pinopsida > Pinales > Pinaceae > Pinus > Pinus albicaulis. The sequence continues at coordinate 742,646,516 of CM076569.1, read as the reverse complement.
TTTAAAGATTTCCCGAAGATAAGTGAATTCAAAACAGAAGCCCTGGAGGCTAATAAATTATTGTCTCAGCAATTGAATGAATTTTGTACAAAGCTGTCACAGGCAGAACCTTTTTGTGATATTACTTCTTCTTTGATCCAAAATGTTATTACTCTCAGACAAGAAATAGATGATACTGATGAAAAGATTTCCGAATTTCTCAATTGGCAAGACACAGAAAAGGGAAAACAAGCCAATCTTCCTAGAATAGAGGAAAAACACAAAGAAATCTTATTTACAGAATGGGAACATCAAATAATGAAAGCAGAGAGAGCAATATCAAGGGCCAGGAGTATGATGAATAATATCACACAATTCATAAATGACAGCTTATACTCAATCAATCTCATTTCAGACTGTGTTCCTAGCAGTTTGCCAAAAGTAAAAGAAACTGAAAACAGATGGAGAGAAGAAATGGAGAAGAAAATTCAACAAATCAACAAACTCCAAACCATATCCTGGGACAGTATGTGGACTCATTTAATCAAACCAAACAATCAAAAAATGGCTATCAAATTCCTTTCAAATGCCGTTGATTGTTTAATTCCAGAATTTTCTGATGCCACCTATGCTAGACAATTGCATTCCGAGATGAGTCATCCACCGAGACTCCAATATATGTTGAAGATTTGCAACTTGGCTTCATCAAGCGAGAGAGAGAATCAATGAATCAGTTTCATTCAAGATAGCCTTTCAGTTTTTAGTTTGATATATTGTAGCAGTAGTAGTAGGATTTTGTTATATAATTTCTTATTTAAATCCCTCTCATGCATTTAGAGAGGGATCTGAAGTTGTAATATTTTTTGGACTTGGAGCTAACATTTCTGTACTCCACTCCTTATTATATTTTATGAAGGATCACATCTGGTGATTTTTGTGCTGAAATCATCTTTGAAGTGTTGCATTTCTGTACCTTTGGATTTAATTTTACATCGGAGTTACTAGATCAGAGTATCACATTTCATTTGACAGTCTTCAAGATGAATGAGGTATTTCTATCTATTCACGGTTGATTTTCTTTGTTATATGATATTCGTTTGAAGAATTTGCTATCATTTATATATTTGGTTTTCATAACATTTCCTTTTTATATATCATTTCTGAGTATAATTGGAATGTTATCATTTATAAGCATATATGAATGGTATATAATGATGAATGCAATATGCTAATACAACTTTGTTTAATTTCTTAAAAAGAGTTATCTTTATTCGTTTCTACACATTTCAATTTGATTAATAATACATTTTCATGGTTATTATTAGATTGAAACAATCTTAAGTTGTATTCACATATAATTACCCGGGTTAATATTAGTATTTCTTTATCAGTATTTAGCTTAGATTAGATAATTTTATTTCTGTTAATTTAGTCCCATTTCCACCCATCCAATCCACATAGTTAGAAGGAAACTGGTCCTTTAAATCCAGCCGGAGCCACCATCCCAAACGGAAAAGGAGCTGTCTTAAGGTACCGACCGGGTGGTTTTCCCCAATGTTTGAAGCAGAGATTTTCTAGGCTTCAACATTTTTGGCGCTAGAAGGAGGGCTAACTATGAATGGCGAGTAAATCAAAACCTACAGACCATTCTCAGAGTAAATCACCCTCCACCTCACCTCGGACCTCTCGTTTGCATTCTGAATCACCAGTGTCCAAACGAGAAGAAGAGGGATCAACTATCACTGCTCAATCACACCATACTTCAGAACATTTAAGTCCGGAGTCCCCTGAAGTTCAGTCTATCATCCAGAAGCTTCAAGGCTTCTCCATATCACCTCAGAGATCTGAAGTATCTCAAGGCAGTCAGACTTCGCAATTTCACCTACCTCATCATCTCACCAGACTTCAAAGCGAAAAACTTGGCATTGAACCAGCTGAGTTACCTTTACCCCGAAGGAAAAAGGCAAAAAAGAACACTGAAGGTTCTAATAGTGAGACCTTTTCTCCATCATCTTCCATCTCATCATCTCCAGTGCGAAGTCAAACACCCACTTCCCCATTACATATTATTGTTCACCAGGGATCATCACCTTCAACATCACAACCTCTTCAGTCTTTATTATTACCTCCTCCCCATTCACCTCAAACATCATCTATTCCAACAAATTCTATTCAAACACCGCCAGTTACTACTACTCCTCCGATAGTCGTTCCGATAATGGCTAGACCATGGGCTACTCCAGGAGCAGTCAATATGGCTGCACCTTTACATGATTTACCAGATAATCCTGGAAAATGGCTTCCAAAATTTAGCCCAGATCTTAACATTCCAGCTGAAGAACATATTAATAACTTTATGTTGGCTATTAATTTGAATGGAGTTACACAGGAGGATGTTGTAGTTAGACTATTTCCTTATACTCTTCAAGGAACAGCAGGATCATGGTATTTTTCATTACCATCAGGATCTATAACAAGTTGGGATATTTTTGCAGATTATTTCTTAACCAAATTTGGAGATGATCGATCAATAGCTACTTTACTCAATGATCTCTCAAATTTGAAAATAGAACCCAAGGAACCAATTAAAGAGTTTAATTCCAGATTCAATAAGCTCTTGAATAAAATTCCCACCGATTCCAAGCCAAGTGAACAAGTCAGAATAGAATGGTACATAACTTCCTTACCCTCAAACATAGCTATTTTCGTAGACAGAGCTGCAAAGCCTACATTAGCTGAAAGTATGAAAGAAGCTATTGCAGTGGAAAAACGAATTACTTCTCTGGAAAAGAAAAACGCTCTTGAGGAAAGAAAATCGAAGAAAGTCACCTTCAAAGATGATTTAAAGAAAAAGGCCAAAGATCCATATGACATGGAAGGTTTACAGAAAGTTCTTAAAACCATGTCGAATGAAATGGTTGAAATTAAAAAACAAGTAGCTGAGACTTCTACCAAAAAACCATTCCGAAATTTTAGAAGAAACCAAATGGAATCTAAACCTCCTAATGCAATCTCTAATGCAGAATCAGAGGAAGAAGAAGAAGAAGAAGATACATCTTTAATATCAGATGAGGAAGAATAAAATGAAGAAATCGCTGAATTACATGGAATGTGGGATTTTATTCTCCCTAATTCTGACAGTGAAGTAGAACAAGAAGCTATGCCTGTAAGTACTAGGAGTAAATCTACAGCAGAGCCTATACAAACAACTCCTAAAAGGAAAAACACAACTCCAAGTATCAAAGACAAATCTCCTGCAAAGAAAGCTTCTCCACTACCTACTCAGAATCAGCCATCTTCTTTCAATCCTCCCACATCAACAACAAAGACTTTAGTAGTGTCAGATCCTATGGAATACAACATTGTTGAAGACATGAAAAAGATCAAAGCCAACATTTCCTTACATGAACTCAGCAAATTGAAACACCAGCAGAAGTTGTTATTGAAAGAATTAAATGCTACACCAATTACTCCTTTACCAAGTGGTATAGTTGCAAAAGCTGCAAGAGGAATTGGTAAGCCACCAGATAAGGTAGATGCTACTGATACTGTACTCATTGGGGAAAGGTCAAATTCTCAAACTCCTCCTTTTCTTTTGACTTATGAGATGTACAATAAAAATCTGCACAATTGTTTGATTGATTCTGGAGCTTCTTCCAATATAATGCCTACTTTTGTGTGTGCCAAATTGAATATCGAACCACAGAAATCGGCAGTACATATTGTTCAATTAGATCGATCCAAAGTTCAAGTTGTAGGAGAAATCAATTCAGTAACTATTAGATTAGCTTCCGATCCTAGAATTTTCCAAATAATTGATATTTTGATTGCTGATATTCCTGAATTCTATGGATTAGTTTTAAGTAGGGACTGGTCTGCGAAACTCAATGGTTATATCTCGACTGATTATTCTCATATGTGGCTGCCCTACAAAGGGAAACCAAATCAAATTAAAATTGAACGAGAAAAACATATGAGACATACTGTTACTGAGTTTGAACAACCTAATGAACCTGTGGCATTCAACAACAATATTCTTGGAGGTTATTCTGCTGAATCATTTCTTGGAAACTTCAAAGCACCCCAATCACCGTTTTCTGTTAATACTTTTGTTTCTCAAGTAGAAAATTTTTCACAATCTGATTCGTCCAGAATTGTAAATACTTCTGATGTAATTGTAGATAAGACAATAGATAAATCTTTGTTTTGGTCATTATATTTTGATGGATCAAAGTCTAGTGATGGAGCTGGAGCAGGATGCATTTTAATCGATCCAGATGGAGAGAAAACCATGTTGTCATGTAGGCTAGAATTTGAGTGTACTAACAATACTGCAGAATATGAAGCCTTGGTTCAAGGACTTTATAAAGCTATAGGGTTAGATGTTAAATACTTGAAAGTCTTTGGTGATTCCGAAATTGTCATAAAACAAGTTAGGAACACTATTCATTGCCTTTCAGGACATCTTAAACATTATCAAACCCTAGTACAAGATCTCACCACTCATTTTTTAGCATTTAATATTTCTCCTATTCCTAGAAATCAAAATACATCAGCTGACTTGTTAGCTAATGTTGCATCTAAACTCCTACCCGCTGAAGACTGCAGTCCTGATAGGTTTTCTGTAGAATTAATTTTTCGTCCATCTGTCCCTGACAATGTCACAAATTGGAGAGTTTTCTATCATGATCAAGATATTTTAAACTTCATGACTTCAGAGAAATCATATGATGATCAAATTATTGATGAAGAAGATCATGATTTACAAATTGTTTCAAAAGGTAATGAAAATCCCATTCCGAAATCTGTTGTTAAATTGGAGGACTTATATGATATTAAAGACAGATTCAAGAAAGTCACTAATACCAAGCTTCAAAGTTCCACTTTGAAGTTTGAATTAGTGAATCTTGGTTCTGATTCCAAACCTCAAAATATTAATTTAGGACTTAATTTAACATTAGAGGAAAGGGATGCTTTCATTAAACTCTTGAACAAGTATAAAAATGTTTTCGCTTGGAATTATGATGATTTAAAAACATATGATACTTCGGTTATTCAGCACACAATTCCAATGCTCCCTGATATTAAACCTGTTCAACAAAAGCTAAGGAAAGTTCATCCAAATCTTGAAGATCAAATCAAATCAGAACTTAATAAACTTTTAAAAGCCAAAATCATTTTTCCTGTCAGGCACTCCAATTGGGTTTCCAATATGGTACCTGTAAGGAAGAAAAATGGTGATATAAGAATCTGTATTGATTTCAGAAACTTAAACAGGGCATGTTTAAAAGACAATTTCCCATTGCCAACTATGGAACAGATACTTCAAAAGGTAGCTGGATCTGAACTAATGTCCTTTCTTGATGGATTTTCAGGCTATAATCAAGTCTTAGTTCATCCAGATGACAGATTGAAAACAACTTTTAGAACAAAATGGGGAACTTATGCTTATCAAAAAATGCCTTTTGGTCTAATAAACGCAGGAGCAACTTTCCAAAGAGCCATGGACATAGCATTTAAAGCTCTGATCAATAAGTCAGTCGTTGTTTACCTTGATGACATAACAGTATTCTCAAAAAAGAGAACCAATCATCTACATGATCTAAAGAAAATATTTGAAAGATGTAGAAGATTTGGTATTTCCTTAAATCCAAAGAAATCTTTCTTTGCTTTGGATGAAGGAAAACTTTTAGGATTTGTTGTGTCAAAAGATGGTATATACATTGATCCAGATAGGGTAAAAGAGATTTCTGATATTTCTTTACCTCATAACAAAAAATCCATGCAATCATTTCTTGGACAGATCAATTTTGTAAAAAGATTCATTCCTGATTTTTCTTTAATTGTTTTACCTATGCAAAATATGATCAAGAAGAATTCGGTATTCAAATGGGGGCATAAAGAGAAAGAAGCCTTTGAGGCAATCAAACAGGCAATCATTAATGCACCAGCATTGAGTACCCCGGATTTTTCTAAAGATTTTATTTTGTATACCTTAGCCACAGAGACATCCTATGCAGCTGTTTTAACACAACTCAATGATCAGAAAATTGAAGCACCAATTTCTTTCTTTAGTTCAAATCTGCAAGGAGCTGAACTGAATTATTCCGATGTTGAAAAACAAGCCTTTGTTGTGTTCAAATCAATCAAGCATTTCAGACCTTTTCTCTTAAAAACTCATACAAAAATCATTGTCCCATTCTCTGCAGTGAGACAATTATTAATTCAGAGAGAAGTAGGAGAAAAACGAGCTAACTGGGTAACAACTTTACAAGAATATGATGTTGATATTAAACCAGCTAAGATTGTTAGAGGACAAGGTTTTTGCAGATTATTAGCAGGAGCTCATAACATACCAGAGAATGAACATTCAAATCAAGATATCCAAGTAAATCAGATAAGTAGTACGGATTCTGAATCTCAGTATGCTGATCTTATCTATTACTTGAAAAATGGGTATGCTCCTTCTGATCTCAACTATAAGAAAAAACGTGCATTAAGATTAAAAGCTATTAAATATGAGATCATTGATAATGTGTTATTTAGAAAAAATTATGATTCAATTTTGTTAAGATGTCTTGAGAAGACTGAAGCTGAAAAGGTTTTGCAGGAAATGCATGATGGACCAGCAGGAGGTCATTTTGGAGGTGATACCACAGCTCACAAAATAATTCGTGCTGGCTATTATTGGCCTACCCTTTTTAAAGATACACATGACTATGTAAGAAAGTGCAGAATCTGCCAAACTGCAAGTGGAAGGCAAAGGAAACCAGCTTTTCCTTTGCAACCAGTAAATATTGAGCAACCATTTGAACAATGGGGACTTGACATTATTGGTGAGATAGTACCTCATTCTTCCAAGAAGCACAAGTACATTCTTACTGCAACCGATTATTTTACAAAATGGGTAGAGGAAATCCCTTTGAAGGTAGCCAATTCTGATGCAATTATTGATTTCATAGATCAATTTATCATAACCAGGTTTGGTGTACCTCAAGCTCTTGTCTTTGATAATGCATCTTATTTTTCCGGAAACAGTTTAATTGAATTTGCACTCAAAAGAGGTTTTAAACTCAAATATTCAGCAAATTATTACCCACAAGGTAATGGTTTGGCTGAATCCACCAACAAAAATCTCATCAAAATTATTAAAAGGATTGTTGATCAAAATCAAAAGAATTGGCATAAATCTTTAATCTTTGCATTATGGGCTGATCGTATTACTGAAAAAGCTTCAATAGGAACTTCACCTTTTAATTTAGTTTATGGAAAAGAAGTTGTGATACCATCAAATTTAACTCTTCCATCATTAGCCCTAGTACAATTTATTGAAGAAAATCCTTCTTCATCCATTCAATTGAGATATGATCAAATCCTTAAACTAGAAGAAGAAAGAGATAAAGCTAAAATTGTTCATGAAAAACATCAGCAGCTTGTAAAATCTTCTTTTGATGCAAGGTCTACCAGCTCAAAAATTTTGTCAATTGGTGATCTTGTTCTAAAATGGGATAAGGCACATGAAGAAAAAGGCAAGCATACCAAATTTCAGAAAATGTGGCTTGGACCATTTCAGATCATTGAAAAGATAGGCTCAAATACATTCATGCTCCAAGATCTAACAGGTAAGAGAGAATCTCTTCTTGTAAATGGGCTTATCTTGAAGAAATTCTTTTCATAAGGAGGTAACCCCTTCTTAAACTGTACATATTCCTTTCTGCAAAGTTTTTAATTGTTTTTGCAAATAAAGGTTGTTAGTAAGTCTCTAATTGACTGTTTACTTGATAGAAAATTCTTAAAAAGAATATTATAAATATTTATTTGGTGTAAATGAGAATTTTTAAAGAAATGATTATATTCTTTTGATAGTTTTAAATAAGATGTTAAACTTTGAAAGACTGTGCTAATTATTTGCATGATCTTTTTGAAAAATTTGAGGGAAATGTAAATCATTATAAGTTTATTAAGCAGAGAAAGGTTATCTATAAAAGTAAAGATTATTCAAGTCTTGGTACTCAAAAACTCAGAAAAATTGTCATCCATTGATTCTTAAGGACAAAACTAGTTCACCCCATTCATTTAGATTGTGATTTTTTAGAATATAATTCTAAGAAATTATGTTAAAATTTTTTAAGAGATAAGAGGTATAATCATGAGCCGACTTACCATATTCATAAGAAATAATAAAACTGACATTACCAATACTGCATATCAAAACAGGGTAATGGCTTATAAATATAAGACAAGGGGTCTCATCACGAGCCAGCTTGTTCAGTTTAATTATAACTATTGAATAGCATTGTTATCAACTGGCTACCAAACCAGAACAATGGCTCTTAAAAAATAAATAAATAAATAAAAGACAAAAACATGAGATAATATGTCTTATGAATTTATCTTTTAAAAAGTCATAATCTTAGTTGAATGGGACAATGAATAGTTAATGGTTAAAAGGTAACCCTGTCGAGACTATGAACGTTTGCAGGCAGCAGAGGCAATACCTATGACAATAGAGTATATTATAAAACCAAACTTGAAGAAGTCCACTTACTTCATTATTAATACCAATCAAAGCTTAAGATAACCCAAAATGTTTTTATTCTCAAGAAATTTAGAAAGAAATTGTTAATAATTTTTATTCTTTTTCATAAGTTAGATTTTATTTTTGATTATCCTAAGATAGTTTTCATTATCTTTAAAAATATTTACTTACTTAAAATATAGTATTCATTTTATTTTTCAGAGATAACTGGTTCTTTTAGTGAATCGCCAATTGTTGTACTGTACAACAACCCTCCTTTTTTCTTAAAATTTTAGAAATAAAATTCATTTAGAAATAGGGTCCCTTTCTCTTTTTATAGAAATAAAAGACTTGGAAATAAAGATTCATTGTTTTGAAAAAACTCATCTTTTGTTTGCTAAACAAATTCAACATTCAAAACTTATGATCCGATCCAATATACAAGGCCTTATCATAAAAAACAAATCAAGTTTAAAAATCCAATCGCAATCGGAGAATCGGAGATAACCCTTAAAAGAAGTTTCATATACTCATTTCAAATCCTTCGATGCGATTAGTTCGATCGGAAATCTTTAATCGCTAAAGAGTTTAAATTGTTTATTTATATAACTTCCGATGCGATGCGGCCAGTCGCAATCGAATAATTGGGATATTCTTTAACAAATTCTTTACGGTCAATTGAAATTTCCCGATCCGACGCGCGTTATTACAATAAATGTTTTTAAAATAAAATCAAACATTTGTTCGTTTTAAATCTTATATGGTAGACCCCACCATTAGAGATCAGAAAAGTTTTCAATCGGAATCGACCAATCGAGAAAAACGAATGGTGATCTTTATGTGCCATTCAAAAACTTTCGATGCGATTGATGTCATTTATTGCATGCGAAAAGTTCAGAGTGGATGAATATTTTAATATTTCACAAGCACCAAATCTCAATTTGTACGAGGGCATTCAATAACAAATCAAATGAATATTGTTAATGATTTGGTTTTTAATACATGAGTGTGACCCAAAGGGAGCATTTATGCGGTATACAAAACAAATAAATAAAAATCATAAGTTCATAAATCATCCCGTTTGAGTTACTTGTTTGTCACGACTGAGAGTTTATTGTCTTGCAGAGACGAAGAACACTAAGCCCGTTCATTCACAGACAAAGGGAAGCAATAGCAAACGAAGAAATGTCGAAGAGAGCGAGAAGAAGCAAGACTGCTGTTCCAGTTAAGTTCGTTGAGACGCCTACGGTTTCAAAAGAAAAGCCCACCAAACCAAGATTAGTCACAGATACATCATGCCAGGGGCTGGGGAATATGACGTGGGAAGGAGTCTACAACCTATTAGAAAGAGAAAACCCCAAGGTCACAGTAGAAAAGGCATCAGTTCCAAACGAAGATAGCTCAGATTCTGACTCCAAGATCACTGAAAAATCACTTGCAAATTCATTTTTGCATCGAATTACAGCCAGAGCAAGCATCATGCCTTATTATGATGCAGTTCGATGGGTTATTGACAGTGTGAAGATTCAAGACAAAACGTTTGTCTCAGCATCTGGAGTGTCTTTTGGCTCGTTCAAAGCAGAAGACTTAAAGGCAATGTATCACCTTCCAGACCCGCAGAAGGTGTATAACAAGGAGTTTATCAAAGACTTTGCTGATAATAACAAAGTCCAATCTGACCCTATCAGAGATTGGAAGAAAAATCCAGAGAAGCATCGAAATGAAGCGTCCGGTATGTATTCTGTAGATTCCCTTTTACCTCCGTATTGCTATGCCGCTGCCATGATGTGTAGATTATTTGGCAATGATAATTCAGCTAGGTTTTCTATACAAATGGTCCCATTAATCCTAGGTGCTGTCAATTCCGACATCATGGATTGGGCTGTTATTCTTTCTGATAGAATGGCCAATAGGATACTTGAGTACAGACAAGAAAAAACCGCTGGAAATTCCACTCCCTTTTTCTTTTGTGCCTATATTCTTGATGCTCTTTGTTTTAATTCCGAGTTTCCCTTATTTGGATGGAAAGGGACTCCCAAAGACCCTACCCCAATTCATATTTATCATAAAATGCTTTGGAAGGTTCATTTCCAAGATAATGTATATAGAATCTGCCATGGTTTCCTTATCCCTGTTTTCCAAACCATTTTTAATCGCTTCCCTCCTAGATTCTCTGATAAAGCTAAGGCCGACTTATCTGCAATAGGAGATTGGTTTGGGGAGGAGAAATTTACATACATCAGGGTTTTTGGTAGTATTGTGGAACCACATGTTCTTCCTCTTTTTGTTCCGGACAAACTTCTTGCTCAAGAAATTTCCTATCAATTAACAGTCGAAGGAATATCTAGGTCTTTGAATAACAGTAAGAAGAGAATGTGGCCTCAATTCCCACTCAATTGTGGTCAGTTTACTTTAAATGATTTCAAGCATGCTGAAAAAGAAGTCTCCAAGATAAAAGGTTGTAAATTTGCAACCATTCTTGGAAGACAATATGATCCAAGACAGATAGCATTTAATGTTACTGCTTCAGTTTCAATTGCTCGATTTGAGCATGAGCCAGATCCAGTTGATGATTTGTTTGTTTCTTTGGATAATTTCCCTGAAATTTATGACTTAGCCAAGTCTAAATTTCAAAAGGAGGAAATGGATAAATTTTTGTTATTCAGAAGCCAGAGATTGTTAAGAGTTCCTCTGGACCAATTAAGAATTCCAACACAAGGGTCAGAGGCAGAAGGTACATCCAGCAAAATGTTAGTAGAAACATCTACTGGCAAAGTCATTACACAATCGGCCGTTGACCAGCCAGCTGTACATACTCAAAAGGTGGTCGCTATTGACAAGCCTGATAAATCCGATCAAAATACTGGTCAGCAGTCTATCAATGATGATGAGCATAATAAAAAGGATGGATCGGATGGCAAAAGTACTAAGCAGAATATAGATACGGAAAAAGGAAAAGAAATAACTAAGGAGATTATGTTTTCTACTGATCTTAATGTTTCTCCTCAGTTATTAAAACAATATGATCAATTTGCTCAACAGCTGGGATTGCAAGATAAAGATAAAGATCAAACAGAGCAGGATTTTGAAATCATTCCTGAACATCCGACAGGGCATAGTGTATTAAAAGTCGAGGAGATTCCTCCTTTGGATATATTTTACAACCCCAAACATAAGGCTATTGTTAGAAGACAAAGAAAAAGAAGAAAGACAGAACAGGACATATTTTCTACTCCATTAGAGGAATTTATGAATATTGTTTATAAAAACAATGAGGTGAATCCATTCGAAGACCTCACAAAATTGTCCCAGTATACAGGAGCTTATAGTGCTGCAACAGTGGATAAAGTTGTAGAAGTTTCTCAGCTGATAACTCAGAAAGATCTCCACATAGCTTCACTTGAAGAGCAAGCTAAAGAAAGTCAACAACAGATTACCCAATTGCAACAACAACTACAAAATCAGACACTCAGGTCCAAATAATTGGACAAACAGCTTGCTGAAGAAAAGAAGAAGGTTGATGAACAACTCTTAGGCAAACAACAATAACTAAATGAAGAGATTTCTAAGTTACAAAGTCTGTTACAAAATGAGAAAGATGCAAAAATGATTCAAGAAAAGGAATTTCAAGCAACTTTGGATAAGTTTAAAGATTTCCCGAAGATAAGTGAATTCAAAACAGAAGCCCTGGAGGCTAATAAATTATTGTCTCAGCAATTGAATGAATTTTGTACAAAGCTGTCACAGGCATAACCTTTTTGTGATATTACTTCTTCTTTGATCCAAAATGTTATTACTCTCAGACAAGAAATAGATGATGCTGATGAAAAGATTTCCGAATTTCTCAATTGGCAAGACACAGAAAAGGGAAAACAAGCCAATCTTCCTAGAATAGAGGAAAAACACAAAGAAATCTTATTTACAGAATGGGAACATAAAATAATGAAAGCAGAGATAGCAATATCAAGGGCCAGAAGTATGATGAAAAATATCACACAATTCATAAATGACAGCTTATACTCAATCAATCTCATTGCAGACTGTGTTCCTGGCAGTTTGCTAAAAGTAAAGGAAACTGAAAACAGATGGAGAGAAGAAATGGAGAAGAAAAGTCAACAAATCAACAAACTCCAAACCATATCCTGGGACAGTATGTGGACTCACTTAATAAAACCAAACAATCAAAAAATGGCCATCAAATTCCTTTCAAATGTCGTTGATTGTTTAATTCCAGAATTTTCTGATGCCACCTATGCTGGACAGTTGCATTCCGAGATGAGTCATCCACCGAGACTCCAAGATATGTTGAAGATTTGCAACTTGGCTTCATCAAGCGAGAGAGAGAATCAATGAATCAGTTTCATTCAAGATAGCCTTTCAGTTTTTAATTTGATAGATTGTAGCAGTAGTAGTAGGATTTTGTTATGTAATTTTTTATTTAAATCCCTCTCATGCATTTAGAGAGGGATCTGAAGTTGTAATATTTTTTGGACCTGGAGCTAACATTTCTGTACTCCACTCCTTATTATATTTTATCAAGGATCACATCTGGTGATTTTTGTGCTGAAATTATCTTTGAAGTGTTGCATTTCTGTACCTTTGGATTTAATTTTACATCGGAGTTACTAGATCAGAGTGTCACATTTCATTTGACAGTCTTGAAGATGAATGAGGTATTTCTATCTGTTCACGGTTGATTTTCTTTGTTATATGGTATTCGTTTGAAGAATTTGCTATCATTTATATATTTGGTTTTCATAACATTTCCTTTTTATATATCATTTCTGAGTATAATTGGAATGTTATCATTTATAAGCATATATAAATGGTATATAATGATAGATACAATATGCTAATACAACTACATTTAATTTATAAAAAGTTTTAACTTTATTCGTTTCTACACTTCAATTTGATTAATAATACATTTTCATGGTTATTATTAGATTGAAACGATCTTAAGATTGAAACGATCTTAAAGTTGTATTCTTACAAATAATTAACGAGGGTTAATATTAGTATTTCTTTATCGGTATTTAGCTTAGATTAGATAATTTATTTACGGTAATTTAGTCCCATTTCCACCCATCCAATCCATAGTTATAAAGCTGGTCCTTTAAATCCGGTCGAGCCACCATCCCAAACGGAAAAGGAGTTGTCTTAGGTCTAAGTAGGGTGGTTTTCCCCAATGTTTGTGAGAGATTTTCTAGGCTTCAACGAGTCTTTGATCAGTTGTTCACAACTCCGTTTGTGAACATCTCTTTGGTCTGCCACTTTTTCCATACAACTACTCCATGATGAAAAGTATAGGGTTATGGAATTTTCCCTTCTTCTCACTAAATCAATCCTCTGCAATACATTGAACTAGGTATAGTTGGTTGGCCCACTTGACTGCTACTTTAGTCCTTCAAAGTTTGCACATCGTTATATGAAATACACCTGCCCTTCTACCAATCTTGTTTTCCTTCACAAGTATAGAACTTAGGGCTCTTCTTTGAAAATCACCTAAAAACCCTCCAACTGTACTTATATTTCCATCAATTTTCCCAACCACAATCAATCCTTTTATTGGTCTAGGGCCCACGACACTGCCCTCATCTAGGGCTCTTCAAATTTTCCACCTAAAAATGATCTGATTCCTCCCAAAATCATTGTTCTTGTGTACCAATTTCTTTTTTGTCCAATCTATGAATAGATCTGAACTACTCCTCTTATATTCCTTCTAACAATTTGTAGATGACTGAACTTGGGTCACAAATAATCCACTAATTATCCATTGAATAATTTTTATAGGTTGCATCATATCTCTTTCCAAAACTCTATGGACAGTCCACCAAAATAAACTCATATTCATGTCAATCCATTCTTCATATGCCACATTTCTTCTGCTCAGGTTCCACCCTCCTTTGGATCTGTTATCTCCACAAATAGTTCCGCAAACCATATTCCATATTTGTGGTTTATATTGCAGAGATAAACCTCACTCTAAGGGTCACAACCCCTCTTCTTCTACGCAGATTTGTCACAATATTAAGGGCATACCTTATGGACTAAACATGCTAGGAAACCACTGTAACTAGGGAATTATACTTTTTTTCTAATTTCTTTAGAACAAACACTATCCACCTAGGGAAAAAACAACAAATCTTTCCTCCTTAAGAGACTAGGCCTAGCTCATATGGATCCGTAGATTCTGGGCATTTATTTGACTGAATCTTGACTTGAACTTAAGATCTCTATGACCCTCAAACTAGGGTTACCTCAATCAATATTATGTTTGTAGCTACTTCTGTTCTAGCCCTAAATTCCAGTGCATGCCCTACGTATTGTATATTAATCCGTCTTGCGGA